>CM075853.1:66908908-67350705 GCA_037975125.1 Latrodectus hesperus
AGTATAAACTCAATCCAAACAGTTAAATATCAATGATAAAAATTTAAAAACGAATTTAAAATCGAAATTAATCCCTAGGCATCTTTTAACAATTCGATCTTTTATATTTTCAGAATTTTTTTTCTAAAATGCATTGAGATGCAAATAAATAAAATGTTAAATAGTATTTAAAATTTTTAGTCTTGATTGACTGAGAATTTTAAATACTATTTAACTTATTATTTATCGATGTGAGCATTTTACTTGTGACGGGGGAGTATTACTTTATTCTACTCTCCAGACAGAGATATGATTAAAATAGGTTTATGTTCATTTAATGCTTTCCCAAATGTAACAAAACAATGAAGTGTTTATAATTAGGTTTGTCTTGCAATTTTGACAAAATATTTATTCCTCTTAATAGAGTAAATAAGAAATGAAAAATTGGCTGCAAAATGCAAGTTTATGAAACATATTTTATCACGAAAATATATAACTGTGTTTGCTTTAATTGAATTGGTTTTTATTTAAAATGGTTGTTAAATGTTTAATAATTTATGTATATATATATATATATATATATATATATATATATATATATATATATATATATATATATATATATATATATATACATATATATATATATATATGTATATATATATATCCAAAATTATTAAATTAAGGTAAAATGAATTTACAAAATTTTTTTTAGTGATGATTCGGTAAATTTTAATCAAAGATTACAAGTAAAAAGTATACTTTCTTTCCATAAAACGAAATAAATCCTAAAATAAATTTGAAAATATTGTTTGAGAAGTTGACTTTTAACATTAAAGTATATCAATAAGTTTAATTTGACGCAAATGATGAAAAGGAAATGCACACATTCAATAAAAAGATCTGATTTAGGATAAACAATAAAACAAAAACCTGAAAGTCTTATCAGTAAATAAATAAATAATGCATAAACGTCGCCAAATTCAGTGCATGCTCATCATTAGTCATCTTGTTATTGTAGCCATGATTGATGAAAAATGTTTAAAGACATGAACATAATTGCTTTACTAGTGATTTCTTTCATCATTATTTTATAGGAAGCAAAATTTATCTAAGTATGTGTATTCTAAAATCTTAAAACATTTATATTCTGAAAGAATGAATTTTGATTTGCTACTTACTTTCTTAAATTAAGAAAACATTACGCTTCGAAAACGAATTAATAATATTCCACGAAGTTGAGACACATAAGCATGATTTTGAAGTAAATAATTTCAATAATAATAAGAAACTTTTACAGCATTTTAAAAATATATTCTTACTAAATTGTTATTGAATGCATGTTTATTTACATGGTAGCCGCTCAAAAAGCACCATGAATAAAAAGTGATATCAAAGTCAAGATTCATTAAATGGGTGAAATATTTCGAATTACTGACCTATTTGAATTGTGATATAAGCAGAAATCAGTGCAATCTGAATAAAATCATGATTGCGGTAACAGCATTTTAGTTATTCATTGTCGTTTAAAAATATCTGATATGTTAATAAATATTCCTTAACATGTGTTTTTCGTGAATTACTGAAATTCCCCTTGAGAGTGGTTTCGTAAATTATCTCATATTCTAATTGACGTGTATGTGCATTCGATGAACTATTTACTGTTAGACAGAACAAAGCAAAATAATGATTCAATCTGACACTCAGTATAGTGTACTATTTATTTCATCCAAGTCAGAAATTCTTATTCATCAAAACTTAACATTTTCTTAATATAAGATACAAACCATTACGACTTGTAATAGATATAGTGTGTTTGTATTTCAGACAAACCCAATTTGTTACTTTCTTTTGAAGTGAATTAAATTTGAGAATTTACACGATAATTATTTTTTTATTATATATATATATATATATATATATATATATATATATATATATATATATATATATATATATATATATATATATATATATATATATATATATATATATATATATATATATATATATATATATATATATATATATATATATATATATATATATATATATATATATATATATATGTATGTATGTATGTATATGTATATATATATATATATATATATATATATATATATATATATATATATATATATATATATATATATATATATATATATATATATATATATATATATATGTGTGTGTGTGTGTGTGTGTGTGTACAAATTGAACATAAAATTTCTAAAATAGAGATTTTTTCTAGAAACAAAGAGGAAATGAACGCCAAAAATAAGCAAGAGAGAGAAAATGATCAAATGAAATTGTTAATTGTTAAATTTTAATGTTAATGAGGTATTAAAACTTGTGCATTTTAAATATATTTCAAAATTATTTTTGCATGGTTTGTTTATATTTCTTGTCGCTTATAATTTTCTTATAATGAATGATTTTATTTATGAAGCAAAACTTTAAAATATTTTAAGGAATGCGTTAAAATAACTTTTGTTAATAAATATCGTTTTATACTTAACGTAGAACAGAAAATTAATAATTAATTGTTATTTAGCTTCAATTTGTGAAAAAATCATAGTTATTCTTCCTATAACGATGAATTCATTTTCTGCATTTTATTAATATTGTTTATTATGAGTATACGTGATTGAAGAGAATATCCCAAGAAGCGCACAAGAAATGGAAGTAAGGTTAATAATTTATGAGGATGTACAAATTGAATCAATTTAAATTTATATGCCTATATGTTAAAAATATAAATAATATGAGAAATATTAATAAAATATAATAGTTTTTGCAGAATTTAAATACTTATATAAAGCGCCTAAGGGCACTTAATAGGCGTAATAATTGGATGTGTATCAAATGCTATTTAAAGTTCAAAATTTTTTCGTAATGTGAGAAAATTGATTTTTGGTATTTGTCTAATAAATGCTAAGCTTTTAGTACTAAAGTATTATTTTTATATTATATCGTTATTAAATTACATGATTGTTTCTTTGTTTCGCTTGATTGAAGCATCTATACGAATTCTTTAAAATACATAACAGATGTTAAAACTTATTGATTATAAAGCTGAAATAATATTTCACTTTAACTTCCGCTTACAACCGAAGCTTTTAATACTTTATAGAAAAGAGTTTGAATATTGAACCACTTTCATTGATGGTGGAAAGAAGAGGGGTTCCATTGAGCAAAGGATTTAGAATTTTCGCAAACGCCTTCTTTCGCTTTTGTTGAGAGCTCAAAGCTGAACGAGCTCATGTCTGGATAATACGGCGGATGTTCGTGAAATTCTCCTTTTCACTCACTTAAGACCAAGTGGCATGTAGCACTCTCACCGTCAATGAGAACGGCTTTCAAGTCATGCAAGCTTTCTTTGTGAGACTAAATCTATCTTATCTACATTCGATCCGTCTCTATCAGTGTCTAAGCCAACTGTTTTGGACTGATTCAACGGTGATGATGATGAGCCCGAACCGCTTATTGTTCGCTCTTTGAGTTAGATAACGAGAAAAAAATCAACGGTAATCTTTGACTTGATGAATATATTCAGGATTCTTTTAGAAAGTATTAGCGTTTTAGATTTTTACCGTACTTAACCCTTCTTTTATAAAAAGTGTACACTATTCCGTGTTTGAGTAAATTTCATTTAAAAAGTGATTTTCATGTAAAAAAATCACTGTTTCTAATGTTAAATAGCTGTATTAATTTTTATTCTCCATACTACGTTTTCACAAATAAAAAGTGCAATCCCTATTTATTTTTGAAGTTTCATTTTTACTTTATTAATTAGAGATAAAAATATAATTTAAAAATGATATGAATAGAAATTTAAAATTATATTCTGGTCAATGAAGCAAAGAATTTGTATTGACATCAATAATAATTTAAATAAGATAATTATAATAATTTATCAAAAGTAATAATTATCAAGAGTTTCTTTATATCACTATAAGACAACACACTTAGTTGACACAAAATCTATCGAAAGGATCTATGCATAATAGATTTCTAAAGAGTGCTTCCAAGACAGTAGATCATATTCACATCTCGCAAAGAAGAAAGCCCGGAAAACTCTCTTGCACTCACATTATTAGATGTGCAGGCAACAAACAAGTGCTTTCAGATTGAAAGTAATGGATAGGATCAAATTCATAACCTTCCACTCCGAAATCCAAGTTGAATTGTAAAAACGGAGATAAATGTAGGAAAAATGCTTATGTTATTTCAGTATTTCATTTAATGAAATTTGAAAACAAACAGATGGCTCTATCTTGAGAAAATACACCTGAGAATTCTGTTTTGAATTTATAATTGCAGTCTATGAAATGATTACTATTCTCTTTTCCAATTTCGATGTAATGACCCGGGAAAAAAATTATTTTTAAAATATTTAATTTATGTCCACTTTTTCATTGGAATGATATTTGTGAACGATTGTGTAAGCACTAAGGAGATTCACAAATTATTTAATAATTGGTTCTTAGACTAAAAGAATAGTATCATTAGAATTAAAAAATATTGTTCAGGTAGTGATATATTATTTAATGCAATATATACATAAATTCACCTTGTAAATCTTGTAAGAAAAGTTACAGTTAAAATTGGAAAATATTTATATTTTTTGAGAAAAAAATAAAGATTGAATATTCGAGTTTCATATTTCACGCAGATTCTTCTTTCTTTTAAAAGCAAAATCTTTCCGAAATAGCTTTATGTTTTATATTATAATAAGTCATTTTAAAATTACAAGAAACTAAACACTAAT
Source organism: Latrodectus hesperus (assembly GCA_037975125.1). Lineage (NCBI taxonomy): Eukaryota > Metazoa > Arthropoda > Arachnida > Araneae > Theridiidae > Latrodectus > Latrodectus hesperus. Next base: position 66,913,659 of record CM075853.1, read on the forward strand.
TATCGATATTGCAATTAAGAAATTAAACGAGCATTATATCGCTCATTTTTCACATGATGTATTGAAATGCATAACAGTTTATTGGTATTAATGAATAAAAATTAGCATAGATACAAGTGTTATTTAAAGAATCATTTCATGAACTGAATCTCAAAATATGCCGCATAATAAAAATAAATTAATTACCGGTCTTATATAATCAATGCAAATACTTTTTATGCATATAAATTCAACCTCAATTTTTTTGACTTAAAATAATTTTTAAAAACTTCTTTCAGAAATAAGAAAATATTGTTATTATTCAAATTTGTCACGATTTCAAGAAAATTGAAATAATTTAACGAAATGCTTAAACTAAAAGTCAAATTCCACACACATTCATATAAAACAAAATTTCAAAATCACTTCATAATTTAAATTTTTTTTCTATAAATGGAATTTATAATTTTCAATAAATAGTTAATAAAAAATAACTGTATTTGATTTAGTACCATAAAATGGGAAAAACGTGTATTATGTAAGTTTACATACTCGGATTTCATAAGAATTCAGGCAAGATTATGAAATTTGTAGTTACATTTTCAAAAATAGTATGACTTGATTGCTCCAAAATCGATCTTACACCAAAATTATTATTTCTTGGCAATGAGTTTGATTCCCATCTCAAGAAAGAACAGCATAGCTGAGAAAAATCATTTAAATTCCAATGTCGATACAGAATTAATTCTGGTGTTTAAAAATTGTATGTGGAGCGATTATGAAATCAAATCTTTGCTATGTTTACAAATTGTTTAAACTATTTAATCACAAAATAAGCTGGCATTAATGTAAATGTAGGAAAAACCAAATACTTACGAATTGATTTATCTCTTGGGAGAAAAAGTACAGTCTCTTTAAAGCAACTTTTGGCAGTTTTAACACTTTCAATTATAAAAATTTCTTAGTAAGACTTTTTATCAATTATTAAAACTTTTTATGATATAAATATCTTATGACTAAGTATCAAATTTCCCATCATTAAGTATTCAATAAAACTTTATCTAAACTGTTTGTGAAAGTAAATGTTTTGAAATCGAGAAATAAGTAATTCTGAAAACTTTTTTTAATATCTTTTGGGATTAAACATTTTCAGAAACACTTTTCAAAATTGAAAATAGAAAGAAAATTATTTTAAACAATATATTGAAGTTATTTTAAAAATGGAAGGATTTATCATTTTGTAATATAAATAAAGCTAAACTTGTTTCATGGAATAATATAATCTAAATGCAAATCATTGTATTGTTTAAAAAAAATTTTGACTTGATTGAAGAAGTCATGCTTATAAGTAATCTGTTTAATTTTTTGAAAAATACAATAAAATATTAAATTATTAATATGATATGAACAACTATTCTGTGTTAAAAACTATTAAGTTTTTCTAAAATTAAAACTCAGAAATATTAGTATTAAAAGCAGAAAAATATTTGTTGATTTATAATATTTTAAATTAATTTTTCAACACCGTACAAACAAATATATATTATTTTTATTTTAGAAAATATTTTGTTAACACAACACATAACACCAAAAAAATTTCAATATTTTTCCAATTTTAGTTTTAATGTTCTATTTTTATATTATTTTTAATCAATATATTGTGATAAATATTTGTGTTAAACGCTTATAGTTAATAAATGTTAACTGAAAAATTTCAAATTCTTTGAGGAGTTCTAAATTTATAATGAATTTAGTTCTTTACTTTTTACATTTTTTAGAAATAGGGATGGAACCTTTGTATATTCTCAAATTTATTTAAATGATTTTATCTGCAACGATGTGCAACAATCCTTCAGATACAAAATTTTATTTCCATGTGAATGAATGTATTTGAAATATCTATTAATGATAATAAATTGATGAATATGTCTGCAATTGATTTTTGATAAACTGATATTTTTAATTGATTAGCTAATTTGATAAATTATTTAACAGTTGAAATAGATGTGTAAATTTTTTAAGTAAAATGTTTGTTGCCATGTTTTTAAAAAGAAAAAAATAATTTGATTCATTTTTATTTTACAAGTTTAAGTTCTATTTTCTTCTTTAATTTAAAATAATGCGTTTTTAAAATAAATTGAAGTTAATTTTTTAAAAATATAAGCTATGCAATTCTTTATAGTTATATCGACAATTTTTTTCTGGTAACTTTAAGAAATTTTTATATTATTTATTAGTTGCACATTAGAAATGTAGAGGATGATTCTGGAAAAAAATAATTCTTACAAAAAGTAGCTTTATTTTTAATTTCAGATATGAATTTATCTACAAATATTCTGAAAAAATAGCTATATTAGATTTTGTTAAAAAATTTTTGATGAAACGAAATTTTTATAGAATGCTCTTTTACTCTTTAAATAAAAAATTACAATCTTTATTTAAATTCCAAAATTGTGAAAAAGAATCAATTTTTACAATTAGTGATTGAGAATATTCCCCAAAATTCCTGTAAGTTGCTGTGTTAGTATATTATAATTACTCGCTTGATATGATTAACTTCATTTGGAATTATTTTAATTTGCACATAAATATAGACTATATATATAAGTTAATAATTTAATCAATACTTAAAAATAACTGTATAGTCAAGCCAAACTATAATTATAATCCTGGAATTATCTGTAAATTATTAATTAGGTTTTAAATTATTACGTAGGTTACAAATTGTATTTAACATTAATTAAAAAATTCGCATTATTTATTATTTCTGTTGCGAAATCAGAAAATTTAATATTATCCTGGATTATAGGGATTTATATCTTAAATGATTTTTAAAGCATATACGAAAAGTGTCAATAATTTTATTATTAACTTTTGCTATGTTCTTTTCAAGTATAAGCTGCTGACAAATATCATAAGCCCATGCGAAATTGTTATCAGACATTATGTTAATATTTTTTGCAATCTGTAGAAATTATATTAAATATATACATTTAAGATAATTATATATATTTATTGGGTGAAAATCGTATAATTCAGGTATTCAATATTATTTCAGATACTTAAAATTATCCTAAATGAGTTTAGTCCACATTTGGGTTTAGGTACTAATGGTAAAAGAAAAATTAAATTAATATTTAATTGTATTAAGAGAGATTATATGTAAATTTTATATAATTTTATTGATTTCTTGCTAAGCTTATTAAATACAAATACAATAACTCATTACTCTTAGTATCTTCTTATAAAGGGAATCCTAGGTTTGGAATCAAATATTTTTGTAAAGAGTTCCTTTTAGGTTTATTTCCTTTCTCTTTGAAAATTTAAAATTTATTGAAAATGCCTTAAAATAAAACTTTAAATTTAATAAAACAATTCAATTTTTTTAGAATATGATTAAATCTAATATATTAATCCTAAGAGCAAAAACACAATTAAAATTAAAAAATTGTAAAAGAATATTTAGTAATTATTATTTTGTTTTATAAACTCGCTTTTTTCGTTTTTAATACTATTTTATTTTATTTCATGGAGTAACTTAAAGGAGGAAAATTCCCTGTTTTGAATATACTTTTCAAACAATAATTTAAATTTAATTTTAGAAAACAAAATTTATAAATTTACATTATTTGATTTTATATAACAGCACTTTCCTTTTAAATTTGTTACAAAGAAAATAATATTAGAATTGCTTATCTTATTGCATTCAAAATCATAAATTTATAGCATATATTTTTAAAGATGAAATAATAAATGTTATAATTTTATTTTAAATATTGATGGAGTCATATTTCCATATTTTCCTTGACAATTGAGCACAAAATGTGATAAAAGACTAATAATAAATTATTAGCCAAAATATATATCTAAAACTAAAGTAATAAATAAAATGTTATTAGTAATAGAAAAATAGTTTTAGTAAAATTAACTTTTCTTAAACTTTGATTAATTTAAAATATAAAAGATATTGCAAGAATCAAATTAAAAGTTATTGAAATACGTATATTGTTCATTTTAGAGAAATACATTTTTGTAGATTAAAGCATATTGATCATATAAAAAGATAAAACACTTTTAAAACAATCTGCCTGTAATACTTAAAATAATCTATTTTATTCTAAAAAAATTTAAATCAAATTATTCCGAAAATTTATAATTTTGTATTTCATAAAGTAAGAACAATTTGATATCAATCAATTTCGTCGGAAATACTTTATAAAATTACTATTGATTATATATTTCAAAATCAAACCAAATATTAAAAACCATAAAACATTTTGCCTTATCAAAAAGTCTCAATAAGTAGATGTTATTATTTTAATTATTATTAAACTTATTTTGTAGAGCTCATGCTAAACAATTTATATAAATTTTTTTAAATTCAAATCTATAAAAATGAAACGACAAGCTGAAAGTAAGTTGCTACGAAAATACTGCAGAAAGTTTGATCCTTCTGCTATGCTATAATTTATACAATTTGAAATAATATGCTTCATCTAAGCAAAAACAGATGCCCATGATATATTATATTTATAATACTGAACTATTAATTGGGAAGCCTGCAGACTAGATCGTTTCAAAAATTCTACAGTCTGAAAAACAAATTGTAATAAATCTATTACAGCAAATCAGATCTTCAAATGCAGAATAAAATTACAAAATATAAAATAATATGGTTGATCGAAGTATTAAATAATTAGGTTTTCTTGTATTAATTATATGATATTTAATTAAGTAGTAATGATCGAGACACATTGTCAAACTCTAATCCATTAGAAAATAATCTAAAAAAAGCTACAACAACCAAAATAAAGCACCAGTCATTCAAAAATTATGCTAGGTACTACATGACATAAAACAGCTTGTTTTATTAAAGTATTTAAAAAAAATGTCAATATCTTATATATCTAGGCAAAGTGTGCATCAAAGTATTCTTTCAGAAATATTCAAACTCAAATCTTTTAAAATAAAAACGTTGTAAAAACGCATTTTAATGGATTTATTATAAAGAATTAAACTTTCAAAGTCTAAACTATTCCAAAACAAAACATGAAATAATTTAGTTAATCAAAATATAAAAAAAACTATCCATAGTATCTTATTTATTTAATTCCATAAATCTCGTATTAAACTATCCCTTTAAAAACTTTAAAACTCGAGATTACTAAAAAAATAAGAACAATCTGAAAACAAGTCTACCGTGTTCTCCCTTACTCCGCACTCGTTAGCAGTTAAAAGTTGTTATTTTTTTTATCAACCGGCGATGAAAGGACATGATGCATTGATGTCTCTGTTTGGAGATAACTTTGGAAAGAGTAACACTGTAATTAGCGGTATGTAATTAAGAGGGCCCGAGATAGCCAGTAAAAGCTTTTTGTTTTGGTTGTTCTTGTGGGAGCGACTATGGAGAGTGCTCTTCGTCTCTCAACAACACAAGATTATTGGCGGCAAAGTTAAAGCCACATAATGCGACTTGCGCGTATCAACCCTCATTAGAGTTGTAGATTCTGGTTTTCACTGTTATCGCCAACAGAATTTTTGTTCGCCATAACGAGCACAACAAAAAGAAATGTTTAGGGTTCATTATTTGTAGTGTTGATTGGAGATCAATATTACTTAAAAAGCATGGAAGCACACGAAATCTTTTTTATCGATGATATTGTTGCTGATACGATTAAGCGACGAAATCGATGCGGGATACGTAACTAAGAGTGATTTTTTTGATCGAAAAATGGTTGATTTTTCAGCTTTTACTTTTAAGTATATATGAATGTAATTTTACATTTTATGAATATGCAAGACATAAAATATACATACAAGTATATTTTGAGATAAACCAAAATTAGAATATTACATATATAGATATTTTCTTACAATGATGAATTTGACACAATATTTTAAAATCTATATTAAAAATAAAAATATTCTATGTGCATTTACTTTGCAACTTGTTTAAAAATATTCTCTTTTTACAAAAAATCTTTTCCTAAATAATATATAAAAGATCATATCTTCAAAAAAAATTATCTTAAAACATTAACTGTAAAAAATAAGCGTAAATCTAAACATAATTTTTTAAATAATAAGGTTCAAAATATGAAAATATTAAATTAAAATTTTATAAATGATTATGTTTGCAAAATCACAAGTTAAGCAATTATAACTTTGACAATTGTTTTGTTGTTTTATCATGTGATGAATATATATATATATATATATATATATATATATATATATATATATATATATATATATATATATATATATATATATATATATATATATATATATATCATTCTAATGTATTATGTATCTCCTTCTAAATATTAATTCTAATGTATAAATTATTGTTCTAATTTTATTCTATTTTACAAAATGTTTTAAGTTATCATGAACTTAAAGAATTCTATATAGATATATCTGAAATGTATATAAGTTTTTGAATGAATGTTTGTGTGTGTGTGTTTGTTTTAAGTTTTACTTTTCTAGAAAATGTATTTGTCTTACAAATTTAGTTTGTTTTAGTATAATATGCATTTTAATGTACAAAGATAAGTATTGTAAATATGCTTTATAAATATACTCTTACAAATAAAATGTAATCAAATACTAGTATATTATTCATTAGAATATAAAATATTCAAAAATTTGAGAAGGGTAAATATTTAATAATGAGTATTTGTTTTTGACTGGAAGGAAACCTCATAAAATAATATTATCGTAATAGTTTTCTATTTAGAGTAAAAAAAAATGAAGAAATTTAAGTCAATCTTTAATTTCAATTTTAATCCTTAAGATATAGTTGTAAAGTCTGAAGTAAGCAAATAATTCAAAATAATTTTAAAAAATGAACATTTGAATCATATTTAAAGCCAAATACTGAATTTTGATAAATTTATATAAAAATATAAGATAAATATTGTTTCTTTGAGAAGTTTTTTGTACTGGAAATCGCATGTAGTTTTGACAGGTCCACTCAGTAACTGAAGAAGCTATCTTTGCAGAACTAATTTTGTTGTTGTAGGGCTTCTTAGCAGGGAAAACTTTTTTATGCGTTCTGTTGTGTGTAATAGAGAGAAAGAATCAAAATCTTAATTTCAGAATCATGTTCCTGCTGTAAAGCTTCCCATACATATGCAGGAAAAATCTTAACTCTAAGAAAATCAATTATTTTGCCCTGAAATTTTCTTTGTGACAAATCAATTTATAGTAGAAATTTTATGAAAATGAATACTTATAGAAAAATTTCTATATCTTTAGGAATTAAGCAGTATTTAAGAAATGCAAAAGATCAATATTTTATGCTTTCGTTATTAAATTTCATACCTGTTATTAATGACATATTTGACACCACGTAATGCAGAATATTTTGAAATTTGAAACTTTACATTTTAAATTTTTCTCTAAGAAAAATGTAAATATACAAAGATGAAGATGCACCTAATGTCTTTTAAAGTCTTTTTGTACAATAAAAGTACTTAAATATTATAAAATATATTACATGTAAATATTTTGAATTTTAGCCATTCGTAAAATAGTAAAAATTTTTATCCCTTTTATGATATTAATCCAATGAATGGCACATAGTTTTTTGAAGTTTAAAAATTTCAAGTATCTTTCCTTTATCGTCTGCATTGACTATTTCAAAATATGCTATGCATGAATAAAATTGAGTCCTATTTCTAGAGAACTGCAATCACCTGACATTACATTGCAGGAAATTTTTCTGTAGAGATTTATAAAGTACATTGATTACAAAAGGAAGTTTCCAAGCATAGGTTATCTAAAGGTAAGCCGAAAAAGACCACATGTTATACCATATCCGACATAAATTTAAATTAATCACCAATTGGTGATTATCTTTTTTTGTATTCTCTATATAAAATGATCGAATACATTAGACTTTTGTGACAAAGACTATAAAATTTTTGAATTGATACAACCATTATTGTTATTAATTTTTACATTTGATATTATCTTCATTATTTCCTAAATTACGAAACATCAAAACGTGTGACACGATTGTGAAGTCAATTAAAATGTGTCTTTTCCGAAGTGTCAAACATATCTACTGTGCTAAATCTAAACACTTAGAAGGTCTTTGAAAGATTTACTTTTGTAAACATTTGTTTTCAGCGTTGTGTAATATGTTGTCGAGTGATTTCCAGCTGACAAACATCATTTTGATTGTTTGAAACCACTCAATTTATTGATTACTACAAATTGTTATCAGTATTATTGATGACAATTAGTGTATCTTGCAATCGCAACTAAAATTGATCAACCATCTCAATCGACCCTTCTATGGTTATCACACTATGTGACTCTCAATAACAAATGCTGAATTGGACCAATGATTTCGATATATATACACATATATTTAGAGGAATAGAATATAATACATTCATCCGTAAAGCTGCTATTCCAAAGTACGATATCAATTTTTAAACTTTCTATAAAGTGTTTAATGGCAATTTTTAAAATCATTTTAAATATATAAACCAAGAGGCAGAAAGACTTTCAAGAACAGAGTGTTTTAGTTATATTATTAATGGATATTTGATAACTGGCTAATGGAAGATTAGTACATAATTATTATAGATGTAACTCTCTTCTTAAATGCTTGATACTTTATCACACTGATAATCCAGAATTACCTTAAATTTTTTAACTGAATTTCCCTGCCTTTTCTAATTCACAACTGCCAAAACAGTGCAAATGTCATATTGCTTCACCCAATATGCTGACTAAAATAATTTGCTTGACAAAAATTTGCACTTGTTCTGTGTACAAATATGTGCCTGAAAATATAGTTTTCTAAGTTGAACAACAATTCGTAAATAATATAGTATCATTCAAAGCAATTTTATGTAAATAACAAAAGCAGTTTATAAAGAATCATAAACAAGAGTGTTATCATGAATAAACTTAAAATTTTTAACTTTTTCAGATATATTCGAAGCACCAAAAAATATATAAAAAATTAGTTATATTTAGCATTTATTTTAAAATGTTTGATGATGATTGAGAAATTCTTTGTCAGTAAATTGCATTTAAGATAATAATGAAAAAAGCATCTTTATCTTTAACAATTAAATAAATTCTGAACAAAATGTTGCTTTACCTAATTTTATGCACTGTATTACCAAAATGCACTTATAATCGATATTTCACTGGAATGTAAAATCGATTGAAAGGTTATTACTGCCCGAGAGTTATTGATCAGTTATATTGTATGGCCAGGAGATATCTGAGTTGAAATCGTAAGCAAATGTCCAGTTTTCCTTAATGAATGGATTTCCTGATTGGATACCCAGTTGCGATAACCACTCATCAAGTTTGTAACTTGCATTGAAACTCATTAGATAGCTTACTGGCATTATTAAGACCATCCATATTCGAACAGAACAACATCGACAGTAATTCGGGCTCATACATCAAGCTTTCAACGCTGTCTTGAAAGATTAATTTAAATTAAGATTCCTAAGTAAACTATATGACAATACCAAGTAATTTGCTAGAAAACACAGTTTGAAATAGAGAAAAATAGCTACCGGTTCCATTGAAATAAACTATCAGTCTGTGTGGTTTACATTTTATGATATTAACTTTATTGATATTAACTCCCTATTTAATAGTTATAAAGTACATTATAACTATTACATAGGGAGTTAATATCAGGTTTGCTTTGTAAATATATTTCACATTAAAATTTAATTTCTTTGTTAAAATTTTATGAATACAATTTTGCATGCTTCTGCTATTTAAAAATAATTCTGTGTAAATAAATTTTGTGTATCGGAAATCTTAGATATAAGCAAAAAACATTGAGTGAATTTCATAAATACATTAAAAACTAAAGCATAAAAATGTTGTTAATTAGATTGATAGTAGCTTTTGTATTATTACAAAGTATACCTTACGAACGAAAACATAGTGACAGTTCTTATATGATTAAATGTGAGCATATAAATAGCATCAAAAGTTACAACAAAGTCATTTCGGACCAACCTTCTTAAATTTTAATTGACAGTTGTTTTAAAATCAAAATAAATTTATTATTGTGATTAATATACAGTAATCTATATGCAAGTGTAATTAATATAGTGCTTCTTTTTAGTCATTTTGGAAAGAGGGAGTTTTACTTATAAAAATCCTTTTATTCTAAAGTTAAAAGAATAATTTTACTTATATTTTTAAAAGAAAATAGTTCAATACTTCCGAGCAATATGTAGTTCTTGCTGCTGTTTTTCATGGAGTCACAAGTTTCATTGCTTCATAATTTCAGTAAAATAAGAATATTCTTTCTGTTTTTTTAAAACTGTATCTGAAGCTGCAATTTAATGAATGTTATTGGTCTCTGTAATCTTAATCTTAATAGCAGATTAATGTGGCCAGTCATCTATTCCTAAAAGTATAGAAAATTAAATGAGTAATCGAGTTCCAAATAATAGTTTCTAGTTCCAAAATTGTTTTTGCATTTTAATGGCAAAAAAAAAAAAAATTTAAGGCTAGAAAATAATTATCTGACTCATGTTCTGTGAAAGGTAGCTTAACTTCGATTTTGACAGACATTGTTATGCTAAATGAATGTATACAAAGCTCTGTTATTCCAGTTTTTATATTTAAATATAGTACCAGTAGTTAATTTAACATGACTCAAATTTATAGTGATGTCTATAGGAACATTAATAAACCAGGGTATATACAATAAAAAGAAAAACCTCTTGCCACTGTAAATCAAACAATTAAAATGCTTCGAGATAAAGTTAAATTAAGAATCAGTTAAAATGTATATTTAATTTTCCAATGAGTCATATGAAATCAAAGTATTTGTTGTAAAATGCAAGGAAAAACATAAGTCCATTGAAAAGTATTTTATCTTAATATGAAACAATGATTATACTGTAAATGAAATAATGATGCAATATTAATTAAATAAAGCATACATAAATTGATTAATTCATTTCATATAAAATATAATTGTAATCTAAATCTTTGATAAATGAAATAAAGTTATTTCGAATATGTTAGAATATAAAAAATAAAGAGTAAATGATCATTTATGTTTGCTTAACTTATATATTATATGTCTTTGAATAATCTATTATGCTGTGAAAATACTCTTTATTAAATAAATTTTAATAACAAGTTTCTTAATAAGAGTTTTTTAAATCATTCTAAATAAAATCATTGATTTGATAGAAAAAATTACAGAAGCACTAAAAATTATAATAATTTGTTTAAAAAATGTTCAAAATGTTAATTCATAACATTAGAAATGTATTTCGGATTAAAATTTACAAAAGCAATCGTGTTTTAAAACTGAGTTAATAAATGAGGATTAGTTTATTTTTTAAATCAGTAACCAATATTATTAACATTATTTCAGAAAATAAGAGTTCCTTTCCTTAATTATACTAATTCACTGCTTTGATCCCCATTTAAAATGTATGGAATATTCTAAATGAACCAAGATAATAAATTATCTTGATGTTCTCACTGCATTTTTGAATGGAGAGAAATTTTCTGGTTTCAAGTTAAGCTTCTTAACAATTCTGAAAAGACTGTTTTCTACGTCTATACACCAACTTTCGTGACAGTATTAATTTCGCCAGTAGTATTTCCTTTCCTACTTTATAGTGAAACGTGCTCTTAACTGTATCGTGCCCATTCATTAAAACGTGATGTGAAACCACATGTCTTCAAATGCTGTCGTTTTGAATATCTAAAGCTAAAACTACCATCAACTAAAGGCGAACACAATCTTTTGCAAGGCTTATTGGATTAAAAGCCGTTAAGTGAATGGTAAGTAATACCCTTTTCACCGAAACAAATGGACGGAAAATTTGCCAAATTTGAAGGAATCTAAGGAAATCAAATTACACTTAGTTTTTAAATATTATGCTAATGATGTTACAATTTACTAAATATTGTCAATGTTTGTGTTTATAAAATATTCCCAAAAAGAAAGATAAGCAAAGGAACATTGTTATTTAAATAGATTATCTTAATTATATTTTTATAAACAGACATTGTTAATAATAGATGACGATAATGTAGACTTAGTAATTTATTTGTTAATTTAATATCACAAACAACCTCGTAAAAATGCTTTCAATATTTAAATAGATAAAAATGTCTAGTTAGGAATAATGAGTACTGGTATACTGTAGTTTTATCGTGCAATAAAAACTTAACTATAGTTATAGACTGAGCTATTATGTTTGAAGCGATTAAGGAAATGAAGTGGAGTTTATGATTATGGTGTTAGCTTAAAGAAATTATTCAAGGTAGCTTACATACGTAATTGCAAAAATATGAATTTTAGAGAAATAAAATATTTATTCTTTATAAATGAGACAAGTGAAAAAATATTGTAATCTAAATGAACAAAAAATTATATTTACAGAAAAAAATAATAATAAAAAAGGAAGATGGTATGAAATCAATAAATTTGTTATTTGAGGAAAGTTATTCATAGTAGTTCACGTGTTTGATTGCAAAAAATGTCATCAATATTTTAGATGAAAAGTTTTAAATAAATAAATGGAAATTGATTCATTAAATATAATATCCAAAATTTTCCTCTTTATTACTAAAATTAAATATTTTTGACAGTTAATGCTGACAATGAATTGAATTTATTTATTAAGGAGCATTACTCAAAGTTGCTTACGTTTTTGGTTGCGGAAGTTGATACTCTGAGAATGTTTATTAATATTAAGATAAATGTTTGAGCAGATTTATGGGTACAGATAATAATTTCAAAGATATCATCCTCGATATAGATGTTTTATTAATTGAAATGGAAGTATCATACTAATTTTTTATTTAGCATTAAAAATGTCTACAAAATGAATCTTGTTAAATGAACACTGTCATAAGTTGCTTTTTTCTGAATGTTGAAGGTTAAACACTTGATATTTTGATAAGAGGAACAAGATTTATTTATCTCAATGATAAATTCTAATTAATCATCCTCGATATTAATATTCTATTATTTAAAGCACCAAAGTATTTTTTACCAAGCATTATAATCCTCATCAACATTTAACACATTAAATAAATACTACGCCAGGACACTAGGACTTTTATTTTTGAATGTGAGTGTGTTAACAGTCAGAAAAAATTTTATATAATTAAGATAAAATTTAATGCAGATTTTTGGATGCAGATGATTATTTCAAAGATTATAGATGGAAATATTACCGTAAGATTAAAATATATAACTGCTGTCACTATACGTTGAAGAAGTGTTTTAAATTTTATTACTTTCGATTAAAAATATTTTTGAGAGATTTTATTAACGATTGTCTGAGTAAAATTGCTGTAAATATATACAGTCAACCCTCCTATAACGCGGTGAGTGCGTACCGCGTTTTATGGAAACCGCGTTCTGAGAGTACCGCGTTTTAGGAGGGTTGACTGTACCTTATATAAGCTTAGAATAACTTTAATGTTGAATTAATTTTGTGGAGAACACTGTACAAACTATATGATATCAAAATATGTGATTTATAGTTTTTTCTTTTCTTAAAAATGTTTTGGAAATGTACATCGAATTCTTCTCATAAATATTTTAAGGAAATAGGAAATAAAAGTATAAACTGATGATGTCAGATAGTGTGTACTGTGATCCCCATAGTCTCGGTATTGAATTAATACATTAAATATTTTGTTATTTACTCTCACATTTTTGTCTTATTCTTAATATTTAAATTTCTAGAATTAGTTTCACAGAAAACTCAAGAAGGAATTCAAGAATGCATAGTTTGGTATAGCTATTGACTATATAACTTGATATATTTAGGACATCTCCTATTTAATTGTAAATATAATTTAAGCTAAGATCACAGTTCTGTATTTATCAAGTTTAATTAATAAGGAAAAATAAGATATTTAGAAAAACTCTGAATTTTTGTAGTCAACGAGATATATGTCTGTGTTTAAATTGTGTCCAAAATATAATTTCGATATGGTTGTATTTTCGTTAAAATATTGATATATTTTCATTGTGGATTCCTAAAATAGTTTTCTATAAAATAGATTTTATAGAAAATATGAGTTCTGTAAATACAACAAAATTTGTAATATGACTGATTAGAAAAATACTGAATTACATTCTACGAAAGTCTGTAATGGGAACAAAAATTTGCAATATTCCAATCGAACATCTCCAAACCAATGAAGGCATTTGACCATTAAAGAAATTAAGCAGTTGGAGGATTTCCAAAAAGGATTAAAATAATGTAGTCAGGACCATAATGCTTGCAATGATTTCGATGGAAGAAAAAATAATCGATGGAAAATAATCATGTGGAGTAAAACAACTCATTATCATTGTTCCCTTAAGGCCATTCATTTGTTAAAAAAAGAATATGTTATCCTACCTAAATAGAGTTCAATTCTGATTATGCTAAGAATACATAGCCTATGTTATTAATGCATGATTCTTTAAGCGTAAATTTGCTTAGCATGTTCTTCTCTTGGAATAATTAAGTTCTTTTATCGTCCTTATTTTATAATATTATCTTTTTATACACGAATCATATAGAAAATAAATTAATTAATCATTACAATTAAGAGTTGTTTAATATTTATATAATTTTTAAGTAATTAAGTAATCCATTAATTGTAAATAAAATAAACAAAAGAAGTAAAATGTTTCCTCTTAAACTATATTATTTGATTTATTTATAATAGTTTATAATTTTTTATGAAAGATGTTAAGGCTAAAAACTAAGCTATTTTAGTTTTGATAAGTTTCTTATTTACTTAAAATATAACTAAAATTTATTGTAATTCGAAGGAGTAATTTTTTATTGTGGTGTTAGATTTTAAAAATATATTTTGTAGCTTTAATACATAATTGAAATATTTTTTGTGTTTAAATAAAAGTTCTAAAGGTAATATATGCGATGTTATAATTAAGATTTTTAAAATTATTTTTTGATGTCATTATATTTCATAACATAGGTGATTCGGTGATTCTTGCGCAGAATTTCAATTAAAAATTTTGATATTATTCGCTTTAATACACTAATTCTATTATAAAAATAATTTTTCTTCATGATTCAAATGCATGTAACGTACCTTTAGATTAATGCTGATAATTATTCGCAATTAAAGTACAAACTTTAAAATTTGTATCTCGTTTCAATTACATACATAATATTTTGAAGTATTTTTATCCAGTTTTGATATTAAAATAAACCGCAATATTTGAAAAATACAGCAAGAGAAAAAGTATTACTCATAAATATAACGTAATAAGTAAATCCAAGTATAAAATGCGAATATTTTCTCTTCAGCTGTAATTTCACTACCGAGTGAAACCATATCAGTGTTTTTGTAAGAGATGACATTTTTTCTCAGTATCATTAGCATTTTTTAATTATAATCCACATTAAAAATACATAGCCTAAAGAAATATCGAAAACTATAAGAATATAATGTTTTTTATACAAAACTTCTGTAAGTATAAGCTACTATGATAATAACTGTTGGTACGGATTTTGCCTTAGTCATTTGACTGATTTATAATTTTTTGTTAACCAGTGTTGGACTGTAAGGTATACGAATGTTGTAGCTTAACAATATGAAGTATAAAAAAACATTATTATAAAAATTCTTTTAAATTCTACCAGTCATAAAATGTAGACCCATGCATTGAAAAACTTCGTTATCTTATCAAACGTGAGCAGAAACTCCGTTATTTGAGCATATCTGGGTTCAGGAAAAAGATTAATCTCTAACTCTCCAAATAAGACTGTTCAAAAGTCAAATTCATCATTGTAGCTGAGATAATGTAGGTATAAAAAATTTGTTCACATGGCATATGCATAAATTGAAACAAAATTTTAATTAATATTATGGGAAAATTCAAAATTCTTAGATCATTCATGGCTAGATAAAGTTGAATTTTTATTTCTGGACAATAGAATCCCATCAAGATTTTTATCTTTCTTCAAAAGTATCATCAGCACTCTCAAAATGCTTAAAACAAATAATCACTGTTTCAGAAATTTATAGAACTGAGACTATGCCTATTATTAACTTCTTTTGCTTTTTTCCAAAGAAAAACAGATAAATAACGGGAAACACTTTAACACGATATAATAATAACAGAAATACGCGAAATCAAACAAACGGTTAATGGACAACGATTCAGAATTCTGTTCAACTGTTAAGAAGCCATCGTATTCTAAGAATGAAATTCTCATGCCTGTAAGATAGCGTTTTATATTTGAGAATCATCAGGAAACCTCATGCATAAAGGACATACACACATTATTCTTTCTTAGAGTTTAAATGGGTCGTTCTGACGCGCATTGTATGAAACAATGTCCAATTGTTGATATGGTATAAATATTTGAATAGATAAATGCCATCTCAAGTTTGGACCTGGTTGCTTGACTATAGTTGAAAATAACAAAGTAATTGAACGTATTTAGGGACTGCGGTCAGCAAAATCAGAAACTATTTTGTAAAAGTATTTTAGTGAACTAACCAATTTAAGCCAATTTGCTTGTATGAGATGCATACGAATCTTTAAATAAAGGTTTGGTTGGAATTGTTTGTTTATCATTTTTTGGTTGAACGTTTTAAATTATTGAAAATTTTACACATTCAAAATATTCAATTACATATTCAAAATGTAATTGAAATCTCGACAAACACTGACGTACCTGATGTCATTTGTTTCATGAACTGATCAACTTGAGCGCTGAGCCTAACCATTAAGCTGCCTGTTTTGACTTCAAATAAAGGCTACGAAATTGCAAGAAATACAACGTCAAAGCTTTTGAATACACAATTTCTTTATTTACAGAAGTGAGATCAAAATTTTAATTTCATTTTTATAGGATGAAATTGAAAATGATTTTTATAAAAATGTTCGTAGGAATTACTATTTTATTTTTAAAAGAATATTATTTAGATATTTAATTTTAAAGAATATTATCTATTTGTAAAAAAAAAAATGCAAAAAATATTATAGAATAAATAACTATTTTAATCTTCTTATTGATCAGAAAAATTAAAAGCACACTCATTTTATGTTTTTGAAAATATTTTAGACATATTTTTCAAACCAACTGAATAGAAGTTGCATGGAATGTTATCAACTTAATTCAAGAACATTTATTAGAACCTACTCTTCTATACAAAAACATTAAAAATGCACTGTCATTACTTTAAAGTATACAATATTTAAAATATAATCAAAGTAAATAGATGATTAAAATATTGATCTAAAATTAATCAACTAAGCAAAAATTTTTCTATTATTTTCAAGGAATAAATATTTATTTTAATATAGATATATATATATATATATATACAGAGTGATCCTAAATTGTTTTTACAAATGAAAAGGGGTGTTACTACCCATCCATACAAGCAATAATGTACCTAGGAACATAGGGTCGCATTCCACTCAGAGAGGCTGAAAAGAGGAAAGGAGAAACACCTTAAGAACCCATCACGAATTTACCGTATGCAAAATTTCCACAGAGAAGAAACGTCATTTTGCTCTTATTGGTTACCGGAGAAAGCTAATCAGAGTAGACATTCTTTAAAAACGCAATCAACACGTTTGGTCTGATAACAATGCCCACTGTACAATGCCTCGTAGACACAAGCAGAAATTATTCATGGAAATCTGGGCAGGTATCATTGGTGATTACCTGGTAAGCCCTTACATCATGCCAGACCGTTTGACCGGCACAACATACCGTATCTTCTTGGAACAAGTGCTCCTCAGTTTATTGCAGACTGTTTCACTTCCCATCCTGAGAGACATATAATTTATGCCCGATGGTGCCTCAGCACAATTTTCCGTCACGGTCTGCAACTTTTTGAAATGCCATGATGGATTGAACTTAGCGGACTTGTGGCTTGGCCTCTTCGCTCACCGGACTTCAACCCACTTGACTTTTTCTTCTGAGGGCACATGAAATCTTTAGTGTGCGAGACGCCTGTGGACTTAATTGAAGACCTCGTAGTTAGAATCATTGTTGCCGGAGGAAAATTAATACTGCACCAGGAATCTTCGAGAGGGTTCGCCAGTCATTCCTTCGACGGTGTCAATTTCGCAACGACACTCATGGGAGGCATTTGAGCATTTGTTGTGTGGTTTTCACTAAACAATAATATGATTGTGAAACTTTTGGTATTATTCATTCGTTTACCCTGCACTGTTGTTAGTGTTGGGTGAGCACTGCCAGGTGGGAATTCCTCTTTTCTGCCTCTCAGAGTGAAATGCGACCCTATGTTCCTATGTAACTGTTGCTTGTCTGGATGGGTACTATCACCCCTCTAAGTTTGTAAAAACAATTATGAATCACCTTGTATATATATATAATTTGATGCAACGCAAGTCAATTCCACAAAATACATATCATTTGAAAATTAAAAATAAGCATTTATTCTTAGAAGAGAATGAAGAGGTTTTTATTTAGTTTTGACTATATATATATATATATATATATATATATATATATATATATATATATATATATATATATATATATATATATATATATATATATATATATATATATATATATATATATATATATCAACTAAATAAAATACCTCTATTCATAAATAAAACCTTAAATATATAATAAATAATTAAGTGTGTACTTTATATTATTTTAAGTATGTCAAAAATTAGCGGTTGCATTAAATGCTCATTAAAAATAATAAATATATATTCGAATCATATTTAAAATAAATAATGTTACATATATATTTTAAGAGATTTATAAACGTATATAATTAATATAGCTTATGAATTTATTGATACATAATATAAGCATACTAATTATATAATATTTAATGTTTCCATAACGTAAATACTACTAATAATTACTGATATCAATAATAAGTTATTAAGAATATCCGAAACCCTTCATTTGGTACAAACAATTTATATGAAGGTTCCTTTTTCTCTGTAGAGAACCAATAATGTGCTCTTTAGTATAAATTGTAATAACTATCTCTTCCATTGAATTCCATGCAAGATTTGTATTCCTGATTGAGGGAAGACTCTGAAGTTACCATTGTTCTCACAAGCTAACTGGGATCTTATTCAGTACATATCATTGTGAACCCTGACATCCTTTTCTGAAATGTATAAGCATGTATTTTCTGAAAGGAAGGATCTGCCTCTTCTAAAAGGAAGCAGGTCAATATTGAAGCATTATGAACAGATATTACGTAATTTAAGAATTCCGTATTGTTTCTAAATTATTTAGAAATAAATTGATAAGTTATATTTGCCATTCTCATCAATTTATACTTGATAGTAACGCTTTTGTTGTCTGATTGTTTATACTCATTATTACGCGTGTTATTATATCCTATTATATTTGTTATTTCTATAAGCATTTATTTTTTTATTTGATTAGTTATCTATTGACTGTTAAAATTATATTGCTATTTGATTTGTTCATTTCTAAAACGTTACTGTAATTAAATACTTGATGGTAAAGCGATAATATTAATTAATTGTTGATTACTGAGGAAATATATTTGAATGAAATATACTTAATTATTTCTATTTAATTATACATGAAATATTGATAATCCTAATATTTCAAAATGAAAACATTTTCTTAATAATTTCCTATATTAAAATAATGTTATAATATTACTGAAATATGTATATAAACTGACTGCTTTAAAATGTTTGTATATAGAATTATAAATTTTGTAAATGTTAAAGAGATATTGAAGCGTTATTATCATCTGAAGTTATGAGACGGCAGTTAAATTTATGTGCAAAAAATGCAAAAATTGTTTTGCAGCATTTACTCCTAATCACATCCACTTTTTCAAACACATATGAACATGTAAACAATATTCTTATAATAGTTTAAAACTGTTGGGTAGAAATATAAATTTTCCAATTTTGTGAAACGTTTCCATTTAATAAAAATCATCAGATATACACTGTATATCCTGTGATATACAGTATTCATCGGTCACAGCAATTAAGAGATCAATATATTGTTTGTATTTATCACGTTTTCATTGCAAGTCCAACAATCTCTTACGTTTTTCTGACTTATACGGCTGTACATCTTACTTTGTTTATAATATGTTTTGATATAAATGTCCTCTTTTGTGACTGACAGTAATATTTGAGCTCATCCAATCGCTTGTAACGATTTAACGTTTTCAATCTTTACTCTCTTTCCCTGATTTGGTCTATTTTGCGAAATGTTTTTTTAAATACATATATTTCACAAATTTTTGTATTTGAACTAAGCAGGTTGAATCACTTTTAAAGCACTTTAGTTTTCAAAATATTTTACATATAATCAATATATTGGTTATCATGTACTATTATCTAAGCAATTTCTTTCCGATATTGAGTGAAATCCACTTTGCTGATTTTTTATTCGAATAAAATTATTTATTTGGATGCAACAGCTATAAAATTTCTCTGTTACCATCAATTTATCTTATTCCTATAATTTCAAAATTGAGAAATATATTATCATCATTTACCATATATATTTGGTTATTACATGTTAGATCAAAAATTAAAATCGCACTTTTAAAAATGAGTTTATCATTAATTAGAAAAATTTATCTTAAGCTATTATTTTATTAAAATAAAAAAAATGTTTGTATTCTTATTTTATAGTATAAAAATTTATTTATTTATTGGGTTGTTTGGAAAGTCATTTCGTTTTTCATGAAATGAAAAACGTGTAACAAATAAATATTGTATTGCATTGCACATTGTTCATTCTAGTCTAATAGCTTTTACCATCTTTCTGGTAGTTCCACAGTCATAAAGTGGTTGGTTTTTACTAGCAAAAAGCTGATCCATGTAGGAAAAACGAAATTACTTTCCGAACAACCCAATAGAACTTTCACAAATACCTATCTATTGTATAATATTAAAACAAGAACTTCTTCGTGTCTGCAATTTATACAATAAATTTAAGTGATTTTTATGAATATACCAAAATGAGCTTCATGTCCCAATATAATTATTTTTTCAACTATGCTTTAAAAATTTTAAAACTGATAAAATTTTACCAACCTTAATTTCTTTGCTGAGGCCTCATTGTGTTGTATTCACAGAATAGATAATTTTTGAAAATTTACTAAATGGCTCATTTTTTTTCCTGACTAGGAAGTCATTTTTGATGTTTCACCCTACAGTAGAGATGTATCCAATATTATTTCCCCATTTTCTTTTTCCACGAAGTGAATAATCCTGGGGCAGGACTTGGGGGAAACCGGTTCCAGAGAGAGCGAGGAAATAAGATTGAAGAAACGGGGGCTCGAGACTGGAGAAGGAGTTACAGAAAATACAAAGGTGAGATCCTGAATTTCACGCTGTGAGAAAAACTTTGCTCATTATTCAAGTCTGATTTTATACTGAGTCTTAGGGACTGCAAAATCACAAAGTTGAAATAATCAAATCCTATGGGCTCTTAGGCTGGGAAATATGATATATACTCCTATAACAATGATCTGGATTATGAAAATAATACTGAAGGAATGAACTAAACACATGTTTTCGAAGTCTTTAAAATAGGCCGGCCTAGTTATAGAATTTTCTTCAATAAGTCGATGTTTTTTATATAAATTATATTTTCCAATCTTATTTTTTATATTATGGTACAACCTTTTGTATTATTTTAATTAATTAGTCTAAATTATGAATACTACGTTGGTATTTAACGATGTTGTAAATAATTCTTAAATATCTAAAAATGCACGTAAAGAATTTTTTGTTTGTTTGTAAATAGATTGGTAATTTTGTAACTAAATTAAAAAAAATTCAGTTACGAAAACAAGCCAGTTTATGCATCTATTTTCAGGTTTGAATCTGAGAAGAAAAAAATTGCAACGCAACGTAAAGTCAAAAAAAAAAAAAAAAGCATATTATTTTAATTCAAAGAATTATTTGTAATCACTAATATGATAACGGTATTTAGCGCCAAAAGCTCCTGGTTTAAAACGCCAAAAATTCGTATTTTACAACACACATCTGCCATTTATAGAGAGAGAGAGAGAGAAAAAGAAAAGAAAAAAAAAATCCTGAAGACTAACCGCATTGCAGAGTTCTACACTTCCAGATCGTAAACACATTTCCATCTGGCCATATACCGCCTTGCGCCATATTATCATATTAGAGGGCGAAAACAGAATATTTACTAGCTTTTTCTTTTCTTTTTTTCTTGCTTTTTTTTTTATTAATCTCAGACTCATTCGGCCATCTGAACTTCTGAATGCTGACGAATATCTCTTCAGGGTGACAACTAAGTGGGCCATCTGCTCGTTTTTGGTTTACTAGCTTCGCAACATTCAGCTTCCTGTGCTTGTTTTTAGAAGTTCACGGTTTTTCTTTCTCGACAGTCTGTTAGTTTTGGAAGCTATTTATACTTTAAAATGATTATTCTGGAAGCACTTTGTGTAAAGTCACAAAATTAAAAGAAGCCGATCTTTAAACTGAGTGTGCATTTAACTATTAAAACCTTTAATTCCTAAGCATGAAATGGTAAATTATTTTATAACTATGCATCTGCACATGTCTATCTAATTTCCTTTTTTGAAATAAATTAATTATCCAATAAAAAATCTCTATATTATAACTTTTTGCGAAAGAAACAATATATAATGCATCTCCTAAAATACTTGTCATTAAAAATTGGTTCCATAAATAACATTTTTTAATTTTCATTCGGAAGGTTTAATTTTTTCTATAATTTTCTAACCTTAATGATTTCTTAAAGTACTCAATATGCAAAATTTTACTTTTTTCCTGATAAAATAATTTTATTTTTAATTTGATAATTTGATTTTTCTTTGGTTTGTTTATGGAATAAATGGGCACGTAATTTTAATTTAAAGCAACAAAAATTGAAACATTATAATTTCTGCAATCTGACTCTAAAATGAATAAGGTAAACCAAAATTCAATACAAAGTAAAGCAGATTTATTGGCAGATAATTTATTTTATTCATAATAATTGCCAGTTTTTAATAATGAATTCATTCAAAATTAATTTTAATTTCTTAAATTAAAGTCAAAAATTGTACGCAGCAATTGAATATATGTCTCTGAAATATAGAATATTTTTCCCAATATTAAAAAAACGTCACTCACGTCTACCGATAAGTTAGTTCAATATAATGCAAAAAATATGAATTTAATAATATTTTCACCGTATTGAAATGTTTTAGGTAACCATAAGTATTACGTTAACTTAGTTCTCAGTAAATATAACTGGGCAAAGTAACACCTATTACACGATGGAAATTTATTAAATTTAAGGTATGGCAAAGATTAAACAATACATATTTTAGAATGAATCTCTCAATTTTTAAAACTATTAGAGTTAAAATTCATTTTGTATTTTAAAAGTGTTTTTTAATCTGAAAGAAATAAATTAAATGGAATTAAAATTTTCAAAAATATGGAAATTATTTCATAACTGCTGTTTTGCCTTATTTCTAAAATTAAATTGAAGAATTTATCAGTAGAATTTATGAATAAAATAATTCTACAAAGTCATTGAAATTAGCTAATTTCGTTTTAAAAATGAAAATGAAAATTAAAATTCATGCTGAAATTAGGAATATACATTTAATAAATGTACTCAAATTCTGTAATAATGTAACATAAATAATAATTTAACGTTGTTCTTAATAAATATGGTTATTTTACGCACAAAGAATTGGTAGTAAAATAACTGTATTTTAAAACTAAAAAATAGTCATGCGATAAAAATGATATCAAATATGTAGCGAGGTCTTGTAACGGGTAATCTTTAGTAAAATATTAATCTTAAAAGGAGAAAATAAAATCAGGACTGTATAGTTTTTGCTCCAAAAAATAATCATTCATGAAGTAAATTTTTTTTAAGAAACAAGAGAGTTAAAATATTTGCTTTTGATACCATGCTGTTTCTGTTGCACCAGCATACTTCCTGTACCAAGTACTAACTTGTGCTCTACTAGTTAGATAAAAACAGCCGGGGGGGGAATCTTCATGATTTTGGAACAACGACCAAGCAGAAGACCCCCAATACTTGGCCTACCACCCCCAGAGGTACCATCCCACTTGGAGAAGATTGCGCCTACACCCTGTTTTGACGTGCCTCAGTCGCCTTTAGTGAACACGAAGGATCTCCGGTTAAGCCGGGATTTGGACTCACTACCTCCCGATAATCAGAACGACGGCCTAACCAACCAGGCCACCCTGACTCATTGATGTCATGTAACAGGCAGTTGGAAGTTGATGTAAAGTTTAAACTAGTACTTTTCATGACTAGCTAGCTATAGTGATGCATCGCATGGGAGGAAATGCAAAACTTTGCTCAAACATATATGCAGCCAGAAAGCAGAGACACAATATCCGCCTCTCATTATTCAACGATTGTTGGAATTGAACTCTACAATTTTTACTCATAAGAGTGTGGTCTGACCACTAAATTATGTCCAGCCCTTTGTGTCTTTCTTTCTAAACGAAAGCTGTTGTAAATTTTAGTGATTACAGGAAACAAACTAAAAAATGCCTCATCAGAAAATGTTCCGTTATTGTCAACCACGGTCAAATAAAGAAGTGCTAATTTGTTTTTAAAACATTTTTACCAAATTTATAGAAGCCTTATGCTTGTCATCTGCATCAAATTCAATTTGTCATCGCATCCATTTTATGTGATATCAAATTCAAATCCTCTGCTTTTGAATACGAAGTGTAGAAGAAGAAATATACAGACAACGATGATAGGATCAAAGGCAAACAATACTTCTCATATAATACCACCGAAAGTACATAAATTATACTTCTAGCAAACACTCAGTGGCAAAAAGCATATCTCTCACAAACAAATTTAGACACGATTATGAAATTAAATATGTACATAGTGTTTGTGTGAATAAGCAAATGATTAATTCGAAGTAAAATTTTATTTAATATTAGCAGCGAAAGACAGATTTCAGTAAACTTAAGAAATAAAGTTCGGTCACTTTGCGAGACAAATGACTTTCCAACAAAATGTAAGCGATCTTAAATGCTTTTTCCACTTACATATTTGACACTAGGTTGTGGACCTTCCTAGAGGGATTTTTATTAATACTTGGCAGTATTCATATGTCCCAAGGGAGGAAGTTCGGAAAACGCACAAGCACCTGAAAAACAAGCATGTAAAAGACAGAAGCACAACATCTATTTCCTGTTTGTTTAGCAGTGACTGGGATCGAACCCAGGACCTTATAGTCCCAAATGCACTGCTCAACCACTAAGTCATAGTGAAACCTTTATAATTATATTTATATTTGAAATCAGTATACTACTGAACATTTTATTTTCAATTTACATTTAACTATATATATATACTAGAGACTATAGTAATATAATCAGCCACAAAATGCCATTAATGCTCAAAGGAATGGTCGGAAATATCTTTGGAGCAATAGTAAAAGTAATTGGTTGACCTTGCACATAGTTTCACTTATATACATTTCAGTCATTAGTATTAAATGCTACGGCACCTTATAATTCATTAATAAATACTGAACATGATTGGTGTATTCTCTCATTTCATATAACTTTATATGAGCATTAACAATGGGGGAAAAATAATTACTTGCTGAAGAATACATTTTTACTATCATGTCCTATAGAACTTTGTCACAATTTAGGACCGATAACTAAGGGGTTACAGATTTTTATTTTTATAACAATCATAGTTTCTTAGTCTTTCAAGGTTTCTTTTAATAAATATGGGACCGCGTGTTTAATAGAAAATCAGAAAACTCTCGAAAACTCATCGAGCAATTATCCTACCGAAGAACGTGACCTTTCCACTAAGACATGAAATCATATTGAAATAAGTCTTAATATTAGCAGTAGATAGGCAAACAATTGAAAACAGTTGTAAGGCATTTGAATATCTACAATGCATTTGTAACACAGAGGCGCAGTAATATGTCAAAAGAAAAGAAATTTGGAAAACTAGCATTTAAATATCTTCTGTTTTTCAACAGTATCTGGAAACAATCTTAGTATTAATACACAAGGCCTTGGTGACTAAAAATTATCTGAATCGGGATTATTACAGATAACCTATTTTAAGAAGTAAGATGTATAATACACACCCACACATTGCTACTAATGGCTTATGGATGTACTATAAAGTATGTCATTCAATGATCTGCATATAGCGTTTCAATTAATATTTCGTTAGTTCGATTCCCTCTTTAGATAATGGTCAGGAGTCCTCTTTAAAAAGTTTGCTTTAATATCTCGTGTGTAAGAAACAACTGTATAGAAACATACTAACTAACCTCAGAAGTAATGTCAATTTCTTGATTAAAACTCAACAATTAAAAATTAATATGTGAAGTAATAATTTTAAATCAAGTTATTTTTTAATAACTAATTATTTTATTAAATTTAAGAAATTTTATTATTTATCTTTAACGTATTTAAAAATGCGAAGCTAATTAAACAGGAAAAATAATAATGTCTATAAATAAACATAGTAACGATGATGACAATACAGGAAGTTGTATGAAAACTCCCCAGCTTAGGAGAATAAACAACAATGAGTTCATTACTTTTGTGAACCTCATTAAGAAATAAGAGATGTGGCTGAAATGAAAATTCATTTCTTTTTAAGCAAATTCGAGCTTTGGGGCAGAAGCAAATGAATGATAACAAAGCATTTGTCAACTCTTATCACCTCTTGCCTCTAATTAGTGGTGCCGCGTAGCCGGGCCAATACATAAATATGACTCACGGTGTGGTCCCGCCTTCAAGGATTCCCACTCACATCTCCCCTACTCACCACACCTGGCTCTGAACACGCCATTCTGTTTCCGTGTCTTTCATTTCCGCTACTTTTAATACAATGATTAGCGCTTTTGTGGCGGGAAATAAATTCTCCCTTTTGCATTAAAGGCGACATTATAAGCTCGAAGAGAATCGTGACCAAAGCCCAAATAGAAAATTCGGACTTAATATAAAATAAAGTCGAAACTTCGCTTTTGCATTGAATCACGTTTTTGAATTATACAGGGCGTTGAACAGGAAAAGAATTAAATTAAATGTAAATCTTCCGGCTTTTAGAACAAAAATAAGAATCCTTGGAAATAATTTCATTGTGAAAGACCGTGGGAAGGAAGGATTTAGACTTCAGTGGTTTTCTTAAGAATATCACTATAAATAATTTATTATCTTTATTTAAAGGTTTGAGCGTTTTATTATTTTCTGGTGCTATATCAGTTCTTAATTTTTTCCACAAATGATTATTTCTAATGAATGAATTTTCTTAAGCTTAAATTTTAATTCTTCAATGGAATAATTTAAATAAATTTAAATTTTTCTGCTTTTAGATTTATAAGCTTTAAAATTACATTTTTTTGATTATAAGAATATTATTCTTTTCAAAAAATAAAAGTAACAGCTGCAGAATAATTTTTCTTAAAGATTGTAGCATATTTAATAAAATACAAACAAAATTGTATTATTTTTTTAACACCTTTGTAATGGTGATTAAAAATTTCTTTTCTGATCCGCTAAAGTATAAAATAATAAAAAAAGTAATAAATTCCCTATTTCCTTTATAAATGTTATTTTATGATTCTATTCATCTGAAGATTGACGTGTGTGAATTGAAGTATTTCTTTTATATATATATATTTATGTATATATATATATATATATATATATATATATATATATATATATATATATATATATATATATATATATATATATATATATATATATATATATATATATATATATATATATATATATACATATATATATATATATATATATATATATATATATATATATATATATATATATATATATTTATGTATATATATATATATATATATATATATATATATATATATATATATATATATATATATATATATATATATATATATATATATATATAATGCATACATGCAATGCCATATTTAAATTAATGTGAAACACTTTTTAGTAAAGTCAAAACTCATTACTTCAGTACATTAAGTTTATTAATAGTCCTCCATGAACAGAAGCCATTTGGTTGCCTAAAAGTCAAGTGTCAGTGAATTTCGTAAATACTTTCCGTCCTTTAAATAAAATCCCGTGATAATCTTAATTTAAGACACTCAGCATGAAACAGCAGTCAGAAATTGAACCACGTTGAGGATCACACATTAGGATGAGCAAGTTCAACTGAATCTATCACAAAAATATTCTACGTAAATTGTCATAGCTTAACTTTTAAACAAATAAACTTAACATTACATTCCTCTTCCTTCCTCTGCAAACATCTCTTTTATATTATTTCTTAAATTATAGTTTAATGTGACATGTAATATGTAGGCAGTTTAATAAATAGCGGCAAATTTAAAATAAAATAAAAGGATATAATAAAATGTATATAATAAAAAATATATTGAGCTATGGGTATACTGCTGCTTTGGTATGAGTTTCCCGTCGGATGCCAATTCCAATTATTGTTTGTAAGAGATTATGTTTGAAAGAATGGTCACGTATTTAATACAGTACTTTTTATGATTTTAATTTATAATTACCCATTTGTAAAAGGAAGAGATTTATTTGAACCAATCACCTCTTTTAGATGTTAATGTCTAATCTATCCATTCTAAGTATTCGTATTGTAAAATGTTACTTCTTTTATAGGGCAACCACAAACTCAGGTATAGTTCAACGTCCTCCCTTGAATGTAATGAAAATTAGAGAAAGTAGCCTTTTACGGGTTTATTATTTTGAGTAATTTGTTATTAAAATTTTTTATCTCAACACTCCTTCATTTGTATTGTTTAATGTAATTGAATTAATATCTACGAGATAAATCCCATTAATTAAAAATAAAAATATTTGTTT
Organism: Latrodectus hesperus; assembly: GCA_037975125.1. NCBI lineage: Eukaryota > Metazoa > Arthropoda > Arachnida > Araneae > Theridiidae > Latrodectus > Latrodectus hesperus. The sequence continues at coordinate 66,942,538 of CM075853.1, forward strand.
GGTAAAATCATTACGAGTGCATGAGACTTTTGGCTTGTCCTGATACCAAATTAGGCTCATGAAAGTAAAAAATTATCAGAGCTTTACATTTACGATTTAGCATGAAAATATTGTAAAAAATTAAAATCTTGTTTTGCATTATTTAAAGACATTTCGTTGTATTAATGATGCATTAACACATTTTTCCAACTATTTATATGATGTTGATCATAAATATTTATGTTTTTGCATATTATATTAATTTTGCTTTTGAATACAAATTCATGTATATTGTACTTCTACGTTTTCCCTCTATATTTTTACTTTTCATTATAAGTAAAAAGCGGTTTCACATGTGCAAAGAATATTTTGATAGCTGGAATAATCGTAATTAAGATTTTATTTGCTTTTAGAAAATAAGCTTTACTGAAAAAATTATGAGTTCGATTATACCTTTATCGCTTATTGCAAATGTTCTGCTTTTATCTTAATTTTTTTGTTGTCTATTTAACATTGAACGAGAAGTTTAGAAGAAAAGGTTTACTTAGACATTTATAAAAAAAAAATTCAAAACTCATAGGTTTTAGAAAATTTTAAAAATTTACTAGAAAATATTTAATTTAAGTTATGAATATTTCATAAAACTTTTTAAAATAAGTTTCATGAAGCTATCAATATGATTTTTAGGGTGAAGCATTTTCATGGGCTACAAAATTTATATTATATTATCTGATTGTTAAATGTCAAAAACTCAAGCAAGTTCATAATATCATTTTAAAAGAAATATACTAGAAAAATATTTCTTTATTATTGGAAATTTTAGACATTTATAATTAAAACCAATTCTAAGAATTCCTTTTACTATGAGTTATCAAAAAAGATTCAAGAAAAGAAATACGAAAGCTTATAATCGCTTTAAAAAAATAAAAAAACTTTTTTATAAAATGTATATTTTTATAAAATGTTTTGAAATTTTGATTCAAAAGTGAACATAAAAATTAAAATTTTTGCAAAATAAGTCTCTACAAGCATTTTTGCAACTGTATAGATTTAATGCATTGCATTGATTTAATGTCCATAGCACTTATTTTATAATTAATTCTAAAACAAAGTTAAATACTTTTTTTTATATAAAGTAATATTTATTTTAGAAAGGAAAAACTCTTTTAGCTTAGTTTAGCAATCGCAACTATTTTGAAAATAACATCTATACTCATAATAGAAGAAATATTCTATTGTTTTCTTAAAAACTTTGAAATAAGTTAAATAAGCAAAATAAAATTTGTTATAAAGTTACCATCAAAGTTTACAATTTATTTTCTTAAAAACAATTTTTCTTAGTTAATGCACAAAATATAAGATATTTTAGCAATACAAAAGTTATTTTTGGAGAAACATGACAACACCATTTCTCGTACATTCGCGATGATATTTAATTCAGTACAAACAAACAGAGAAAAATCGGACAGCGTAAATATTTTAAGGAACTTGTTTTACGATTTGTCTTTATGAGTTATTTCAAAGTTAAAATATTTTTGATGGATTGAATTTTCTATTTTTTTGGAACAAATGTATTTAGTAAAGACAACGTTTTAAGATTATTGCCGATTGTTTACTTGAAATATAATGTTGTAGTATAAATTTCATTTAAGTCATAAAATAATTTGTTTGATATTGAATAGTACATATAATAAATTATAAAGCAATCTAAATTTTAGACATTTTGGAAATTAAATAAATGTAGCATTACTTATTTCATTTTTAATTTTAAGGATTAAAATATAATGAAATTAGTTTAAAAAATAGACTATGCAGTAGTTTAAAATTGTTTTTGAATGCTAAACAAAATTTCAAAGTGAAATAATTTCGATGAATAACTATACAACAATTTATATTTACATTTTTGGAGATTATAACATAAATATATAATTAATTGAATTTGGGAAATAAAAATTACCTTGCTAAATGAAGTGTACATTTTTGGAAATTAAAAAAATTAAAAAGGAATTAAGATAATCACTAAGCAGCAATTTAAAATATATTGGAAGTTAAAACATTAGATGATATTGTAAAATATTGTTAAATTAATTTTAATAATAATCCATGAAGCAATTTAAAATCTATACTGTTGGGAAAAATCAGCTTAAAAATGAAATATTTAAATTATATTAAATAATAAATTACGTTGCTGTTTAAAGTTGCTGATACGTTTTGAAAAAAGTAAAAAAGTTTAATACTAAAAAGTAATTAAATTAGTTTTGACTATTTTGTAATTCAGATGAATGGATAGGAAATATTTATTCTCTAATTGGTCTATTAAATTGATGTTTTTTTAATATTCAAATCTAAGTTATAAATATGATAATTATAGTTTAATAAATATTATAATGTAAAACATAGTGTTTGTACATTTATTATTTATAATTTATTATCGAGCCACTTATGAATAAAAATGATAAATTAGTAACCATACATGATCGTAATTTAAAAAAAACAGCTATTAATTCTATTACAAATGTGATACGATAAATCAAAAAATATTATTAAGTCAATATTTTTATGTATTTTAGTAGGCTTACTTGAATCATATTTCAGATTCAAATTTAACAACGTAGTGTGAATATTTTGATAAAAGAAATTGTTAAAGGTTTCACAAAAGCAATGCCTTCTTTAATAACCAAAAATAAACGCTTTGGAAATTTATATTGCAGTAATATGTCCTAAATGAATTTAAAAGGAATTTATTACAACATTTTCAAATTTTAACTCAATTTAACAACAGAAAATTTAAAATATTCTTGGATATTTTTGAGAAAATGACGCATATCATAATTATCTATCGTATGCATGAAATATGTTATCAATTATGAAAAAGAAAGAACAACGCAGATACGTCTGGCTTTGTTTGCTGGTTGCTAAGCGCAAGGGCTAATATGATACAATTAACAACTTAAATTAAGAATGAATACAAACATATATGTGCTAGTTGAGAATCGAACTCAAGAACAAGTGTCTGTAACACTACCAGGTTGGTGCAAAATCGGCTGTGTAAAAAGTGAAATGTATTGACAATAACTCATTGTTGTTTTGATAATTAAATTAAAAAATTTAAACTTCAGAGATAATTTCCTAAATTTCAAAATTTTTTATTTGTACTATAAATTAAATAAAATGCTTTTACTATTAGATTTCTGTACCAATATTAATTAAATAACTTATTCAGAAAAATAAGTTATATTGCTGTTTTAACACATCGAACGATAAATGAAATGTTAATAAGCTCTCTTAGGAATAATTTTTTAAAATGAAAATATAAAAATTAACTCAAGCGAGAACAAAAACATCACCGATTACAAATATTTATTTAAGTTTTCCAAATGGTAAGTAAAAGAGAAAGAGAGAGAGTTCCTTATCTAAATATTTTAGTTCAATAATTCAGCAGAATTAAAGAATAACAGCTAATAACAATTCTGTACAACAATATTTACACTTGCTTTAATGTAAATTTAAAAAATAACAAATTATTTGATTTCTTTTATTATTTTTGCAGTCTCGAATATTGCATATTATCTTTTAAGAATTACAAATATCGATCATAAAAAGGGAAAAATTGGTATCACTCTTATAGATTTATAATGTTGGAAAGTATATATGTAGTTTTTTAAGTTGTTCTCAGAAAATACATTTTACAATAATATTTTATTTTTAATCGTGAATTTCTCATTATTTTTTAAAATTTATTGTTGATATTCTCACCATTCTGTGTATACAATAAGATAAGTGAAAAAAAACACCACTATGTTTATGGGTTTAAAATTAATATTATAGGATTGCGGCATTTATGTGCACTTGAAAATGTTTGCACATTTTAGCATGTTTTGTAAAAATACATAAGAAAGTAATAGAAATTTATGAAAATGTCAGCAATATCAGAATTCAAGGATGCCAAAATTATATTCTCAGATAAAAACATTGTACAAGTAAACATAAAAAACGAACAAGTATGAATTATATCAACTCTAATTTTGATTTGGTTTTGCTAAATCTTTTTTAGCAAAATCAGATTTTAATAGCTTCATATTATATACAGTTTGATTTAATATTTTGTTAATCTATTGCTTCTTTCATTGAATTTAATGCCTCGTTGTTACTATATTCTTCAAGTCATGCAAAAGAACAAATTTTGATTGCATTTGTTCTTTAAAAGAAATTTAAAGAACAAATGCAATAAACTTTCTGATCTTAAATATATTTTTCACACTTTTCCTCAATAACTGATTTTTGAGAATTTATATTGAAATTTTTCACTTTATACTTTTTACGATCATATTACATGGATCAAAATTTGGTAATTATATGTGTAACCAAGTTCACAACAATTCCAATAATAATTTAAGTTAGTACGGACCTTATGCAACTTTCTTGTTCCTCGGCAATTTCTCTATAAACTATTTCCTTCAAAATTTGCATCACCGAAGGATTCTTCTTCTGATATATATATATATATATATATATATATATATATATATATATATATATATATATATATATATATATATATATATATATATATATATATATATATATACATTTAAAACAGTTATTTATTTTTTAAAATAGTAAACAGACTTTCAAAAGATTAAAAATATACTATTTTTATATATACTGTAGTCTTAACAATTGATTATAAAAATGTATTGTTACGGCTTACTATGACGATACAGCCAAGAATGTACAGATAAGTTTTGTGATTTACCTTAATGTTCCACCAAAGTTTTTACAATGATTGAGTTTTTCATTGACATTCCGTTCTCTCTCACACACACAAAGGTACTATGAGAAGAAATACAGGAGTAGCACCATCCGAAACCATTTTATGTTTTTTGCTGTTAGTTATCCATTCTGGTTAGAAAATAGGCTGAGCCAGATCCATGAGGCCGGTGACAAACATAAAGTCCAAAACATGAAAAGGACTTTGAAACAAGTCGTCTCCCGGTTCATGGATGAAGTGGGATGTTACAGCCTCTGAACGTCAGGAGCAATGGAGCATCGAAAGGCAGAGGACTGCCGTCGCTCCAGTTTCATTTAGTGGTTTTAGCTAAACACTATGCAATAACCTTCACGTTGACCTTTCCAGGAGAAAACCCCCGCTGTACTTCTCTCATTCCGCCCAGTGCCAACCCCTCGAGTACTACCTCATTATCATCGTTATGTGTACAACATCATAATAGATTTGGGTGAAGTATAAGGGGGAAAACTGAAAATTTTTATTTTCCCTCCCTCGTCATATGGTTCACCACTTGTCATGATGCTATGGAATGCCACAGAGGAAATATCTCATTTATCCTTCGGCTTTCTATAACATCCCGATGAAATCCATGCTTTTGTGTGCGTAGTCTGCAATGTTGCCAGTTGCCGTTATACTTCTGATCGTGTTCATGTCTACCAAAATGATGATATATGACTACATGATTTTCATGCTTTATAAATAAAAATATTGTTTATCATTAGTTAAGTTATCTTATTACCAGAGCCTGTTTCTCAATAAGAATATTTGGCATAGGAGTATGAATGCTTTTGCCACGTAACCACCTTTTTTAAACTAAACTTGACAAACTTTAGTATTGAGAGAAAAATGCATGAAATAAAGATATCACTACATCCATATAAGCTCATTTTGACTCGATACACAGTAAAATAAAAGCAATTGTTAAGTTTCTAATGTGTTCTTCCTATTATAATTGCAATTTTGTTGTTTGCTGTTTTACTTAGTAGGACAGTATTAGTGACCGTCGAGTTATAAATAAAATATCATTTATGAAATACAAAAATTAAGCTCCTCTATAAATTTAAAACTATTTTCTGCAAATAAAAGAAACTATCCATAAGCTCACCATAATTTAATTATAAAACCGTGTTTTCCAAAATGGAAGGCCCCAGATTTGTCTCAGCTACTCTTGAACAATAGGGAATGAATGTTGCTTAATGAATTTCTGCATTTTGTATGCTTATCTGTGAGGGTATTTGAAAGTTTTCCAAACACATGAATGCTGACGATTTGCTATAACACATGCGTATATAGGTCACACTGTACATGTAAAATCTTTCCCGCAAACCAAAACGTTTTGAATGTTTAAGGGTTTTCGGCCGTTAGAATTTCTGTAAGGCCTGTGTCAAAAAGAAAGAACCTTTTCTAGGAATATATTTGTGAGATACACGTAAAAGATCACGTTTTTAAAGAGGCAAATCCAAATGATTTTTCTCATCAATTTTATTTAAAATAAATAAAGAAAAATATTTATTTCAATATATTTTCTAAAAAAAACTTTTTCTTAGGAAATATGATTTTTTTAAAAATTTATCTCTAATTGTTTATTATGTAAAGTCAAAATGTTGAATGGTATAATTTTCGTACTACTCTTATCCTGTTATTTTATGATGAAGGTTCATTTACATTATTTACTATAAAATTTTATTAATATTAGTGTAAAACCATTTAAAATTCTGGGAAGGCTATTTTACGATTATTAAATTTAATTTACTTATATATGATTCTTCAACTTAAATGAAGAGGTATTTTGATAAGTGAAAGGTAGCGCAAATATCAGTTTCTTCACTTGACTATTGATTAGAAATATTTTAATTCCATTCTTAAATTTTGGATGTCTTTCTAAGACACGTTTCAACTTATTTTATCAAAAGCATAAAATATATTTGTTAGGCTCAATAAATACATGATACACTTTGACAACTCTTTACTTAGTGTTTTAATACATCAACATAATCAACTTTATATTCATAAAATGATTGTATGATATTCTATTTTTAATGATATCATTATATCAAAAAAAAGTTTCTCTATCCATAGCAAGAAAATAGTTATTCTTAAAGAAGTCCTGAATAAATATTTTAAAATTAACATTTATTAAAATTAATTTGTAAAAAGTTAATTGAAAATATGTAACGAAAAAGCTAATTGAAAAAATAGAATATTTTTTGTTAAAAGTTACTATAACAAGGAAAAATTCAGAAAATGTTACGAAATTTTAAGCGAATATGAACTGTTTCTTTGTTTAATAGGAAAAATTTTGTTTTGTTTTTTGATGTCTAGCATTAAATAGAAAAGAGGTTTAAGTACATTTGATAATTGAGTAATAAGAAATAAATTCAAAATCATAATAGCTACTTTTGTTCCAATTGATATTCGAAAATGTATCTTTTACCGAAAATTTGAATACCTGTGCATAGAACCTCCTTATCTTTATTCGAACAAAATAAGTAAAACTTTTCTCGAAAGTTAGATTGCTCTAGGAGAAGAGATTAAATAGAAGCACAGGCACAAAAAAAAATCATGAAAAGAACAAAATTTTATACTCTAGCTTAGCCATCACTTGCTAGGACATTCCAAGGATCTTCAAATGAAATATCCTCGAAGACAACAGCAAATAGATAGATGGTGAGAGGGAGGGAAAACAGATGGGAATGTCAGTTCCCTTTTCCCCAGTATTCATCAGGAGGAGGGAAAAAGATTTCATTTTTTTCCCTAAGTCTATCCATCAGGATGCCATGGAACAGGACGAGTAATAGAGGAGCAAAGAATTCTGGCAGATTATTTGATATTTTCCATTCATTTTGGAATGTGGAAATGCATTCAATTTTTAACTATAAATTTTCAGTTCCAATGAATTTTCTTCCAAAAATTGAACCCTTTAAGAAGCTTTCAAAGCGCACAGTTTTGCCCACTTTGCCTATCGATTTCATCGGGTATGTAACTGAATAAGTTGCTGACAGGTTTAGTTTTGTTTTCTATTTTTAAAAAAATTTACGAAAATGTTCTATGCTATTTTGTAACGTGAAGTAAGTCAGTGTATTTTATTTTAAATGAAATGCATAGGATCTTTTTTAAAGGAGAAGAATTTAAAAATTCAATTTTCAGTCCAATTCTAAAGATATAATTTTATGAAACAAAATTGACATTTAATAAGAAAGAAAATGGTTTCAAGATTAGAAAACAATTTTCTAGTCGATATCAAAATGTTTTTAAAATCTTAACATTGTATTTATGTTGCAGTTCAGTTGAAACAGATATTTTAAATGGTATCCGATTTATAAACCTAAATAATTTACATTAAAAAAATTTAAGTTTAGTAAAAATTTTCTGAAACCTGCGAGTTTGAATTCTGCTTTTCTAAATGATGTAGAATTCATTTAAAATTTGAAGCCGGCATAAATAAGAACCATAATGATGTTTTTTTAAAAAGCATATTTCACTTTCCAATTATTTACTTTGTTAAGCTTACGTTATGGTTATAATTAAGGTGATCCGTTTCGGACTTTATCAAGCTCGTTCTGTCGATCGGATCATAAAGAAATTTGCTATATACGATATATGGATCATGGGTAAATGTTATGTAAAGTATTCAAAAAATTTGTAATCAGGGGCAAACAATGTTCACTTTTACCATCGTTAATCATGCAGAAGAGAAATCGATCTTTAGAATCTCGCAGAAGAAAGATCAATCGTTACTGATAAAACCGTTTTATCAGATCTTAACTGCAATGCTAGAATATTGTCACTTAAAAGTGAATAAGTCCAAGCTAAACAATGGTTTGAAGATGATTATGAAATTTATTAGATGGGAGAGGCTTGTGTGTGCTGCCATGAAAATGGCAGAAAGCGACTGTAAGTAAAATAGGGTAAGAAGTCGCTATTGCTATGTTTGAAAGAACTTCAAAGTCCCCATATTCTTCAGCAAGCGCTCCATTAATGTCTCGTGAGTAGTTGATTCTTAATCAACTGTATGGAATATTTTTCACCATAATTTAAAATGATTTTGTTAGAAAATTATATAAGATCGTAAAGGTACAAATATTGGTACCACAAGAGCACCAAATACGGTCTTATTTTGGTTGTTGATTTTTGGTGACAATAATTGTTACCTTCGTCGAAAGTTTTATGGTCAGATAAGTTGTACCTTTCTTTCAATGAAATATGACTAGTTAAAGTGTCATATATGATGTACTACATTTCTTAAATTTCTACATTCTGAATGGTGTAAATTTGCTGTTGATTTTATCCTCTGATTGCTTTTTTTCAGCTACCAGTGTTCCAGTTTTTAAAACGTGTTCTGTCATGAATTCGCAATATAATCGATTTTTTTATCAGTTCTTAAATTTTTCTTAATAATGATCAGAATTATATTTTAAACAACTCAATAAAATCAAATATTTTCCAAGTAAACTTACCTTATGCGAGTTTTAAGATCTTCAATTAGCATAATGCAATCATAAAAATACAAGACATAAAAATGTGTTAATTTAGTCGGGTAAACAAGGAGTAAACCATTGTTGTTATTTCTACAAAAGGCTGTTTTATTGAAATATTTTGTAGCATTTATTATGCTTAATTTCATAATTTATGATGCGAAATTTATTTCGTGGTCTTTTTACCTGAATCAAAAGACAGCCTTGCATAAAATGATGTCAAAATCCTTTCACAGTTTTTTCGTGCTATCATTGAACACATTTGAATGTTTCTTTAAAACGTTATTGATGTCAATGGAGAACTTTGTTTAAGTGAATAAATTTTAGTCATTTTAGCAAATTTTTAATCTCCTATTTTGGAACCACTAAATTTTCTGGGATTTAAAATTTATAGTATTTCTAATTGTGAATGTTTTTTACGCATAAAGATGTATAGCAACAAAATTCATGAAACTATAATTTCAAGAATAATTCTACCTGTATCTAAATATATGTACAATTGTTCTTGCAATCATTTTAATTATATGTTTACACAGCAGAATAGACAGAAGTATCTAAAATCACTCAGTTCATTTCGCATGAAAAAGAAATTAATATTGGTTTGGATTCACTGAGAGGGATTGAATTACACATATTTTTATTTTATTTAAAAGAAATATGAAATTGTTTACACCGCTAATGTTATTGAAATGAAACTTCACTGAATAAATAACATGTTTTTATCTTACAAACGATTAAGTATATCTCTATTTCATATCAACTGTTTTAAATTACGAATTGGTTAATAATTTCAGCACAATTATACAGATTTTAATGAAGTTAAGTTTGGCACAGGTGCTGTATAATCCATGATTCCAATTTCTGAGTTTATTTGGTGATGAAGAAATGTTGCCAAGAAGAGGACGCATCGTGACGTAGCGTGATGACGTAAATACTAGGGTTACCAAAATAGAATTTATCTGCATGACGTAATAAAAACGAGATTGCCAGATTCATAAGAAAACCCGCCAAAATATTACCAATCTGAGAATTTGGCATCCTGGATTATAAGGCACCTGTGCCTCAAGTTTTGACATAGGTTCATATAATAGAAAAAATATCCTTAGAACAGCTAAAATATGCATACATGGTGTAATACAATACATTAAAAGTGCATTTAAATTAAATTTTATTTATGAAGAACTAAGCCTATATTTACAGCGCCAAAGATTCACAAATAAAAATTATAATTTTTCTCTTGATGTTTTGTTAACAGTAATAATACATTTTTATGGAATCACAACATACAATAAATTCAATTGGAATTTGAAAACATTACTAATTTTGAGAAAAATATATTATTGGTCTCATTTTTTAACAATGGGATAAAAATTAGTATTGAAGATTTATCTTTGATTCCTGATTTTTGTTTTCTGTGTAAGTATACTCCTTATTAATGTTGACAATGATTGCTGATAAAACTCATAAAAAATTTTTACTTTATTGTTTCTAAATTAATCTTAATCCAGGAAAAAGCTGGCATGTAAAACATTGTGTCCTTTTCCACTATCTGCATTATACATCGTAATTTAAATTTCAAATTCTTATCGGTTCTTTTGAGGAAAAATCTCTCATGCAAATTTTATTGCTTGTGTTCGCTAAAGAATATTTGCAGTTTAATAAAATGTGAATTCTATCTCTTCATATTTAGACGACATATTCTTTCGCATTCCTTTCTGAGACATATTTTTTACAATATGACAAAAGACTGAAGTCCTATTCTTCATTCTATTTAAGAAATAACTTAAAATTGATTTATATGAATAATTTTGAAGGAATTTGTCAAATAACTGCTCAGTAAATATCTCAGAACTCTTGTCATTCTGTACTTCTCTATTATATTTTACATACTGAACCCATTCAAGTAAATTTGTTTGATTTTCTAGCACTAAAATAAAAATTAATATTGAAAAATTATCTTTTCTTTGATTTATTATTTTAATGAATTCATTACAATTATTGTAAATGATTGTTGAATATTTATCTAAAAATCTTTTATGCAATAATTTTGAAGACACAGAAGCTTCTAAACAGTAAACATTTTAAAAAATAAAATATTTTAAAAATAAAATAAAATAAATAAAATAATAAAATATTCAGCAAGTTATATTTCAGTCTTTTGACATTTTTTTACATGAGACTAAATCTTAAAAAAGAAATCGGAAAACGTGTGTGTGACTTTAATTTAAATGAGTTAAATTTAAAGGATAAAGCAATAAAGTTTAAAAACATTGTAGGAATCACCAATTTTAACATAAAAATTTCCCGCTTTGCTATGAAACAAAGAAACCTGATAAAAACAGTATTATAAAACATACAAAAATGCATACATAAGTTTTTATATTTTACATATGTATACACAAAAATTACTAGCAATATTCCTTAGATTTTAAAGTATAATTTCATATATTTAAAAATTAAATATATGTTATGAGGAATACATATGTTAAAATTCAGTTTTTTATTTCAATATTTTTAACTATTGAAACTATCCCTTTAGCCTACAGTTCTTACAAAAATAGCAAGCAAAATAAAGTTAGACTTTTAATGAGGCAAAATAAGTTTAGACAGATTTTAAAATCAAAAATGATAGTTATAATTGTTATCTAACTATCATTTATTGATTAGAACGATTAAATCAGTTAAAATAAGAACAAACAACATTCCTAAGATATTGTATTCCTTAACTTGAATCGATTTTCAGTATTTCAATTAAATTAATTCTCTTTTGTTTTGAGATAAATTTTTATCGGAGTGAATAATAATATTTGCTTAAGGAATATTTCTTTTTCAATAATTCTATACTCTTTCTCTCTTTTCAAAAATATTCGAATAGTAAAGGAAAATTTAATTAAATGTGCTTCCAAAATTGTTATTTGGCATCAGTAATTTTGCCTTTTAATAAATAGATTATCATCAAATGATTTTCCTTTGACTGAAGTGAAAAATGTGTGTTTCCAATTATCATGTTTAAGCATGACAATATATCATCAAGAAAACTATTAAGATAAAATTTATTTTTAATTTATTATCATACAATAGAAAATCAATTTTAAAGCTATTCTTTATAATTTATGGAATACCGATTAAGAATAATTAAGTTTAAAGGATAGGAAACTAAATTTAGTTTGTAAATTAATTTTAACTATCAAAATAAATAAAAAATCACAGTCACTGATTCACATACTTCGCCTATTTTTTGATTAAAGTATATGTCTCGAATAAGAATCATATTAGACGAAACTACACTTGTTTGATTTAAAAAATGAAATCAAGGATAATGTGTAAGGGTTATAATTAACATGATGTAGAATCACGTGATATTTATAACAGGTATATCCCGTAACATTTACTTCCTTGAAGGATCACCGTTAATTGTGTAATGTGAATGGGTACTTTGTATAAGGTAACCGCATTTTATAATTATTGCCTGTTTGTTTTAAACAAAGCAGTCTTTTTTTGGCATGGTAATATTCTTAAAAAAAACTTTACTTTTAAGCAATGTATAAATCGATTGTTATATGTATATTTTAATCATGCAGATTTTTTTGTAATAAAAGTTATGGAAGGTGATTAATATAATTATACTCAAGCCCTGCCACTTATTTATCACTTCATAAATCAAAGTTAATAAATTAAAATTTTATAGAAATATAATTAAATTTTAAAAATAAAGCAAATTAATTTCTCTAAATCAAAAATAATTGCTTATATTTCACATTAAGTTTGTTGCAGTAAATGCACTTCAACCTGCATTAATTAAAAAGGTTGCATGAAATTTTTTTTCTTTTGTACGAATAGTTTTTTCTTTAAAACTTGCCTTAGCAATCAGGAATATTGAAATGCTGAAATCATGTACGATTCTATACAGACATTGACTAAGAAAAAGAAAGAAACTATCTTAGAAACAGTATAAAATTTCATCCTTAAATATGAAACCCAAGTCCACATCCATCTAAATAAGTAAGAAAGAATTCTGCTCGTAAACCGTCAAATCTTGAGAAGAAATGTGATAAGTTAGAATTTGTGAGACTTGATGGTAAAAGCATATCCACCATACAACCTGCAACAAGTCTTTTCTTATTTATATAAATCAAATTTACTTGAGAGAAATTTCATACGTGGTTGTATTCTCTTTCCTAAAGTAAAGTGAAAATAAAGTAAGGCGTACGTACATATTTCCTGCTGTAATTTTCTTTTGGTTGTATTTAGAAAGAAGTAAAAAAATCGTCGGTGGAAAACTTTTATTCAAATTGCAAAATGATACCTAACTTCTTTCCTTGTTTTTATATTTTTACTTTTCCTATCTTTTAAAAATAAGTTTGAAAAGAAAAAAAATCTTAGAAATACCCCTTTTTCTACAGTTAAATAGTAACTTTCTTTACATTTTACAAATTTTAGTCCTATAAAATATAATTTAATTAGTTTGAGGCTTCTTTCCACATTGATCAATCATTATGTATAATTTTGTGGCATAATAGTTTGTACAAATTAACTTTTCATATCACTTATGCTTATTAAATTTAGTTAGAACTCCAGTTACGCTTATACATTTTGTGCAAAAACTTTAAGTGACAATAAAGTGTTAAAATATTAATTATATTAAATTCAATTCCGTAATGAAATATGTCGATTTCGCTTCCAAAAACTTTCAATTTAACGCTGGTTTTATTCATTAGTTCAGGAGCTGATAAATCACACATGATACCCTTTATTATTATTTTTAATTTAATCTCTCTCCTTACGGAATGCGAGTCAAAATAATACAGTGCTTTGACGATGCAATATGTACGCCATATACAAGATTTCTCAGAGTGTTGCCCTGATTGATTTAAATGAATAAGTTGTAGTGTTGTGATATGATGGACCTTTATTCTTGGATATACTTTCAAGGCATTGTAAGCTAATTTCAGTTATTGATTTATAATAGTCACGTTTCTCACAAGACCATCATGTTTAACAAATTTGAAGAAAAATCTCCCCTTTTAAATTCCACCAAAGGTTTCACTCATTCTTGTGTTTGAAGCCATTGTGTTGGGCACCAGAGTGTTCTTAGTTACGTCATCATTTCACTTCAGTTTTCCCATGTCTGAATTTCAAAAAGTTAATCTCGTATTTCTAAATACGATTGGAATAAATTATCACTTGATATGTTGATAGGAAAAGAAGATCCTTTATCTATGGTTTTGTTAAAAATCATCTTCAATATTAGATACACCATTAAGTCATTTTTTTAAGTTTAAATTTTGATATTCAATAAGTTTGATGTATTTTTTTGATCCTTTAACTAAGTTATTTCCTTTTTATTTTTATGTATTTCAAAATTACATTTATGTTTCAGTCCATTTATTATATTTGATAAATATTAATTATACATAAATGTAAAGTTTTTATTGTGATTATTTTAAGTTTGAATATTTATATCTCTTTTTCTTCTCCACTGCTTGAAATTTTAGACGACGTTAGTATTAACTGTAGTTTTGTGAATACTAGTTTTAGTGACACTATAACTAATACTGACAATCAAAATCAGTGTTAATTGTAGTGTCATTTACTAATGAACTTAATATTTAATCCATCAATGAAACTTTTTGATGATCAATCTTAATAAAAGTAAACCTTTTTTTTGGTATTATTTTAACTTTGAATATTTATGACTCTTTTTTTACTCCACTAATTGAAATTTAAATGGCCTTAAAACTAACTGTAATTTTGTCAATGTTAGTGGTAATGTCACTACTACTAATACTGATAGACATAGTCAGCATTAATTGTAGCGTCATTTAGTAATGAATATAATAATTAATCCGTGATTGAAACTTTTTAACGATTTATATTTATTAAAATCTTCTGCCAGAGAATTATAGTGAAGAAAACCTTTGTTAACTTTTCTTTCCTTGGTAATTTATTATTAAACTGTGGTATTTTATGAAAAAAATCACTTCAAGAAATTAAATATTTGATTTTATTAGTATAGATTATGTTATGTAACATTATAATTATAATTACTATTTAATTAATATAATTATATAAAATTATAATATTATGTAACATCATGATATCATCTGAACTTGCTGATGTGTCAGTTTTATTAATAGAGAAAAAAGTGATTTGCCTACACTGATCTTTCGTGTAAATGGTTTATAAGTTATTAAAGTTAACAGATCAAAAAGCAAATATTGGAAACAAATAAATCTTTGCATAATTTGTGATATATTTCAGTTATTGAAAGGAGTTTTTCTTGTTTATGAAAAAATCATATCTCTTAATAAACTGTCTTTATAAAAAATACTATTGTCCTTTATTGTCATATTTTTTATTCAAGAAAACCACTGAAAGTGAAACACAATAGAGTATGTATTTTATTATAGATGAAAAACTTGCTCTCATTTTTAAAAGTGTAGCATATAACTTAAATAATTAACGCAATAATCTGGAAATTTGGCTTGAAATATTTTATTTCTAATTATATTTCGTGTTATTATTATAAATATATAAAATGATAAAATGAAATTTCCGTTTATTTTTTATCCAAATCAAGTTTAGATTTCCATTCTATTTATTATATAACTAACTATTACATGAAAGAAAAAAAATTTAACTCACTTCATTCTTCGCAATGAAAATAGTTTTGTGGTCACGGGAATGTTAAGTTAAAATGCTTATGTTACGTAATTGAAATGATTTCGCATAAATAAGTATATCAAAACATTAATTACTAAGAGTTTTTTTTATATATTTTTATACTGATATATGATGATGGTTGGTTGGTTGGGTTTTATGGCGCAAGGTCCAAAATCGGACATGATGCGTCAAAATTAAGATTTTTTTATTTTTTTTAAATTTTATATTTTATTTCATTTTTTTTCAAAAACCCAAACAACATTAAAAATTTAAAAAACAAAAATCAGTGTATTTATGATTTTAAAATCTAATGATAAAATATAAAAGAAAATACCAAAAATACGTATACAATTATAAAATTTGAGTTACAAATTAAATATAATGTAAAAATCTTTTTACCCTTAAAAATGCGAATATGTTTCTATGGTGTGGATCCCCTATTAAATTAAACAAAGTTTTAATATACCAGCATTAAAAAAGTGTAAACGTTGGTGGTTAAAATCAATAATGGCAAATGATAATGATAAATGACTGCAAATGATATACCATGATGAGAACGATGAGAATTTCTAGAATAATCCCATAATCATATTCTGAATACATATTTTGAATTCAGTGATTCCTAAAATATGAATTATATCGTAAGTTTGATATTTACATTGCATTTCAGAAATAATTTAAAGTGATTTGCTACTTTTGGCTTTCATTATGCATCAGTAAAGTTAGTTAAAATACATTTTTGTACAGACACCAAAAAAAAAAAGTTTATGAAAGATTACTCACAAATTTCTCCATACGAGATTTCTAAGCTAACTGGTTTTTATTGACACAGAGGATAAATTTTGTATTGCAACTGCTTTCCATTAAACACTTGGTTTGAAGTTTTAGTTATGAAATTCTTTTAAATTCATATCAAGAAAAACAATCCTCAAAAAGTAATTTATTTCAAAAATGCTCATATGAACTAAGAATAAATGACTTAAATAGACACTCAAGGCTAAATGGATTGTACTGTGATTTCATTTGATGCAACAATCATTTTAGACTTATACGAATGGAGATTCATTGATAAAATAAGGAATAGCGTTTTCAAAACTATTGGAGGGAATAGAAATTCCCCTCGAGGATTATAAAGTATTTATTACTGAATAACCAATTATAATGGTGCTAATATTGCTTACATTGTTATCACAAGGATCTTTGATTAAATATTTGCTAAATTTTGGGCAAATTTTTATGCAATATTTTAGACAAAAACTTCATAAGCTACTTATGAACACAGTTCATATAAGAATTTGCTTTTTTAAATGATCATTGAATTTTAATTTGGATTCCTGTTCGTAATTTCATAAATTTCAAATTAAGGAATATTTAATTCAATTTTTTTTAATAATGCTTATGGAATTATCTTTATGTTCAGTCATTCGCACATGAAATCTATGACAAAACCTATTGCTGATGTTTTATAATGGAAAAGATTTTTAAATAGAAGAACAGTTTTATTACGAAATGTTGTGTAAACAAAATCAATATAATCAAGGTTTTGTATAGAAATCTACAGAATTTATAATATGAAAATTGCAAATCAGAGTATCTATTTTTGTTTGACATTAATAATGTACACTATTTTTCACTTTGGTAACAGTAAAACTGATTTTCAAGCTTTAAAAATTTATCGAAAACTACTATCATAAAAATCGCAATATTAAAATATGTAAGAAATCTGTTTAGTCTATTAAAATATATATTTACAACCTCAATAAAAGTTGCATATTGAAATAAGTTATCTTTCTCATACTTTGTCATCTCTTAATTTACTTCCGACTTGGATGCCAACATTGACATTAGTTAGTGATACACTTTATCTGTCGATCTATAAAAATTGCTTTTGGACATCTTCGTTCAGAAAATCATCAGTTTTTCATCACCAAACTTTATTATATCTCAAATTTGTAATTACCAAGTTGCTGAACAAAATAGAAATTGCTTTGTGCAGCCTTAACCTTGAGCTATTGTTATCGTTTATTATAATTATTTAGAGCAATAACGAATTAATCAATGATAATTCAATGAATAATTATCAATAATCATTCAATAAAATAATTTTTAAATTTAAGTAATAATGAGTAAATAAATGTATTTTTATGATAAAATATGTTGTTTATAATAAATAAAAATGAAGTAAATCTATATCAATCCACGAAAGGAAATTATCAATCCAATCTTCCCTTCTAATTTTTAAAATATGTCCTTAACCAGCTGGATATAAATCGTAAATATTTCTCCCTTATTGCAGTAGATGAATTATGATAAAACAGATTGTATTTTAAAGCATATTAAGATGTTCATCTATAATAATGATTAAAAAATGTGTACTTTTTCATATTGTATATATATAATTATAATTATTTAAAAGTATAGTGATATTTAATTGTTGAATATAATCTTCATACCATATTTTAATAACTATCTATTTCCTACTTCTATTTACACACACACAGCTGACATATCTCTTTAATTATCAACCGATTAAATTAACTGAAATCCATTTCCTCTTTAAAAAAATATTGCAGCTTCTTTGAAAGGTATGATGAATAGTTTTGTAACAATTATCTGTATTGATTACCCGAGAATGTTTGCTAATAGTATTCATTTTCCGAATAAATTTTATACAAATATTTGTTCTCATATCTGATTTGAAGCGTTGACATTAATTATTGGGGAAAAAAAACATCTTGAAATGAAATGACAAGGGTCAAAAACTCATGATACCATATTTCATCTTGAGAAAGAGTAGTATTTACTTAATAAAAGATAATAAAGAAAGTATTCTTTACATTATAGAGTAGGATGAGTGGGGAATATTTCGCAGGAAGATGAATATTTATCCCTAGCTTTAATCCAAGTCCATTGAAAAGAAAGGGAATATTCTTCAAAATGGGACGATGATATTTATCATGCGGACTGAAAGAATATTCGTATTTTTTACTTAAAAAATAATTTACTGAATAATAAGAATGAAATAACTCAGTATATTTACAGAAATGGAAATATGTTTTTCAAATATGAGAGAAAATATAATATTCCATTGATTATTATATAATCATTGATTATAATATTTCAATGCTTATTTTTCATTAATTATTATATTGTTTTAAAATTTACAAAAAAAATAAATAAATAAGAAAATTAAAATAAGAAAAAATAAATGACTGAGACTTCCTGTATGCGATAGAAAAACACATTAAAAATGCATTTATAAATAAGCTTACAGGAAATATAAAATCACATAAACGATTGATTTTCAAAATGCTTATAGTGTCATAAAGAAAAATATTTAAGAAATGTTTCTGCTTTTAATCATTTATGAATATAGTTTATATATTTAATCAAATATTTCATAAATTTAATTGTTTTTATATAAATGTAATTGCAGATAAATATGAATTTGTGGAATTTTATTTAATAAACGGATATAAGGATTATAATCCTTCAAAGCGTTACTTCAGTTTCTTTTGGAGAACGCATGAAAGGCAATGCTTAAGTACACTTGAGGTTTCGCAAAGTAAATAAAACATTCATTTTTTCAATGAATCTATCACATAAAAACCAATGTAGTTAATATTTATAAAAACCTGATTAGTTTTGGAAAAAACTCATGCTAAATACATTTTAAATCTCATTGCTAAATACAACTTTAGTCTCATGAAATTTTTTAACATTCAAGAATAGAATTTTATTTTTGCAAATGCATTTTCTCAGTTATGGGTCAATAGATTTCACATAAAATGGGCAGAAAGTTCAATCATTTCTAATGCAATTTTAATTTGGAGTTATATTATTATTTACAACACATTTATTTAATGCAAATCAAGTGCTATGCTGAAATATTTAAAAACGGTTTTAAATTGAACACTCTTTAACTTTGTATAGTTGCTTCTTTTAAAAACATTTTTCGCAATTTCTTAATAATTAATATAAATAATGTACATTTAGTCGAACCGCGGTGGTTTAGTGGTAGCGTTTCCCGCTTCCATAGTACAGGTCTGAGGTTCGAACCTCGAGCTGGGCAAAGCCTTTCTTCCCTTAAGTGGGACCATAAACTGATTACCAAGCATGTTTGGGAACTAAACGCTGGGTTTTCACCTTAGGCTGACCACCTAATCGGGACATATGCTTTGCCTCTCGGTCAAGAAAACAGAGATGGACACTGTAGATCTTGGCTCACATGGGTTGTCGTGCCACAGAGTTAAGAGTATATTTACTTATGGTCTATTTATTCTACATTATTGAAAAGAGGTTTTTCAAATAATCTATTTTATGCCAGCGATATTATTACATTTAAATTAGGAATATTATAGCAAATTTATTAGCTAGCCATTTTAAAGTATAGATTGTTAATACTATCAAATATTTTAAATATTTGAAGAAAATTTGTAAATTACATGTATGAAACGAACTAAAAAATAAATTGCTTTTGACAAATTTGTAAACAATGTCAAGAAAAATTGTTTGCACTCTTTGGTAAAAGAAAGTGAAAAATAATGACTTTGTCAGTTAATTCAACCATAGGATATTCCTGGTGATTTGTAGGATCCTTAAATGCATGTCTTTCCCACTGTAAAAGTTGCAAATAAATAAATAAATAAGATCTTAAATCGGTCTCCTAGCAACAAGAGCGTGCACAGAGTAACCGTTCCCTCGTGTATTACTGAGATGCTACTTGGAACCCAGATAAATATCTCTAAGATATATTTTTTCGTCTCCTTGTTCGAGATATGCAAATAAATTTATTTCGTGTGACACGGGAGAGAAATAGTTTACGGTAACATTAGAGTTCTTTTTTGAAGGACTCGCTGGAATTATTTAAGGGCGAAATAAATTGCAAGTAATGGCAGACAGGAAAATGAATGAGTTATTTCAATGCAGAATGTTTGTATTTTTCTGACAGCTTTTCGAAATAGTTTGGGTAAAAGTTTGTTTTGCATGAATAAATAGTTTTACTGTCCTTGCATGTAAGGCAGCAGGAAGTGATTTTTTGAGCATAGACAAAGAAAAAATAAATTAAGTGCATAAGGGAGAATTTCTGTAGTCTAAAATGTGATGGAAATATTGAAGAATTTTTTAGAAAACAATCGAATCGATTTTATATTTAATTTAATGATTTTCATTTTGTAACTAATATAATTTTAAACATCTTTTGATAATATAAAAAATTACATATTTTATGACGCTGGAATTGCTGCTGAAATTAAAATTTCTTTACTCAATTAATTTCAAGTAAGCTTTATAATTCAATAAAAGTTATTAAAATATCATCTGCAGATTACATGATATATCTATATATATTTCAGAAGAAACTTGCGTTTCTACATCATAATAATTGCGTAATATAATAATTATTATATTAAAAATGATATAAGAGTAAAAATAACTTAATTTAGTTGTTTTGATCATAGTTAATATAAAAAATATAAAAATATTTATTTTAATAATTAAATTTTTTAAATTTCATCATTAGTTTATCAAAATGATTTGCTTATCATTTTTTTGAAGAATAACGATATTTCATTTTACTTGATTGTCAGAACTTACTTTTAATGTTAGTTTCATATTTATTATCTATAAGAGATAGATTTTAATAGATTTAATGTAAAATGTCAATAAAAGTATTTTATAAAATGATTCTTTCTAAGATATAAAATATTTTAATACATTTATGAGTAAAATGCTCTAAAATTATTTCATTAAATGGTTCTAGAAATTCCTATATAGAATTAATATTCCGTAATCATACAATAGTAATTATACAATAGTAAATATATTTTAGATTTAAAATTAATAAATTTTTCATTAACTCAAGAGATAAATTATGTTTAATGAACAGTTTTGTAAGATTATGTATATAGAATGAAGTAACTATTGTCAAAATTTTATGTTAAAATATTTAGCTTATAATTATGAAACCCATTAACATTTTACATTATATTTTCAATAAATTTTGAATTTTGAAAATATGTAATGAATTTTTAAATTAATGATTTGACTTTTCAAATTCAAGAAAGTGCATTATGTGTTTTGAGATTTTTTATCTATGAATTTTGATGAAGATTTTTAAGAATCAGTATTTCGTGCGTTTCAATAATTAATTACTTTGAAGAATGTAATTTCAATTATTAAGTTCTCTAAAATTAACTTAAATACTTTATTATATTACATTAATTTATGTAATGTGGAAAGATGCCGTATTTACTTTTGTCTTTCGCGTTATTAATATTGACCTGCTAGAAAAATATAAAACTTAAAATACTTATAAAATTTGACATCAATTAACAGGAAAAATTATAATAAATTTAAATTCAACTTCAAATTTAAATTTATATTACAAATGCAAAAACAGAAGCTCACATGGAAATAGTAGCTATTGTATTTTGATTTCAAAAATATATAAAAAATCAGAAAATAATATTATCAATAACACATTTTTAAAATGGAACAAAATTGTGAATAATTTCTTAATAACTTCAAATACTTTATAAAAACACTAAGAAAGAGATTTTTTTAAAGTTTCTCGGCAAAGAATATCAGTTGCATAAATGTCAACTTTTAATGAAAAAATCAATCTTTTAAATCTCCCTCCATTTAATAAGAAATCTCATCAAATAATATGAGAAAGACTACCATACTTTTTAGTGCTTCATTTAATAAAGTAAAAGGAATCAACTGAGCTCTTTGTGTTTGAAAATGTTTCTTAAAATAGCACAATCAAAATTCGTTACGGGACAGTTATTAACAGATTATTGTGAAATCTCTGTTACATTAATTGTAATCCATTTATCATGGTAATTCGATCTACTTGAATTTAACTGATTATTAGCTAATTTTGATGTAACGTTTTATTATGACAAGATGAGATCACGTGAGTGAGTTGTATTTTTTTAATGAGAGATCAAGGAATTTCATACATTGAACAGTGCAAGAATATCAGCTGGAAATATTTCCTTGATACATACGATATCAATAGTTCGAAACATTTCTTATCTTTATATCTTATATATCAAGGAAATGTTTCCTTGATACATAAGATATCAACAGTTCAAAACATTTCTCTGGTTTCACTGTATAATGTCTTTTGTAGAAGAAACTACATTAATTTTTGAGTCAATATCTTGTTTCACGGAATTTGCTTTAATGGAAAATATGAATTTATTGTAAAATTAATTGAATTTAAATTTTTCTATCTGTTTAATTTCACTGGATTATGATGGTATACTTAGTCATAACCAGAACATTTTTAAATCCAATCGCATCTTTTAACCAAACACATAATTTCATCCATAAACCCTACAATAGCATAGATTTATACATTTGATGGTTACTTCAATAGGAAGCACCAATTAAGTGCATCATAGTTACCCCGAAAATGGGCTTTTATAATTTAGAAGCTATGAACTACCATTAGAGCAACTAATTCTGGCCAGGTGAAATCCATTGAAATTAGAGCAACTAATTTCAATGGATTTCACCTGGAGGACATTTCAGCAATGACCCATTTTATGTGCCAATATAAGGGTGCAAAGCAATATTTGTGGCTTGCTCTAGTATCGCACCTCAAACTTTTCAGACATGAACTTGACATCTTAGCTCATCAGGCTACTGTATCCTTGCATTCAAACATTCCAAGTTGTGAACTTCAAAATTCTCAAATGCATATCTGATGAAATAAATTAAATTGTATTCTAGATATCGAGTTCTTTATTACAGTCGATAAACTCTAATTTATTTATAAAATTAAGAATTTAATCTGTATTGCCTTTACAACATTTTATCTATTGAAAAAAAATAAATAAGATGTAAAGTTTTTATTTGAGAAACTATGAATTTAAATTTCTTCTTTAACTGAAGAAATAGTTTTCTAACAACTGTAATAACCAAAAAACATGCATAAATTTGATTTTTGATAAAGTATATGAAACAGAATGAAACCTTTTGTAGATTTGTACATTTCTTTTTTTCAGTAATTTCTTTATTTACCATTTATATCAACTATGCCTCGTTCCTCAAAATCATAATAATTATTTTTGTTTGTCTAAGATGATTAACTATTTTTCGAAATCCCTTAAATAACAATGAATCTCCCGAATGTAACATATTTTGACTTTTTTCTTTTATTTCTTACACAGTATAAAATTTATGTTAAATAACTGCAGTTAAAAAAAATGTCACAGGTGCAAAAGATTCCTGAAAAGAACAGGCTACCAAAGAAGCGGAAAGAACAATGCAATGATGCATGCGAAGAACACAAGAGGGGCAAAAAAGAAACAATGCCATTTATTTATTTATTCATGAAAAAAAATCTCGACCAAAATGGAGGGAGGGAGTAAAGTCGCATCTGCAGATGTGACTGACAACGAGAAACATAACCGAGTAAAAAAGGAAACACTGAAAAAAGAAAGAACAAAAGAAAACATTCCGATATATAGCCTTCTTGCTCCCCTCTCCCCCGAAATCCCTTAGTAATCTGCAAGCTAGGCAAGGCTATTGCTTCGGGAGAAGCCATTATGCAATAGGAGATTCGTTCTTTCTCTGTTTTAAAAGCAAGAAATAGAAAGAGCTGTAAGAAGCGAGTAAACGGTTTTTGGAAAAGATCAAGATTATCCTCTTTATGTCAAAAAAGCTGGGAATTTGTTGAACGCTGTCAAAAACTAAACTAAAATTGGCAAGAAATTCTTTCTTTGAACTAAATGCGAATAAAATTCTGTAAAACGACATTGGTATAAACAGCGTAAAATTTTATATTTTATATATTACAAAAAATACTCTTTTTATAAAACATAAAAGGCTTTCGCATTTTTCAATATAAGTACATTTTAATGTTTTTCTGCTGATATAAGTAGATATGTTTTTAAATGTTTTTCTGGGAAAATGTTTTTAAATGTTAAAAATATATAGATTTCAGTTGATTAAGTGTGATACTAGGTGAGTATTCTAAACCCGGTTTAAATTAATAGTCAATAAATTATTTAAAATAACAAATTATATATTGCTTTGAATTTTCCTTATTAAATAAAAATAGAAAATAATTTTCGAAGAATCATACCTTGATTTAAATCATACTGATGGAAGTAATCCCAAATTTTCCAAATCAAAATGATGAAAACTATATAAGCTATAAATTTATTTAGGAAACTTACTTAAATACAATATTGAACAGTTTTACTGGAACAAATGATTCTCACTTTCATCTAAAATATACTAATTTAAAAAAAGAAATTTAACTTAAAACATTTGTTTTAAAAACCGTAATTAATTTAAAATTAAAAATAAATTATAAAAAATATTGATGGAAACAATCCTAATCTTCTAGAATCAAAATGATCAAAACGCTAGAAATATTTTAAAAAATTTCAAAATAGTGGAATAACATTAAGCAAATTTATATTGTTTATTAAAACAAAATATATTATTATTATGAAATAAATATTTTTATTCATCAATAAATTAAGGAATCAGATATCTGATTGGATTTTAATGAATAGCATGAAATTAAAATGTACATTTATTCTAATTTAATAAATTCACATTTAGTAAGAATTCTAATTTCGAAGAAAATTTTTCATCTACACCAATAATTTACGACACCTAAAACACAATTATCTAAAAAATTTTTTCCAATAAAACTATTCTTAAAATCAGTTTTATTCAAGCAAATTTCTTGTTGCGAAAAATATTTACGAAATACAAATTTTTTAATTTGTTAAATTTGAAACATTAATATATATATGTATAAGGAGTTTCTTTTACTTCCGAAAGTTTTAAAAAAGGGTTTTAAGTATTATAGCTAATTTTTTTAGATGTATTACGAAATATGATACTACACTTTTTTTATAGAATGATTCACTCATTTTCGCTAATCGCAAAGACAAAAACGTCTATACACGAGGTGTTTTTCACTAAACACAAACATCTGTGCTCTTCTAATTTTAGCTTTTTGAACATGAAGAATTGTATAGCTTATTACTAAATATACTTATGTTAGATTTTATTGAAAAAAATTTTTTTCACACTTTTTGCTACTGTCTGAGTAATTTAATTCAAGATTATCAACATTTAATTGAATTTAAATCATTTTTATTTAGAACTTAAATTGATTAATAGGAGATTTTATTTCTTTGTTAATTCTAAACAAAAGAATTCAGTGAAGTGCTTTTTTTGTTCCCTCAAATATAAGGCTTTTTCACAATTTACAAGTTTTGAATTTACTCTTTCGTGCACTGTACATTGTTTTAAAATTTTCAATTATAAATTTTACACATCTAACGAATTGTTTTTTTCTTGCTTTTTATATTGCTGAAAATTCATACTACATTGTAAAAGTGCTTTGTATTGATTTTGAACTTTCGGAAGAGATAGTATTGAATAATTTCAAAACATAAGCATGAAAGAAACATTAATGTTAAGTAAATATTAACAAACTGTAGGAAGTCTAATTAGTTTTTGTAAGAAATACTTTTGGATTCATAGTTTGTGATACTATGTTTCTTACTCGCGAAAAATCCGTGCAAAATGTCTATTGTTGTGAAATTTCTTGGCATGAAATAATTTAAGTAATCCAAAGAAGTTTGTCTTAGCGTAAATCTGATTGAAAGTAAATATATATATCACAGTAGAAATAATTAAATTTTAGATTAAAATTTCAGAAAAATAAATAAATATTTAAAGCTTACTTTTTGTATCATTAAGTCATTTCATCCTGAAAACTAGTCGAGAGATAATTGAAAGATAATAATTGAAATACTATAATTCGAATTTTTCTTACATTTTTCTCAAATATCAATATTTTTAATCTAATATATAATTAAAGTAGCTAGTGTTTGAAATTAAACATTTTTCCGAGAATTTTGTAGTGGACTACAAAACATGTTATTATCATGTACATTGCTTTTTCGTAGGGAGTATAATAAAAAAGATGCATGTAGTAAAAAGATATTTCCCATTGCATAGCGATAATTCCATAGCATAAATATTCATTCCATAGCATAAATATCATTAATAAGCGAATATTATTAAATTTCTAAGTATATTTGTCTTTATGTTCCTTAAGAATTGAAACGTCTTCAGATATTTAAAAAAGGGGAGTCTGGAATCTCTTCCGAAAGTTAAATTAATATATATTATATGAAGACAAAATTTTTTACACGTCTGGTACTGCTTTTCAAATTACAATAATCACATTTTATTTTTATTGGATTAATTTTTTCAATCAGAATTGCTTTTAATTTCTGAATGAAAATCATTAAAAAGAATTAATCATGTTTCAATGAAAACTTTTTAATTGAATTTTTAAAGAAACATATTTTTTTGTTTCTTATTACAACTAACTTTATTTCTAATTATTAGTCATTTTATTTCTCATTACTAGACATTTTAAATCTCATTACTAGTCATTTTTTATTACTTATCATGACAATTTCATTTTTTCAATCATTTATTCAAACGGTGCTTTTAAGAAATGTCTATTCCATCCAAGCAATTTAATAATTACAAAGATACTATGTGGCTTTTTCCAAAAAATTTTAACATACAGTAATTGAGATAGCTAAAAATATTTTCGATATATCTTGTGTATAATAATCTGAAATTAAAAACCTAATGAATTATTACTGAAACTTATTTCGAATAAGTAATATAAGTTTTATTATGCTATAATTGGAAATTTAAACAAATTGACAGTGAAATTATTTTAATAATTTTCAAAATAGATTTTTCAAAATATTTTGCCTAAATTAAAATGCTATTTCACCACTAATAATATAAAAAAACATAAAATTTAAGTAATCGTTTTTTTACTGTATTAATTGATATTCTTGTAAAAACAATTAAGAACACATACAATTTTACAGTTTCATTAAAACTTATTGAATATTAAATGAATCATGTGTTTATAGTAATATTTGAGCACTTTCATGGCAGTAACTTTTACTTTTTTATTAGTGTTTTACAAATTATAAAGCAAATGAATTTTAAAAGATTGAAATACCGGAAATTCTTTTAAGAGTTATATGTGACAAAAGAATTTAATTTGTCAATTTTTTGGGATAAGTATTTGTCAACTTTTAACAACAAAAAAGTGAAAAACCAAATAAAACAATTCATAAAATATATGCGATTGCGCAGGAAATGACAATTATAAATATGGATAAAGCAATAAAAAATAATAGTTTCATTGTATTATTGAATAAGAGTATCAGTCTAAGTTACATATGATGCAGTATTTTAGTGAAATGAATAACTTTAATGAATTATTTTTTCTTCATTTTTATGATCACATGCTAGAGACAATAGTATACTATTTATTGAGAGCCTTATACTGGTCTTCTAATATTAAAAATGGATAGTTGTTTTTGGAATAAGAGATAATGAATTAAGACGATGATTATTTAAAATTACAAACGGAGGCTGTATTTGATGAATTAATTGCTTGATTTTTTCAAAATTTATAATTTATTATTTTGACATGTAAATATAATTTATTTTCTAGTAAAATCCTTTAGAAAAGCATTAAGTTGGTTTTCGAACATGATATCAAAACTTTATCATAATTAAGATGTATCTCTATATAATTATACATTTCAATTTTTAATTATTCACGTAATCTTTAGAATCTACTTCATTGTTGATTAAAACTTCAACAAAAAATAACACTAAAACAAAAAGAAAATTTTTAAGACTGATACAGGAACCTCTATTGAAAATGGAGGAAGAAAAATTTTATGCAACATTTCCTTATAAATAAGTTTAACACTTGTCTTTAAAATAACTTAAAATACTTTCACAACTTTCAGTGAAATTTTTGTTGTGTTTTAAATAATTGCTAAAATTACAAATATTATTAATATATTTATTTTTATAATGTGAAAAGACACAGTAAAAAGGGAAATTTTATCTACATTTTTATGTTATATAACACTGTTTACAGTAACATATGTTTTATAACAGGTTAATATTATTCAATTGTTTTTGTCAGATAAATTTTATACATTTATTTTATATGCACGACATAAAAAATTATGTTTAAAAATTCATAATTTGCAATAAATTTACAGTAAACGTATGAGGTGTTTATAATGTAAGAAAATTATAAATAATTCTACCGCAGAATTATTGTTTCTATCAAAATAATTTGAAATATTAAACTATTTATTTTACGTTGAAATTGCGTATTTTAATATGTCTTTTGAGAATATTTGTATTTCAGATACAAATGCAAAAAAGTAAAAAATATGTCACTTGAGAATTATACCGGTAGTAAAAAAAGTGAAGCTTATTTTAAGTAACTTATAACTTTTTAAGGTTTCTTATCAAGTATTCTGATAATGGTCCACTGAGCTCTGAATTAGATACTTAAGCTCAATATTAAGCCTACTCTAAGCTCGGCCGTTGGAAAACTGCCGCCAGTTGAGTAATTAGAAAAAGTCGTTAAGGCAATAATGACTTACACTTTGCTCAATCACACTGAAAGTAATGGTAATATTGCTGAATTTGCTGAGATTTAAATTTCGACGATTTTGCCATTTCAGTCGACCTATGACACAAAACTTAACATTCCAAATGCATATTTTTTAATTTTAATTCAAATCTTTCTCAAAATAAAATAATTGTTCCGAAGTCATCATTTTATTAGAAAATGATTATACAAAATAAAGTATAAATTTTTCTGTTAAATATCACATTATATATATTTAAATGAAAGAATCATAACAATTCAATTTAAAAATAAGTAAATATTTGAACTTTTCTGGTCTTAATTTATTTTCACAACTTTATTTATAAATAAACATTTCTTATTTCGTTTCCCTTTCTTATAAATTATTGAGTTTTCTGTTGTGATTAATATTTGCATACATTTTGCTTAGTGGCTCGTGGGTTCGATTCCAACCTCAGATCTCGATATGTGTCCGAAGTGTATTCAAATATTAGGCCTTGTACACAATTCTTTTTAAAATTTCATGACATAAATACATTTCTAATTAATTATCAAACATTTCTTTTATAACTTTAAGGAAAATAAATCCCTTTTCAAGCAATATTTCCTCATTAATAAACGATAATGCAAATAAATGTATACAATAATATCTCATTTTACTCTATATCTGTAAATTGTAATTAAATTTTAAATATATAATCTACAAATTGATTGAAATAATATCACCATATTAATTTTAAAACTCTTAAGTATTATCAATTAAACACATTGAACTCTTGAAAATGATTCTAAAAGTTAACATCGTTTACATTTTTAAGTTTAAAAGTATATTTTTTATGAATCTATTTGAAAAATAAAGTGTATGTAGATATATAAAATAAACTAATAATTAAATTATTCATTAATTGATTTTAGAATATATGTATTTTTCATTAATTTAGAATGCTTTTTTTCAATTGCCTTTATTATTTTTTATTCATTAAATGTATTATTTAAATAGCATTACTACAATATTTTAATGAATACTGAAATTAAGGACTAGTAATAAACTTTATAATAGAAAAATTTCTTGAAAATCAAAAATGTTCTAATGTAGTCCATATATTTTAATTTTATGTTCAGCAATAATTTTATAAGTATATAATGTTTTAATTTTATTAAATATGTTACAACATTTTATGAACCTTTCAATTTATATTTTTAAAAGGGTTAATTATAAAAAGCATAACAAACTATATTTTTAAAATGCAAAAATAAATAAACATAAAAAATTGCTTACATTTTTTTTATTTTATTTTTTTATTTCAATTTATTTTTTAATTTAATTTAGAAACCTAAAATAATTTGGATTTAAAATGTTTACACCTTTAATATTGTCTTCAAAACTAAATCCTGAGATACTTATGGTATATTGTAATACAATTGTATTTTTCTAGAGTTTATCTATATTCTTAAGCATATACAATTTCTAAATTTCTTAAGTGGCATAGAAAATATTCCATAAAATAACAATATAGGAATGGATTATTTTTCTGTGAATTTTTTGTAGATTTCTTATAATGAATTATGTTTTTATAAATCATGAGGTTGGCTGATCACTGTTTAGTGGTAAGATCAAGCTCTTCAGACTGGAATCTAGACTGGAATATCATCAGACTGGAATATCACTGGAATATCTGGTTATTTATTGAATAGAAGACATTTCTCCTTTCTGGATATTTGTATACTTTTTGAAAATAAAATCAATAATTCATTAAGTAAAAAAATACTGCGTAAACTATTAATAATTAAGCTTATAACACATAATCTGATTCCCCGAAACCATTATTCTCACGACAAAATTTTCGTGAAAAATTTTGTCTTTTAAATAATTACTCATATTCCTAAGCTAGAAAAGATTTTTATTTAGATTAATTATTCTAGTTTAAAATCACAAAAACATTATTTTTTTAGTATGTAAACATAATTCACTATTTTGAGAAATAAATAAAGTAATATGTGCATTTTTTCTTATGAAATATAATTAAATATATGATAAAAATAAATCCTCACGTACATTGTGGTTCTCATGTTTGAAATATTATTAATTAGGAAGAGGCAACATTACAATATCAAAGAATGTGAATAACTTAAAATTTGATAATACAATTTCTTCATTTTATTACGTTAAATTTTACGTGTTAAATGTCATTTGCCGCCTAGGTAATTTAAAACTTATGTTAATTTATCTCAGTTAATTAACTTAATTTATTTATAAATTTAATTCAAAATATTAACTTAACTATTTCTTCAAAGATTCAAGAACAAATTTTTTTATACCATTTTGACTGGCATCCGTAAGAAAACGTATATTATTAAATTATGCATATTTTTTCTCGTATTAAATTTCAAATTAATTTTCATTCAAAAGAATATTAAATTTTTCTTAAAAATACAAATTACTTGACTGTGAATGACATTTATTTTATTTTTTCATTCATTCTATCTCCAGTTATTTATTTTGATCTTCTAACACTTTCTCTCTTACAATAAATTTTATATTTCTTTTTTCTAGTGTTAACAAGAATGCTTATTATTATAAAAAGACCCTGAGGCTTAGAATTTGTATTTTCATAATAATCAAACGTATCCAAGCTATTAATATCTAAGCTTAGCATTGCTGTAATTATTTTTCTTGGAATAACATAAAGAAAGAGAAAATAATCTCAAATTTTCATTAAGAACCACAATTTAAGAAATTAGAAATTGAAGTTACCCTGAAATGGACAGTGTAGAATAGACCCCGAATAGCAGTACAGAATTTAATACACAATAAAGCATAATTAACTCATTCATTAAATAATATATTTTACATACATGTAATTAATTGCATGCATTTTATTTTTTTGAAAACTAAATTAGATTTAATTAAATTACTAATTAAGTTATATAAATTTTAACTGTCTGTGGAAATATGATTCAACCTAAATATTCCACTCACTTTTAAAATGAAATACTGCTCATAATTATTTTTGATAACAAATCCGAGAAATGCATAGTAGTGCTAAAACTTCCAATGTTATGAAAAACATTGAATTTAAAGTTTTGAATCAATAAATTTTATCTTCATTTTGTTTTTTAATTATACGTTACAATGCATTTAACCCTTTTAATTCAACAGTTTATAGTATGGAAATTGATTGTCATCCAGAAATTTTAATTTATCTTCAATTAACATTTTAATTTAATTAGTACGACTTTAATACTTAATATGTATGCACATTACAGTCATCATAATTAGTGTTGCTGCATGATTATTTTTAGACATGCTTTGTATATTTTTAAAGGTACATATTTTATTATGTAGATTTAATTGATGGTTAAAAAACATATTTTATTGCATTCAAAATTAAAATATGTAATTTTGGATTAAAAAGTAAATAAGCTGGCATTTAAATGCTTTTACGAGAATAATATACTGAAAATTATATTGTTGATTGAAAATTTACATTTCAAGTAAAGAAGAAATTATAATATTTTTGTTATTTAACTCATAGAAATGCTTTAACAATTTTACTTTTTACTTAGCTCTCTTGATTAGCATTATTTAAAGTTGAATCCGATATATTTTTGTTGAATATTGCATTAAAAAATCCAAAGTAAACAACAGAAGAATAAATTTATAGCAATCCTAAAAAATTAAAAAAATTCTGAAAAATTTCTTATTTTGCATAAAAACTCATATGCATAGTTCAGCATTTTCTAAATTTTTTAATCCTTATTTTTTTAATCTATTTATTACATTCAAGCATTCTTTTCCTTAAAATGATAGCAGAAACGTAGGTAATTTTTTCCAAAGTATTTTCTTTAACTTAATTCATTCTTTCAGTGCTTCTTTAATTAATGACCTATAAAAGGATGCCGAAATATTTTGAATTTGTAAGCATAAAATAATTTCTTAACAAATGATCTGAGGATTAATCTGCCTCAGACCATTTGTTAAGAAATTATTTTTTTTTTCAAAACTTCTACAGAAAGGATTGATATTTAAAATGTTGTAAGAAAATCTAAAATTCAATTAACTGTATTTGGTTAGTTTTAATTTTGCTTTGAATATAGCTGAAATATCTTTACCAATAGGAAAAAATCAGGAAGATTTTAAAAAATATGAAGAAAAAAATAAATAACTCGTGAGAGTACTTATAAAATTTTCACTCAATTAACAAATTAATTCAACAAATTAAGTTTTTTCGTAATCTTTTTGATCACAATATCTGGCCTCACACCATATAATTCTTGAATTTTTTTGAAAATGTAGTTTTAGCTAGATATAATATCATTTAGCTTATCTATCCATTGTTGCATTTGTTTCATCATCTACTGTAGGAGAACCAAAGCATTTGAACAGATTCATTTCCTGTCAACTTTTATAACAACGAATGAAGACTTTCCGGCCTATTTATGAAACTTTTATCTTGATTTTTAATCTATGAAATATTTTTTGTTTTGAATTCATAAGTATTTTCCCCTTTTTGTAGACATTATGAGAATGCCGAGTTTCTTAATCATTGCACATATTCTTCTGGTGGCATAAATTTAAATTAGCTAATTGATGTACATTGTGCACATATATTGTTGTGCATGCACTTAACGTATATGCATTGTACACACAAATATAACAGAAATTTTATCTGTATCTGGAAATTTTTGAATCGTGCGGAAAAATGGAAGAACTAAAATTTTTTGTAGAGTCATTTTCTTTGAAGTATTAAAAAACCGAAAAAAAGGAGATAACTTATTTTGATCAAATTTAAAATTTTGATGACTTTACTTTTAATATTTTGGAATATATTGGAAAAGATCAAACTCTTCCTACCCGAAAAGAGTGTGCTTAATCTATTTATAAAAGCATTTCATTTTTATTAAACCATCTAATGTTTTGCTTTCTTGTTTGCACTTTTTACATTCTTCTTTGGATATTAATTTAGGGTTAAAATTAAGTTTTTTTACATTTTCTAATAACTGTTAGTAATTTTAAATTGACGCTTTTTCGTAGGTGTTGTTTAATCGACAAACGTAAATAGTTATTAAAATTGAAATTTGATTTTAACCATGTTAGTTTCCATGTAAGATAAACTGTGTAGGTATAATTAATATCTAATAATTTAAAAAAATTGATAGTTGATGAAATTTAGTTTTTATGCTTTTAAGATTAGAAAAACCAAAGTAAATGTATGGGCTTATACATTTTTGAGAATACATCAGTATTCTTGTAGTAATATTTTTCATAGCGTTTATAGTAATATTTCTTGTATAATTTCTATTATTTTACAAACCATTATTAATTAGTTATCGTCACTGAGACATTCTAATTTTTTGTAACAAATAATTTCAGTACAAACTGGTATTTGCTGGATAAGATATAGCTAATAATACAGTGTCAATTATTCAAAACATAGCCGGGTATGAAATATCAATATAATCATTTAATTTCATTCATAAATTAATTAAAATGTCCAGTAAAAATAGCACATTATTTAAATATATAAGGTGCAATTTATTTACAATTATTTCTTAAAGAAACTGTATCGTACAGTTCAAATTTTGTAAATAATTTTTGACGCAGTGTTGACTTATAACGTATGTAAAATGTATCTATTATGTGGTAAAATTAACTAAGGTGAAACTAAAGTTTTTTCGCGGAATAAAACTAGAATAATATATTAATAAACAATAAATTTTTGGCAGTAATTTGCATGCTGTGGAGAAATTTAAAAAATGCTAAATGTGACCATGTGTTGTTAGCTAGAAAATTTACTTAGACGAATCTTATGTTAAAATGTATTTGACATAAAATATATTTTAACTTTATTATTTTAATTTTTAGTCATTATGCCCCAAATCAAAAATATTCTCCAATTTTTTGCTATGTTACATACAAAATCCCTTCTTACGACATGTGTGAATTATACGTATTTAATGCAGTAAAAAACTCAATTTTTCAAAGACTATCATTTAATATTATTTTTCCTAGAACACATACAATAAATCCTAAAAATAAACATTAATGTATGCATTAAGTTTTTTATTTGCTAAAATATTCTAAAAAATAACCTGAATATAAATGCTTTTAAGTGATTTTTATACAAACTTGAAAGTCTATCAGTTGAGCTTATGGTTGAGTTTCGTTACATTTTTCCTTATTTTAATTTAAATTTCATTACACAAATCACTCTATAATGAACTGTTAATGATTTTTAAGTACATTTTAAATATAATGAAATAAACTCTATAAAATTTAAAATAATTTTTAAATATTTTTCGTGAATTTTTAATTTAAAGAAAACGTAATTATGAATAAATATAATTTTCAAAGATTGTTTCACAAATCTTGTATTACATGTGAAAATGATTACGATATGCATCTAAAAACTTTGTTTGAATACCAAAGCAATTAGCAGATTTTGTTAGAAAATAAAATGATTATTAAATAAACAAAATTTAATTTAATCCAGCTTTATCATTTAATATGTTATATTTTTAGTAATACTAACTGAAATAGTTCCTTGTATTTTCAGTATATACTAATACATACTTTTTCCCAGTATTATGTTAAGAAATTTCTATAAAAACGTAGTCTTTCTATTTATAGCTGCAATTTAAACAGAATTTCAGTACGGAGGTTTTTAGCCATGAAATACATGTATTTTTGACGCATAAAGTCATAAAATCATGTTATATTTTCAATAAAGCTACTCCACGATATTTCCTTACCACTGAAATGTGGATAGAATTCTTGCTATTTTTTAAAGAAGAGAGAAATTTGGCCGATCCTTCCTGGACCATAAACTGATTTAAAATGTATAACGCCAGGAGGAATTTCTATTTAAAAACATGGTGTTTCTTCAGAGAATTCTCTTTTTGTGGCGGAAACGTGTTCTCTTCATAACCATCCTCATCGGGAATAGATCAACTTAGATTACCAGGCGGTGTAGTCCACCTACACCCCCATATTGATCTCCTCCTGAAACATCATTACCTGCGTGAGAAAACGTTTTCCCGCCCCCACTCTCCTGATTTCAGGCGTGACTGGGGGCAATAAAGTAGAACTGTTCTGCAACTCTCCCAGAGTGGAGGCATCACCTGAGCTTTGCCCAAAATGGGCGCAATAAAACATTGCAGAAAGGTGGGTCTTCTTCCTACCCCGCTTCGAATCCCGAAACGGTATGGTATCCCTTGGCAACCGTTTTCAGAAGGAGACTGTTAAGAAGAGTCTTACCCCTCATGTGTCAGTCTAAGAAAATTCCTCTTTTTTCCCCTGGATTTTTGATTCCAGGCAACGCTTAGATTGCGGAAAAAAAACAGCAGTGATTGGCGCGCAACTGCTAACCTGTCAAGAGGAAATACTTTTTGGAAAATTGGCTCATCATTCATTTTATTCATAAATTCGTTGGATCATAGTGTAATTAATTCTCACTCATCATAAGCCATCTGACTAATAACGAAGTTGTGAAAAGGAATATTATTTTTTAGCACTCAGTGCTATGTACTTTCATAACCAATAGAAAATCTAAAATATATAATTCAAATTATATTTCATTATTGTATCAATGTTAGATGAAGGATTTTATACATCTTAGAAAATGCATAAATATTTAAAAAATATTTAATCAAAAAGGAAAACGATGTAAATTTTTTATTTTTTGTTCAAGAAAATTATTTTTGATTTGAAGTTAGAATATTAAAATAAAATATTAATTTATTTTTAGTGCTCTAATTTCAAATGGAAAATTTTAATTGGCAGTTAAAATAAATTTAAAAATAATGTACATTTTGAAGTTTAATATTTATTAATGTTTAGATTGCACTGCACAAAGGTTAAATTTTTAAAACATTACTGTATCGAAAAGGAGAGAGAGGTTTTGATTTATTTATAAAGTTTGCATTTTTCTCATTGAAAAATATTAAATATAATATGATAAGTGGTCTTTAAGTTTTGAAACACAATTTGAACAAATATTTCATACATATTTTGATTTATTTTGATTAATCTTCTCAAATTAGTAAATTAAAAAAAAAACTTATTATGATTGAGAAAATATTGTTTAAATGTATTGAGATTTTTATTTTTTAAATGTACTTTATGTTTACGCGTAGGTAAATGTGCTCTTAAGATATCACGTTTCCGATAACGTTTTGATAAATTTATTACATTATAAAACATAACATTAACGACATAAGACACACCAAAAAAATTATAATAATATATCACTTACACATTTTTACGTTCACTGTAAGTATCTGCCTTATTAAAAAGTTTTGCAATGACTAATTTTCCTTAAAACAATCAATATCTTATTTTATTCATAAAATTTGAATGTATTTTATTCGTCTGGACAAGTGATTTTTGTTTCTGTTTAGTTCTTTCTCCAGATAACTGTCAATTTCACCCTAAAAACCTTAAAACCTTCTTGATTCCATCAGATATTATAATAATCCCATTTTATTTTTTAGATTTAAATTAAAGTTTACAATGTTAGAATTTTTACATAAAGGATTCTTCTAAATCTGCTTTATTTGGTGCTGCCTTCCGAATGTAAGTATCACAATTATGTTATTCTTGATATATTTTGATTTCAGGAGAATAAAAATTTATTCACGCATAAAATATTTGTTATTTAACGTTTTTTCTTTCCATTTCAATTGTAATATCCATGTGTTAATATGACACGTACATATATAATTCATTAAATTCTTCCTAAAAGTATAAAGTTTTAATGGTTATAAAAGTAATTTCACTTAAAAATGATTTCAGGAGGTTTGAATAAAATTTCATATGCTGTAAATTTTTGTCACATTATACTTGATTAGTATACAAGAGCTAATTTCAATTGCTCTAAAAGAGAGTTTACAAAAATCTTGGAATGTTGTTCTTTATTAGTGAACGAGAATTTATTTTCTCACAATTAAAAAAAGTTCAATTAAAATTGAAGAAATAAATAAATAATAAGAAAATTTAAAAGAAACAGGAAGTAAATTGCTAAAAAATGTTTCATTTGTATAACGAGCTATTCCCAATATCTTTTACGACATTTATTTTAATATTTTTATAATATAATTAAAGCCTATGGAATCATCAATAAATTTTACATAAGTTGCTTTTATTGAGTTCCATTAAAATCTATTATAGAAAATTTATTAACATTTTATATACATTAATGAATTCGAAAACTATAGAATATACGATTTAAAAAAACATTTATAAGTCTATATTTTAATTTTAATTCTAAAATAAGAAAAGGAACAGGATTTAAAATAAAAGTGCTTCAGAAATCCAATTAGGAAGCGATATTTTAAGCACTTGCCTCTGAATAGAAGCTAAATTGCCCGTAAAAGAAGTGAACTCACTTTTTACAAATTCAAGCAATTAGTAGATAACGAACTCTCATTCATTCGAATCAAAAGCGTTTTTAAAAATTCAACGTTATACAAACATCCATATCACAACTTAACAGATTATTTCTTTAGATTCCTAAAGCTACACAGATATTTTTAAGACTGTGTGCTTCAACCCCATGAATTGCTGTAAACTAATTGCTCGTATTGTAACTGGATGAAAAATGCAAATTTCAAACACAGCAGGGAGAAGACAGTTTTTTTAATTTTTATTTAATTAATATTAGTTATTCAACTGCAACCGTGAGGTTGAGTAGCAAATGTGAGCATGTATCACGAAGCAAATTAATATGCAGTATCCCTTCTCCATTTTACTCTTCTTTCAGACTTTAAATATTATCTTCAAGATTGTTTATTTTCTCTGCAGACTATTTAAACTCATATGCAAATGATTCTTTCAATTTTGATCAAAGCAACTGGGTTTTGTATTCTTTTAAAGTATGTGATACTTTCAACTCTTGTTCAAAGAAAATTAAGCTGTCTTAAAATATGATTAAATCTAGTAATTCATAGTAAATTCGACTTTCTTTATATTTAATATATCAACTGAAGTACGGAAAATTTGAAAATCAAATTATAATTATTTAGTTGCAACATGTTTAGAATGTAATTATTAATTTTAAAACCAATATTTTGAATTTAATTTAAATTATTTTAAAAAGATTATAATTTTAAAAAAGGTTTATAGTTTACATATATATTTGACACAGTGTAATGCATAAATTAACAGTTGAAAATGCTTAAAATATATTTATATATCCAACACATCTACTATTCTAGGAAGCTATTCCAATGGTTGTAAGCCGTTTTCACGTTTCATCAGAAAGATAATCCTGGAAATTTTCGAACATCGAATCAAACAGTTGTCCATGTAGAATACAAAATCTCCTATTATTTAACCGTCTCTATGGTTGAAACCAGTATTTTCTACAAAATGCCCCGTTATAGCATTAGGGAAAACAAAGATGATAAATATTTATGATTCACAATACATGATATTTAAACAAGACAGTTTAAGTATTTTAATATCAAATACAATAGATTTGCGAAACTAAATGATTGAGAAATATAGCAAACTAAATCAATCTATTTTAAACTATATATTATTTTAAAATTTATATGCTTAAAAATATAGTTTATGACAATAAATGTATTTTCAAATAAAATAAGACTTATAAACTACTTATTTTATTGCATGAATTATATTTCCTTCTTTGATTTAGGTATAAAGAAGAAATGCAAATATATTTGTCATTTGTATTTGTGAAAAAATTACCAATCTGAAATATAATTAGAAGATCATGAGTTAATTAAACAGAAAATAAAAATAATTAATTCGTCCACCTAATTTTATTTTATATAGGGATTCAAATGCAGGTATATTTCAATGAATTTAACCAAATTGGTTATGACTGCAATTAGGTTTTATCATTCTAATAGTTTTGCTGGACTCTAATGGACAAATGTACAATGTTAATTCTTAACTTACAATATGCTAACAATATGATATTCATTTTACATGGTGTAAAATATCTCTAGGTTGTTTAGAAATTAATATAGTCCTTTCAAATTTAAGAAAGATAAAAGCTAAAGAAATTAAAAAACTAGACTAAATCTAATTCTTATAAAATTGGAATTAAAAAAAATTTAAACTTTGATCAAGCAATTTTGCGTTTTTTCATTTCTAATGTTAAAATTCTGTGTTTTCTATATTTTTTTAATAAAATTAATATTTTTATATAATTATAAAATTTTGAACTAAATAAAAATTACTTAATTATTTAGCTTTGAAAGATGTTTTCTTCAATGTAGAAATAGTCAAAAGTCCTAGTTTAATATAACGTTAATGTCAGCCCATTTTAAAATATTCACGATCAAAAATGTTGCTTTTGATTAGTAATCATAATTTAAATTATTCAGATTTTTTCATCTTAAAATTAACTAACAAGCTTAATTTTTGTGCAATAATATAAATAATCTTTATCCAAGATCTCTTCCAAATCAATTTAAATTATATATAATTAGTAAATTATTTTCTTACACGCAGATGTTAAATTTTCTAAATATTCCAACAAAAAAATTTCATCCATATAAATTGCAAAAATATTATATACTTTAAAATTATATTACAGGCAATATATTTATACGTTTTTCATAAAAACATTTGAGTAGAAACTTTTAAATATACACCTAAAATTAAACAATTATACCAAGGTAAAGAAAACTAGAAACATAGCTTGCATTAGAAAATGTAATATCTTCAAATTTTACTGTCATAGTCATTCAAGTGCATAAACTTCTATTATTATAAATCAGTAGAATAAGAAAAAATAATTCTTAAGGGAGATTAAAATAACCAGTTCTTTAAAACAGGATAATTTAATTCAATTAATCAAAATAGAAAAGTTTCCGCAAAAAATTAAGTAACTGACGATGATTAATTTCCGCAGCCATCGAAATTTCTTCTTCATTTTTAAATTCCTTTGGGAAACCTAACAAAACCTCAAAAAAAGAAAATGAATGGAATATTTTTTATTTTCCTTGTAAACTTGATATTAATGAATGTTAGCACTCCTATTTATTTCCTGTTATGTTAAACTTTAGTTGTGGAAAGTTTATTTTTTTGGTTCTTCAAAACAAGACAGTATCTTTTTAAAGTTAATCTCCGACTCGTTCAAATATATGA
The DNA here is from genome assembly GCA_037975125.1 of Latrodectus hesperus. Classification (NCBI taxonomy): domain Eukaryota; kingdom Metazoa; phylum Arthropoda; class Arachnida; order Araneae; family Theridiidae; genus Latrodectus; species Latrodectus hesperus. Next base: position 66,984,051 of record CM075853.1, read on the forward strand.
CAAATGATGCGGTCCAGTTACGAAGCATCTAAACATGATACTCTCTTTCATTCATTCATAAACAGAGAGACTTTTTTCGGTTATTTTTCTCCCATCACTTTCTTGTCTTCACTTCTGTTCCTTCTACAAGAAACATAACGGAATACAAGAAAATCCTTGTACTTCTTTTAAAAAATATTTCTCAGTTTTGAAAAATTTTGATGTTGGCTGAAAATCAATAACTTTCAAGCACTAGTAATAAGAAAAATAAGAATGAGGTTAAAATAATTAAATAATATGTATATATGTGTGTATATATATATATATATATATATATATATATATATGCAGGCGATAAGCTAATTAGTCAAATTAGTTAAAATTAACGTATGAATACTTCAGAATATAAGAATTAAAAAAATAAGAAATATAAAAAAGGGAATTTATTTTTTCATCACCGGTTTAACATTTCTAACATATTGTAAAGTCAACATGAAACGGATACTGTGAATCATTTTTAAAGAAAAAAAGCTTTTTATAGAGGAAAACAAAATCTAAAAATTAAAAAGTTATATTATTAGAGATAAAGAATCTTTCTTACGATAAAAGATTTGAATAATTTTCATAAACACAAGTATAACAGTGATTTTAAAAATTATATACGGAAATTTTCGCGTGCTTTCTCTTAATTGCATATTTTTGCATGATCTAAGCAACTGAATATTGATGTAATTAATTCTAGAAGATAATAATCATGGTTTTTAAAAGTAATTGAGAAATTTAATTATAGTTTTAATTTAACAAATACGTCCCAACAAAAAATAAAATATCTTTTATATTCAACATCATTAAGTCTTCTGTTTTATAACAATTGGGAACAGCGAAAAGAAATATAAATAAAATAAAAAAAATGTATTTTATTTTAAAGCATGAAAAATAAGTATACAAACATTGAAAAATTACAGTAATATTATAAAATTTTATTTTATGTATATTAAAATTTTCGCAAAAATGTATAAATATTTTAAAAAATGATAAGAAATAATATAAAATCTAACAATGCGAAAGAAAACAAGGAAAACATTTAATTCTATAACTACATCATTGAAGAAAAAGCTGCTGACATTGATATTTGATTTTAAATGCTTTTATTGGCATCAATATAATATATTTCAACAAATTTTAAGTTATTTATAGAAGTGTACAATACAAATAAGATAAACCAAAGTTGTCATAAGCACTTATTAACATTAAATTATTGAAATTGTATCAATTTTAAGAAATGTATATTCCAGAATAATGATTTTACAACTAATGCTTTATTGAAAGGACTTATAAAGAAATACAGAAATTATTTTCTAGTTTTATAAAAATTTTCATGGTATTATTTTCTTGCAATTAATCTTAGTTTCAAAATATGTTATTACAAGTGTAAATATTAAACATTTCATTCATTCCTCTTTACCGTTAATCCTGGAAGCCGTACTGTCGTCAATGCCTTGCTAAAAGCCATTGGGAATTGGCGAAGAATAATTCGCACGGTTTCTTTCCTTATTTCTTCTCTCAATTCTTCCTCCACAGCATTATAGACGTATTGAAAGAGCCCCAGATTTGAAAACCTAGCATTAACGTCACCAAGTTTGTTGATTTCGAGCAACTTTATCTGAGCTGTTAACGATGCTGGAGCTCCTGATATGCCTGATTTCACCAAAGTTTCGTTGATGTACGCGGTCACCTGGAAAGGTATGGGAGGTAGTTGTTCTACTTTCGCTTTACCGTCATACACCACGCTGATGCCGAAAAAGTTCATTACACATTCCAACTTGACATTTTGAAGGTGAAGCGTTGGACCTTCGCATTCCGCGAATCTGCGTATCTTGGACAAACCGTGGAATAATCCATGGCTGAAATCCACTCTTCCTCTAATAGGAAGCAGACCCATATTGTATGTAAAAGGAATTCCGAAATCTGGAAGTGGTGCAGGATCCAAATTCATCGCCTTTATAGCTTGTTTTAAGGGATCAGCCAAGACGGTATCCAGATAATTATCCGCTAGTGAACCATATGCAACACCTATTTAAAATATAACGTAAATTATTATTCACATTTATAACAAAAACGAATCAACTTTAAAAAGAAATTGATTAAGAAGTTTGAATACGTTTTTTTATAATATATTTAGCTTTTTGGTGTCGATTAGAAATCGGACATTAGAAATATTTAAAATATTAAACTTAACATAAACTAAGATATTCATTTAAATATTTTATATAAGCACATTTTAATAGTTTTATGTTTAGAAATTTAAATTAAATAAAAATAACATATAAAAATCAATATGATTATAATTATGTAATATTTTTCCTATGCATATAAATGTTTGCATGATATGCAAACATTTTTTTCATGTATTATCTTAGTAATTAAACTATATAAGATAGAATATATTTAATTAAAATGTACAACATATGCAAAACTACATGAATTTTGCGAAAACACTTAAAGTTATGATCAACTGAATTAAATATATATCTTCTAGCCAAAAAAAGATGCAGGTTTTGAAATATCAAACATTAAAATTGAAAAATTATTATTTTTATCAAATGAATTGCTTGAATTTTAGTTAAATATTATGTATTAAATTCATATTGGCTGAGAGTACATTTAAATATAATTATTACAGATTATTATTTTTTTTATTTCGAGATATCTACATAAAATAAAAACTCATCACATTAAGTGTTAAGATGTTTGAATATATTTTAAGCATAAGAAATATAGTAATAATATTTTGAAATAAATGAATAATTATAACATGCAGAAACTTCAAAAAATTATTTTACATAAACTTCTTTATTTTCTATAAAGAAAAATACTAACAAGATATCAAATAATATGTCAAAATAATGCATATATAATTGCTTTTTAGTACGCATTTTATTTTCACGTGATTTAGCAATTTTTCGTAAAACTAATGATGAAAAACATTTTGACAAATATTTTCTGTTAAATCATTTTTTCTATAAAGTATTTGAAGTAGCTATTAGTTCTTCCCTTTCTTTTCCTACTTAAGGAAAAGGACACAGGGGAATATAAAAGGATTTACTGCCAACGAATCGAATAGATTTTGGAATGGAATGAGAAAACCTATCAAACTGAGTTTCAGAAAGCAGCAGAAAAGAACAACCAAGAAAATATTTCCTGTATTTAACTCCGACAAGAAAAAAATTGAGTAACATTTTTCATGAGTTTTTCCATATTCTGACAATGGTCAGAAATGACAGTTTTTAAAGAAACACAAATGCATTTAATCAATTGTATATATAATTCTAAAAAAATGAATTAGAAATAATTCATATATGTTTGAAATTCCAGAGATGAGGAAAGTAAAGGTCCCCATTTTTTTCCCTTTCAGGAGAACTGTGAATTAAATTTAGGATTTCAAAAACAGAAATTGTAGATTTTGAAACTTTTTCTGACGTTATAAGTTACTATTTAACTTATAAACCCTGAGAAAAATCTAGAGTCACTGTTTATTTCGAATATTTCGTAATTGAAAAAATTATCGCATTGAAATGTGGTTTAACATCAATATATTGTCATCTCTCTATGGTCACTTTTTCTGTATGAGGTTTAACTCAAATCGGGACTTATTGCTTGAAAATAATTCTAAATATTCAGATATGGAATTGAGGATCGAACTCGTGAACTGTTAAACTGGAAATCAGAGTGTATACCATATATAAGCCAGCTAGCTTGGTATAAGTTTGGTATTAAAAATTCTATTAATATGAAACATCGTATTGCAGTAGGACAAGATGAACATTTTAAAAATTTATGTGCAATTGATATAAAACGTTCTAATTGTAATATATTATTCAAAAAATAGAGGATTTGGAAATTTTGTTTAACAATATATTTATGATCCTAATATTGTTAATAATAACATCTAACAAAACATTAGCCTTCTGATAAGTGTTAGTTTTAAGTTCTATAAGGATCTGTGAAGATTAAACATTGCGCTTCAGTCTTTTTTCAAAGTATTTTGATCATGCAGAATTAGGTTGCGAAAGCCAATTACACCATGGATACTTTAAGAAAGTAAGCTATAGAAAATCGAAAAGAAAATTGTTGTCATACTATTTCAGGACTTAATTTCTATGAAATTATTAGATCTTGGTGATCAAGCAGAAGATAAGCATTAATAGCAGCTTTTTCAGAATCATGACACCACAAAAATGAATCCATAAATGTATTCAATATTACAAGATTCTTGTTTTGAGATAGAATGATAATATTGTAATTTGGTTGGGGTGACTATCATCAGAAAACATCTAGTATGCTTAATATTTAACCATATCTTGATATAAAATGATGACAAATTTGTTCTAATGATTGCTTTGTTTTTGCTTTTCCGGTTGTATAGTCTGAAGGATATTTACAATAAATTATCTGAGAAATAGGTCATTATCTGCTAGCTGTTCTTAAACAGGTGTAAGGAAAATCAACTCTTGGGTTGAAGTTGTAAAGTTGAGAAAAAATTGCATTTCATATCAATCTATACCACCAAATATTTAATACAAGTATTGGCTATAGTTAATCATTAGTTACTTTAGTACTAACACGAACTTCTATTTTAATGCTTATTCTTATGCTTCACAAATGATTAAAAAAGAAGATATTATTTTTAGTGATATTAACACCACTGTGAGATTTCTACTTTTAATTGTTCAGTTTTAGTACTTCCGACCATTTTCTCTTTTCAGAAATTCCTTATGAGGACAAATTTAGGAATGAGTCTATATTGTGCTTACTATAAGGATTGAAAACTCATCTAGTAATGTTTGGCAAACGAATACAAAAAATAATATCTCATACGGCTTCTTATAATTTTTATAACTTTTTATTTTATGATAATAAAGTCCAACCTTCAAACTTCAAAATGTTTAGCTGAAAAATTAAAAGAAAAATGAGCTACGAAAAATTTTTAGTGAATACTATTTAATGAAATTATTAACTTTATTAACTTTAAATAATTAACTATTGGTTTTATAAGAGACATGTTCTTGGAATTCCTGTATCTCACATGAGCGAAGAAAAGATAGGCATATAAGCATTTTCATCATGTGAAAATATGTGAATTGCATTTTGGAACAGAAAAGATTGATTGATTATGAGTATTGTATCTTTCAAAAACCGGTAAATTTTAAGCCTTGCTAAATTGATTATGCTAAAAAACATGCTAAATTGATTATAAATATTACCCCGTAACAATCTTAAAAATTCTAAACAATAGTCGTTCAAATATGTGACCATTCATATCTCAAATTCAACATAGTTTTCTAGGAAAACTTTCCCCTTCCTCCCCGTTCAAACACCAAGTGACTACCATTTATTCATTAATTTATAAAACTGATTCTTGTAGGTCGTATAACAATGACGATGAAGATCCTAAAAGGCCATGTTCCAGTCGTTATAAAATTGAACAGTAGATTTTTTTTACTAGAAGAGAATATTCAAAATCTCATTATACGATTCAACTAGCACCTTAATATGGACGGAAAATAATGTTGATAAAAAGCTTTATATGCAGGTTTTCATGTTAAAATTAAATTATAAAAGTGGGATTTTGGCTCTCACTTCAGCATAAATACTCGTGGCAATTTTGAATTTATTTTAAATTATTTTTATAGATCAATTCTGAATAAACCTTAGAAATAAAACGAGACAAACCAATGTTAAAAGTTAATTTTTTGGAATTTTTCCTCCTTTTACTGATATTAAAATCTTATTTGTGATATCGGTATATCTAGCGCATTCTCTACTTTAAAATATAATAAATATTCAGTCCCGTCTAAAATAATTTAAAACAGCTATCTTATTCTATATATTTTAAATATTAATAGGTATATAAGTTTAATATTAGAAATCACAACACAATAACAGAAAAGAAATTTACTAAAACTTAGATTTAAAATTTTTCTAAATTTTAAATAATATTAAAAAAAAGTTAAATAAAACTTTTTTTATAAAATGATAACTTTTTTGGATATCTTACTGAATTATGTATATTTGATTAAAATAATTATATATATATTTAGCAAGTCTTTTATTAATATTAAGATGTGTGCTTAGCTTAATTCAAGCTAATACATTTGTATTAGATTTATAAATAATATTTATTTATAATAATATTATAAAATTAACTTTACATGATGATTATCAGTAATACAAGATTCAATGCCACCGATTGTTTTTGTATTTCGCTAAGAAAATTATCAAAAAAAAGTTAATTAAAAATGGAAGATTTGGCTGTCGTACGTATCTTTATCATTTTTTGAATTACTAAAATGAATTTTCAAATAATCACAAATCATAATATATTTAAAATAATTAGATATAAAGCAAGTACAATATTCCTATCTTAATAAAAGGGATATGTATATAATTAACATTACATATATATATATATATATATATATATATATATATATATATATATATATATATATATATATATATATATATATATATATATATATATATATATTATATGGAAATTATATTAGTTTTATTACTGTATTACCCGACAAATTTTATTCTTATTTTATTAATTAATTATACTGAAAGTGAATTCCTTGATTATTGGTAAACTTAATAAAATCTCTAGCAAAGTTTATTATAAGAATATTACTTTAAAATTCAAAGTGGAATTGTCACAAATAATTTTATTAAATTGATACGATGATTGATAATTTGACGTAATATTCTTTCTTTTGAATACTTTCGCATGTGATAATAAAATTTTACCTCTGCATCATTTTCATACATTAATAACAGAATACTAAGAGATTTTGAAGGACATTCCATACATTTTCGTAACGTCTGCTAACTCGTTCCATTTCATTCCACTAGATGTCTCATAAAAGGAGTATGATATTCAAACAAAAAAATAATAATAAGCTCTATAGAAATGTATTAATGTATAAAAGGAATTAAAATGAAAGTGAAATTTATTTGAATAACATCGTTAAAGATGTTAAAAATAATGATTTATACATATAAGATAATCTTGCAAAACATAATTTCAAATAGTTCAACTATTTGAATTTTCTGTTTTATCATTGAGAGAACTAAGAGTTCCATGCTTGATTTTTGACCTGTGTCTAATTAAAAACTTAATAATTTCTAGTTAATTTTTGAATGGATCATTATTTAAAAGAACCATACAATACCACATTGATTATAAAAAATAATTACAGAATTATTTATGATCTTGTTTTCTTTTGTATTGTATAATTCAAATAAACATAATCAAATAGTTTCTTGTTGATTTTACCTTATTATTTTAAGAGAATTTGTTCCAGTTATCTTACTATAAAAGTAGTTCTACTTTTATTACTCAAGTTTGTTGTTTTCCAAAATTTAAAGTAAGGAGGTGTATAAAATATAATTCAAACAACTTGTAGGTAATTTAAACTTTAGTTAGTTAAGCGATTGTTGAATTAATATAAACTGTAGTTTAATATAGTTGAATGTGAATTTAATATTAATTCAAATTATAATTTTAAAGACTTATGTCTTTAAAAATAGTTGTTAAAGATAACTATAGTATAATTTCTCATTTTGATTTTTTTCCAAAAGTTGAAATTTAAGTATTTGTTATCCCATATAAATAAAAACTTAAACTTTCCAGTTCATTTTCATTGAAACTGTTAGAAAGTAACTTTTAATACTTAATTTTATAAAAGATAATAATAATGTTATTTCTCATTTCTAATTATTTGAAAACTGAATAATTAAGTTTTCGATACACCGAACCAAGTGAAATCAAACAATTTAAATTTGAATTTTATTTTAAATATTATTTTAAGCTATTACTCTTTGATAACTGCTTATAAAAAATAACTATAATGCAATTTTTTCATGAGAATATTTTTATATATTAAACTTGAAAATTAAGTTTTCTAAATTAAGTTAATTCTCAAGTGAATACAATGAAACTGCTTTTAAGCTTTTCTTACATAAGTAATCAAATTAATAAAAAGAGCAGTTTTATGATCACTAACTTTATTAATGACTATGAAATATATAATTAAGCTTAATTTGTTAATAATTATCATAGTGTTAGGGAAAGAGCTTAAATAAATTTATTTACTTACCCAGAGGTATTATAAAAATAATCCAAATAAACATTTTTCTTCTGCATTGATTTAATCAGCGCTTGTTATTTGTTTCAATTTTCGTATAAATTGTTTCCGATATTTATAGCTTAGAAATGCGGGTAGTCTTTGGTATTATTTCCGTATCAATAAAACATAAAATATGAAGGCATTTCTAAAGCCTCCTTTATGAAACACATTTTATCTTGTCTGTTGCATTCACGAATGAAAACTCGCTCAACTCACCCGTGTGATCGCAGGCTTAAAAACGTGCTTGTAAGTAATTACAGAAATATAATAATACCAAATGAGTTGTGAAACTGAAATTCAACAAAGGAATATTGCAAAGATTAGACGGCTTGATATGAATAACAAGGAAAGAGATCGTAAGGTCGATTATGCGTAAGGAAAAGAAAAATAAGAATTGCATTTTGTTTTGTTTTTTATTCTTTTTTAATATTTTTTATTGTTTAAATTGACAATGTTTGACATTGTTATTTTTGCTTTAAAATATTACATATTATATAACTATTTTAGAAAGATATTATATATTTTTACTTTGAAGGAAGCAAATGTGCATACATAAATAAAAAATTGAACAGAAATTAGATGTCTGTTGAGTTGTACAGAATTTGCTGATTATTTATTAAAGGTCCAAAGCATATAAAGCCAAGAAAACTTGGTTATCAAGTAAGATTTAGAGAATTTGCAGATTATACTTTCGAAACTCTTTGCCATCTGTACTGATTAATAAATAGTGGCTTGCTTGTCTGTTAATAACCATTGAGGAAACAATTTAGAAGCAAATCTGGAGAACTTGTTACTTAAAGAAAATGTTCAACACGTTCTACATCCAATAAAATCAATTTAACTTCGTCTATTTGCATGTCCGATACATAAAAATACAGGATCTCTATCCTCCCGTTTTAAATCATAGAAAAAATGGTATCTTATCTAAATTATCAGTCTTCACGCTCTAGTAAACCCTCATTAATCCAGATCTTTTCATACCGGACTTTTCTTAATTCGGAGAGCAATTTAGATATAAGGCAAGTTATAAATAAAAGGCAAGTTAGTACAATCATGTATTTTTGAAAGATATCTCCGTCAGTTAATTTTTCAAGAAACAACCACTTAAGAGTGGTCGTTTCTTGAAAAAGATAAAAAAAATCAGTAATTTCGTACAAATAGTAAGCGTGTCAAGTGTGGTTTGTAAAAATGAGTCTGAAACATCATCTTCAAAGTGGTTTGTAATCTGATATTTATTGTAAGTAAAATAATGCTTGTACATTCTATGCTTAGTTTTTTCTTATGCACTTTTACTTCCTTCTCGAACTACAATTTTTAATGTATACAGTAGTTTGTGCATGTGTATTGGCTCAATTTATATTGTGCTAAATCCGTGTTTTCATTAACTCTGACTATTACTTGGATCTCTTGTTAGTCCGAATTAATTAGTCTTTACTGTTTGTGAAAAATACAAATGATATTAATATGGTTTGCTGAGGAAAATATGTTTTTGGTACTAATATAATATTACGAACATACTAGCAACCTTTCCTCACATTAATACATCATAATGCGGTTAAATATCTCAGATTGGGGGTAGCTGTTACTATTACGGAATAAAAGGCGGATAAAACGTATTTCTGTTTTCTGCATACTCATTGCCATGACGGTCCATATCGAATTTCAACCCTTGTGAGAGAAAGAAGAATCCAGTGATAGTTTTTTTTTTATTTCTCGTCAATACATCATTAAATTTCTTCCCTTGGGGACTTTTCTTTTGTCATATTTTTCTAGGTTCTTCTGATCTTTATTTTGAGGAGAAAAAATTGATGATCTGATTGTATAAATAAGATTTTTAAGTTAAAAGATTAGAGTTCAATTTTAGCCATTGTTAAACAATAAAAAATAGGTTTTGCTTTTCTGTTTTCTAAATGTAAAATTTCTGATCTAGATGAACAAAATTTTCCAGTTTGTTGCTCGTGGTGCGTGAATACAGTCCGATGTCTAAAAATATTCCGTGAAAACATACGTGGTGTATTTTTTTAAATGCCTTTTAGCAGCCTTTTATGTTAATGCTATTGATTGTGCAGCTGTTGATGAATAGGTATCATATGATGCATGCATTTTAGAGTAGGAAGTTTTGGACTTCAAATACTGCTGGAGATGGATATTGGGAATTTATTTTCAACACAATCAGATTTATCAATATAAGTACTTAAAAAATATCTCTGAGAGAGAGAATTTGTTCTTTACATATAAACCTCTATTTATGAAAAGAGCTCCAATAATGCAAGGCTAGCGGATGTTCAAATATCATTTAAGATCCCTCGATAGTTCAACAATCAGTTAAGCATTGTCAAAATTACACCAAAATGTATGTATGTAGTTGAACGTTAGATTTACTTAGAAAATATATTTGATTATAATGTGTTTTGAGAAAATAAAATTAATTGCTAGTGTAAGATAAAATGTGTCGTAAATGTATTCAATTCAATTTTAGGTACTGCCTTTTGAAAATGTTTATCAGCAATAACTTATTCAACCAATAACTTTGTTGTAATTCGTGGGAAGTCTCACGCAATTATTGTGATACAAATATTTACTATAAAAAGTACAAAGATTACAAGAGCCTAATAGTATAAATTATCTGAAGCAAAACTTCCAGTGGCTTCTAAAAATTTACATAATGAGAATTTCCTTTATTAAAATATATTATATAAAAAAAAAGAAAAGACAAGAATACGAAAAAATTTTTCTTGTGAAGAGATTTTTAAATTGGTATCAAAGGCATATATCTTCAGCATTATAATTAATTAGGTATTCTAACTACAAGTGGTCATATGCTTTCTTATCACTAAATTAAAATTAAAAATTTCACAAATTTAGAAATATTTTTATTGAAATTAGCATAATATTAATTCAATAAAAAATTACTCCTTTGTCAAAATGTGTAAAAACAAGCTATTTAAGGTAATTATTTGAATAGTAATCACTGCAATAAATTGTTTTTTCTGATAAATGTAATACAAAAAGGAGATTATTATGTTTTGTTTCCTTCCTTACATTGATAAAAAATATACATGAATCTATAATAATCTTAGTTTCACACAAAAAATTTTGTATCTTAGAGTGAAAATTTTAACTTTGATAGTGTGTCACTAATGGAAGTTTGGAAAATACTCATGATATAAATTTAACTTCTCTACTTTGTAGTTGTTCGTCTTTTATGTAATAACTCAAAATTTCCATATTGGGTTTTGTACTTTGAAAATAAAATTCAATGCTTCAATATTCAAATAAGGGTGAACATTTTTTAATTATGATATATTTTCGTTTATGCTTATTTTTTATTGTTATATAAAGAGGTTTGTTTATTGAACTTTTAATCTTTTATTCGAACTAATATCATTATTTGGCGATGAATATTTTTAAATAGTATTGATAACTAAAAATTGAAAGAATATAATTTATTAATATATTTTTCAAAAGGATAAAAATATTTATCTTTCTATTTTATTTGTTAATAAATTAAATTTTAAAATTAATAATTCATAAGCAATAAACTACTATCGTAAGATTATTGTGATACTCATCGATTGCATAAGTCCTTGATTTAAAATACAATGAATCATCATGTTAATTTAAATTTCGAATGCTGTTGTTTAGAAATTATATTTCCATACTCCCTTAACTTTCTTTAAATGCTCTTAAAGGTAACTTAAATGAATAAAAAAAATTAGCAAAGCATGATGGTTCGTTCATTTTTATTTGATAACGTTTAGTAATAAAATTTAATTATAACAATTTTAATTAAAATTTAACATTAACTTTTATAGCAATTTTATTTATGCTGAGCTGGTAGCCAAAAGGTTAGTGCTCTTTCCATACATTAAACAGTTAGAATCCTACCTTATGCTTGGATATTTGTAATGATTCGGAATCCTTTTTAAACTGTATATCCCGGTCTAATTAGTCCTCGTATTCATAAAATGACCGTTAAGCTGCAAACAAACAAACCTATAGTGTTTTTATAAATTTTTCAGTTCATATCTGAATCACTATTTATGTTGTATTTGTGATCATGGAAAACACCATTAAAAATATAGTTAACGCTCAGAAAGGACTATACAGAATTCTAGTATTACATTCTAGTCAAAAGGGTTGTCAAGTATTTAAATATGCAATGACATCCTATTCTAATACTCGGAAAAATAAATCTGTTTTATGATTCCCATACAAGGAGGAAATCATCATACACACTCCAGATCCTTTACACACAAGAATGCTATTCTAATGTTGCTCACAGAATCCAAATTTCAACAGGGTTACTGAATTATGCCCACTTATTATTGAATATTAAATTCAAAAATCATAGAGGATAATTTAACCTCAAGTTACAGTTATTTTTCATATATCAAGCTAATTTAATCTTAAATTCAGTTATAGCTAAAATTATATAACAAAAATAAATATGCCACTTTAAACTAAAGCGAGGTTAAAATATTATAGATTTGAAGGGTTAGCTGCCATGACTTAATATCCTTTAGATAAGTACGTTTGTCCACTTTGAAATAATTTGATCAATCATTTCTCTGTTCTATAATGTCAGATATGGACGTTGTACACCTATTTGGTGAACATTAGAGGCTATTGGTAAGTGTACACTTCATGTTTTCGATATTGAAAGATATGTATATTAAGCTGATTATTAGAAATTAAATTATTTTTATTGTATTTGGCGATTTTTAATAAAATATGCAGTTTTTGTATTGCCATTTTGGCCTTGCATGTATCAATGATATAGTTTGTGGAATTTTATTCAGAAAATATTTCTTTCCTCAAAAATATTTCATAATGGCATGGATTTAATAATAATTCTTTCGATACAAGCAATATAATTAGAAATATAAAACTGTAATGGGTTCATGCATACAAATAGTTAAAATGGAGTGACATAAAAAATAATAAATTATAAGTAAATTTTTCCCCTATTCTTAGCAGCTTTCGAAACATTTTCACGGAAGTTTCGAAAGAAGGAAGTATCGATAAGAATGTTTTTTATATATTTTGCCAAGTTAACATTATGTAACTTCAAACATTCCAGCACATACAGTATCTTTTTATAATCTTATAATATAATAAAATACAATGGGTAGTTTTTTGAAGTTTAAAAATAAGCACTCTTTTATTGCTGTTGTTTAAGCATAATGTCAAAGATAAAGTGCAGGAGGAAAATATAGTTTATTACTTGTTTACTAAACATTCTATTTCTTCGCATTGCATTTACGTTGTAAAAATAGAAGAAAAAAATAGCTAAACGTAACATAGGAAAAAACACAATAGTTAAAGTTAAAATAGAGTTTTATAAATAAATACATCATCCTCTTTTTTTCTATACTTAAAACCTACTTTTTTATACTTAAAATTAACATTACAACTAATCACACATATAAAACATTCTATAATTGTGTGTCGTATATTTTGGGATTAAAATATATTTCAAAGATGTAAACAAGAACTCCATTTTAGGAAAACAAAAACAGATTTCATTGTTAAAGAAAGCAAAGCAGAGTTTCTTGAGTGAATTTACATCTTATAATTTTATTCAATTTGTAAATTTGTACAAAAAATTGAGAATCAATTTTATGCTTTATATTGCAATACTTATTAGCCTGTTATTTGTAACTTTAGTATATTATATTTTTTATAAACAATTAAAATTATTTTTTGTAATTACTACAATAATTGTAAACACCTTTGCTAATAAGAATCATATGCTCCCAAAAAATGTCACAGTCTTCTTAAAAACATATTATTAAACGTAAACTTTAAAATTCCCAAAATGTTAGTTATTGCAATTAAAGCAATATTGTTCATTTGTAATTTTAAGATAATTTTATCCATTAACTTTTATACTATGACATTACATGAAATCTATAAAAAATTTTGAAACTTTGATAAAGATATCTAAATTATTAAAGATTTTGCTTAAAGATTTTGACTAAATCCTTAAACTAATCCTTAAACTAAATCCTTAAAGATTTTGCTAAACTGAATAGAAATTGATGTGAATAATTTTTATCAAAAATTCAACGGATCAATTTAATTTACTACGGCTATTTTCATAATAAATAAATCAGAAAACTTATTATAAAAAAGAAATAAAATTAACCAACAGCAAAGAAAAATTTTAAAAAAAGCAAAAATGCTATAAAAAAAAGCATAAAAATGCCTAGCACAAAAAATGACATTGTTCAGTTATTTATGCAAAACGAATCGAATGGAAATACTCTTCTATTTTTCCTTCTTCCTTTTCAATTCTCTTATCAAGGTGGAACGATTTTTGTGACTTCATTGTTTTTATCCAAAATAAAATAATTATATTAAAACATAGATTTTAAGTTTTACTAGAAAAAATCTGTTGCTTTTAAAATTATTGAGAAACGTAAAGATTGTTTCATTTTTTAATGTTACAAATAAATTTACAATTTTTGATTACCATGATTAAAGTTTATTACGAAAGAAATTAATTTTAATTTTCCGATTTTTGCAAAATGACTTACTATTACAGCAAAAGTGTTTTCTTATTAATTTTTTTATTTCTTAATTAAATTACTTTTTCTTTGCTCTTGTAAATTGAATTTAAATTTTATCTTAAAATAATACAAAAAATTTTCTAAACACAGAAGAAATGTTACATTTTTAAGTATATTTTATAAAGTACATTAAAAAGAATTATTTTCTTTCCATTATAACCAATTCATTTTGTGGTTACAATAGAAACAAATGCAATTTAAACTGTATTTTCACAAATTTTTCACAAATGAGAATTCCAGTGATCAATTTCAACAAAGCAACTTTTATCTTTATTGTAGTTTCTGCATCGCTTAGTTTTAATTTTTGGTTCTAATACCTCTTTTACATATCATGAACTAATTAAAAAATTAGCATTTTGTGTGGAAATAATTAATAAGTTATCATTTTAAGTTATTTTACTTTAATGGAGCGAAAAGTCATCTTTTTAGGATCGTTGTTACTCATCACTATTACACAAAAGAGTATAATAAGAAGTGCGTTTAATAAGTTAGAATAAATTGGTACTTTTTATGAAGTTATATTATTATCTCTCTATAAGCCAGTATTAAAGAAAAACTACGCAACATCTATTAAAGTTACTGCACAAATATTTTAGAGACAGTATCATTTATACTTTCCGTATATTTTAAATTTTCTTATCAGAAATCAAATAATCGTTCTAAACAAAATTGCTTGCGTTTTTCAATAAAGTTGTTTTAAATTTCAGTAAAAACCACAATTTTAAATATAGGCACTTCCAAGAGATAATTGCTTATAAGTAGGTATCATGAACACTTGCCAAATAGAAATAGTAATTAATGTCAGATGATGTAAAGTATTTTGGACGAACAAGAAATTTTGTTAATTTGGAAACATTTTCATTTGGGTTTCATTCTCTGCCGTAGCAAAGAAATCCAAAAATTTCCAAAGTTAAAATTTGACAAATGTGGTAAATGCAACACAATCCAAGATATACTGCATCTATTTCATCTTGTGGCCGTGGTAGCCTAGTGGTTGGTGCATCGGCCGTCCATCCAGAAGGGCGTGGTTCGATTCCCAATGCCGCCAAAGACCCACCGAGTACCTGCGATATAGGTGCTCGTTAAATTTGTGAAATCGCAAGTCCTGCGGTTGATCATTGAGCAGTTACCATGGGTGCAATGGTCTGGAAAAATTTTCTTCTCCCTTCAGATCAATGTGAAAATTGAGGGAGTGGATCCTCTGGTGGTGCTATCTATCGGAGGATTTAAAGAGGAAAGACGTACTTTCACCTTCGTGGTGCTCTGATTAAAACGAAAGACGTTCCCCATTGACTTAAATTCGCATAGCCAAGGCATAGTGAGCTTGGCCTGTCCAAATGTCAAAAGTATATACATATATAACAACATTTAATCTTACATTACACTATATTTATTATTAGTGGTCAAAGGAAAATTACTACTATACAATGAAAATTGTAAAATACTTTAATAAATCTTTTAGATAGAAAAAATGATTTCTTGTGTAACTTATTACTAAAAATATCCTTTCTTTTGTTATTTATAATTATTAAAAAACATAACTTTTATGTATTAAGACATTTGCGTACTGGGAAATGATGTTTAGCAATACTTTTTTTTCAAAATTTTAAACAACTGAAATTTCGCTAATAACAATTTAATAAATTGCTATTGATCTATTAAGAAATTATTTTTTTTAACTTAAAAACTCTTATTTAAGTATATATATATATATATATATATATATATATATATATATATATATATATATATATATATATATATATATATATATATAGTGTGTGTGTGTGTGTGTGTGTGTGTGTGTGTGTGTGTATTGTATGGAGGTGAGAGTAAAATGGAATGAGAAGTATCTGATTTATGAATTATTGATGAATTTACAGTGATCAATTGGATTAGTAGGGTGCATTAATATAGAATCATAGAATCATCAAATATTAACTTAATGAGGTCTGTTAATCTATAAATTTATTAGTTAATCAATGAAAAAAATCTGTGAATAAAACTGCAATATTGAAGAAAAATTTACAAAGGAATGATTCTCTTCTATGTAAAGTAAATTAACTTAATAAAATAAATACCTTGTAACAATATTTGCTTTCAAAATTAATTATAATTTGTACGTATATAAATATGAACAGTGTATTTGTAAAATTAATTCATATATTTTTGGTTTGTTTTAAAAATAATTGTTATGAATTTTTCTTATTCTATTATTGATATTCTTATGTATAAGATTCGAATGTAAACGATTCTGTTGTATAGATTCAAAGGATTAATGAGTTTTGGTTGAAAAATTAACTTTTCTTTCTATTTTTAATATATACTTAATAAAATTGTTATTGTAAATAAGTATATAGCGCTAAACAATAATTTGATTGTAAACACTATTTTTTTATTTACAGGAAAATTTCACTGAATTGTTCACTTACACAAACTAAATAAAACAAAATATTTTTGTTAGAATAAAAAATATTTTTTAAGAAAAAATAATAAGTTCAATATATTTGAACCTTAAATGCGCCGAAACACTCGCATCAATCACTTTTAAAAGATATTTTAAACTAAATTACAAAGTAAAGAAACGCATCTTAGGAACTAAAATTTTTTTTTGTTGGCGTTCAATAAAATAACCAATATTAAGCCCACTACTCATTCGCAACACGCTGTATAGTATTTATTGCTCGATATATAATCTAGAGTATTATTGGAAAACCAAAATTACACATTAACATACCCTTCCCACTTCCGAAGGAAATGAAAATCACGGGTGAGGAACAAACCTTAACACTTCCCGCCGAAGAGCACCGAGTTTCGATGATTGATGAGTCGCCTTGGATCAATAACTAGTGTACTTCGGGGAACAGACTTCTAACCTACTTTTCTTCCGAAATATTCTCACCGTCCTGGAATATTTCTCTTTCCCTTTCCAATACCGTCTTCCAAATATCCCCTTTTCTTCATTCGTCCACCCTTCATCCAGCTTCGCGACATCCAAAGGTATTACCGGAGTAAAATATTGCCTCTCTTTTCACAAGACTCGGAACCCATTTTTCGTGTCACGTGGCACTGATTAGATGGGACTGAAATGGACGAAAAGGGTTGTACTTCTTCGACTCTTTTGAAATTTAACTACTCAGAAAAGAAATGGATGGGTATCACGAGCGCTTAACTACCCAATAACCTAGAGTATTTTGCGCCTAGTCGAGTAAAGAGACAAAGTGAGAGTATCGTTTCCGAGGTTTCTTATATTCCCTATTAAGCCGTCGCTTTGGGCTTACGAAAAAATGATGGCCCCACTTACTCTTTAAATAGTTTGAATTAGGTACTTACGGCACATCAAAGTTGGCAATTTTTAGTCTTACGTAAATTTACTTTCGGATAATTTCTTTTAAAATCAAATCTTCAAGTATATTATGACTAGTTGTTTTCAAATCTTTTGTATTCTTTTATAAGCACTGAAGAATCTAAACACATTCAGCAAAAGAACTTTTAGATGAAAGTTGTTTAAAGCATTTGAACTTTCTTTATGTGTTTTTTTCCCGGAGGCATTTTATGAGCAATGGGTCATATTCTCATGTCGGCAGAGAAAACAACCTGGTAAATTCATTTATACATGTGGTACGTATAAAATAGAACCGCGTATTATTTATTTCCTATCTTCAACTGTAATAATGAATGAAACCAAGATTTTCCATACCATAGAGTGCAGTCCCATCACTAATTTAAGGGCAGCACATTTGCAATTTAAATTCATATTACTTTTCTAAGAAACTTATTCCAAATAAGTGTTATTTTAAGAGAAATCCAAATGAAATAAATTTATTTTAATAAATGGACGCTAATAAATTGAAGCAAAATTACCATACATTCCAAATTTAAGTTATTGCGAGAACATTTTATATTCCCTCATTAGATTCACTTACAAGTTAAACTGAAGACCTAATTTGTTATACTTGACACCAAGGATAGTCTCTTAATTATAATGCATGATTTATTTATCAGAAAAATTTGTCTTATTTGGTAATAATTTTTCTTGTAATAATATATTCTATCGATATATTTTGATATCATATCACTATATTTTTTGTTTGGTTTGCCTTTAAGAATGATTTTACTTTCTTAACTTTTCAGAATAATATATTAATGGATTGGTTTTGTAACTATTTGAACGGTGCGAATGTAGGTTTACATTAGAGTAACATTTTTTTTAAAAAAATAAACTTATCTTAAAATATATGAAATTAAAATTTAAATTATAATAAAAGATAATTATAAAAATTGAAGCATTTTATTCTTGTTACTAAGCTCTTAACTTGACCTTAACTTAAAATATTTAATATATTTATAAACAGCAGATGGATATTTAAAAATATTTTATAAAATGCAAATTATTTTACAAAAATCAACACAGTTCTAGTAACAAATAATGAACAACAATGAAATTCAAAGCATTGTTTCGAAATAAACGAAAATTAAATGATTCTTATTATTTATTTACATTTTCACTCCCTCAAGTCCCACAGGCTACTTTAAAGTGTGCTCTAGTAGTCGTCGTGGGGGTATACCTGGATGGAGTGGGTGATGTACGTTTGAATATTATTCAAAATATTAGTTTGTAATTTAAATTTTAGATATCAGCGTATATATGTTTTTTTTACTTCAGAAATGTAATTAGTAAAAAAACTGTAATGACATAGTTGAACTTGGCTTATATAATTTTTGGAACATACTTATCATTACCAACATATTAAATTCCAAGAGAGTATGATATATTAGCATTATTAGTTTTATGTATGATGGAATAAATTAGCAAACTAGACATTAAATAAGGAGTTAAAGAAATTAAATTCTGGTAGTGTATTTATCTAATATATTCAGTGGAATTAAGACTGAAGACAAAAAATGTTTTTCATTAATTTTATTATCGACTTCTATATTTTTTAGTAAAACAAAAGCAAGATGATTTCGAATGGAGCAGTAATTTATTAAAATATGGCTTACTTATAGTTATATCATTCTTAAAATAGAAAGTTTTCCTTTATAGAGCCAAGTTTTTGTCAATATTTTCCAAAAGTTGTTAATATGTAAATAATTGTGATAAAACATAAATATCATTTTTAAAATTTACTTTATTGAGCATATAATAATTTTACTTGTCGCAATTTTTTTTACCTTATTATATAATATTCGTTTGGCACACAATGTGAATATTTTAGTTCATTAAACCTAATCGTTGTGAAATAATTAACGCAGTTTCATAAAACCACGTTTGGCTGTGCTAACATGGTGAAGAAGGGCATTAGTTTGGTGTTTTGAAAACGGCATAATCCATACCTGACCAAAGTGAATGAATCCTTTCTAGGTTAAAAATTCTATCCGATTTATTATCGTGCCACTCTGTGTTGTGTAGAATTAATAGAAGTTGTCCTCCTTATCATTTACTTGGTTCAAATTTATAAGGCTTTTAGCTTTGTTTAGAGGTTTTATATAATCAGAAAAAAATGTATTACAATAATGTTTCCTATCACGAAACTACATATTTGGGAAAATAAAATAAGAAACAGCAATGAGAGAGAACATCATCAATGAAATAATAAGTTTAGATGTGAAAAGTTGATTATTCAGATTTAAAATTAAAATTAAAAATTTGCTAAAAGGAAAGTGAAAAATCATACATAATGACTTTTAATTAGCAATGTAAATTATTTACTGAGATAAAATTTTATTTATTTTCCATAAATAAAATCTATCACGGGAAAAGTTATAAATTTCTTTTTGTTCTTAAATTCACACAAATAAAAATCTAAAAATAAATTGAATATATTTAGTCTCAAGAAGAAAATTCTTATCTGATGAATTTTTAAATTGCTGAAGTCCAATTTGTATTAATTGAGTAATTTTATTCATTCATACAATCATTTGATTTTATTGTATTTGAATGTAATTAATAACCGCAAAATCTACTTCTTGGGAAGAATCAGGATCATTTAATGAAATAAAAACATACACTTCACTTTCCTTTAGATTAAAAAATTATTTGTATAGCTAAAACTCTTTCTTTTAGCACAATTAATGCAAAAATGTTAGCTTTTCTATTACCATATATTTAATGCAATTTGTTAAGTTACGTAATTTCACTATTGCTTAATTAATTCAAGGATTTTATATTTAAGGTTAATTTTTAATTTGACATTCATAGAATGCCAAATAAAAATTAATATGAAATTTTAATGTTTATGCATTACTTTTTATTATACATTTAAGAAATAATCCTATTATATAATGTATTAAAATATTTATCGAATAAAATTTGAATTAAATTAATTTCATTATAAAAATATTTTATTTCATTTGCAGTTTAAACAATTTAATTTTGAATTAATCACCCAATAATTTAAATATATTCATTCTTAAAACTAAAAACGTATCTCTATTAAAAGTTTTAATTTTACAATGTCAATATATTAAAAAAATATCGAAATACATACTCAGTTTTTATGTGAAGTTTCCTGTCCCATTTCATTGTTGTTTGACATAAAAAATATGCAAACACTGTATCTCAAATGATATTGATGTAAAATGAAAATGAGCATCTTTCGAGTCCTCTTTTAGGAGGAAAAGCGCTTTCAAACATTCTATTCACATTTAATTTAAAGAAGCAGATAACAATGATATTCTTTTATGTATAATCTTAATAACAAATTGAAGAAATAAAAATAAAAAAAGACATTATTCCTAATGTCCCATCCTTTTATGAAAGCTGCCCTTTTTAGAAGAAAAATAAAAATATAACTTGCTATGGAGCTGTAAGAAGGAAATATTTGAACTTAATGATCTAAAGAATGTCTCAGTTTATTATCTTCCGAGTTTCTTAGGTTCCTTAGTGAACAGTTACAGGTGAGGATAATTTAATTCAAGTTTTATTTACTTTTTGTCAAACGATGCAAATTTATTCTAAATGAAAAATATATTTTTCATTTCACTCATTTCTTAGGGAAAAGAGTTACAGACTGATGTTTCGTACATGTTATTAAAATGTTTTAACAAATAAAGCTATGTTTCGCTTATAAATTCAAAAAAGTATCATATTTTTTAATTCTTGTAATTTAAAAAAATATGCATACGGTTTTAATAAAGGTTTCTTGAAAAATATTTTTCTAATATTCCAAAGAATTTTTAATGATACTTACTATCAGATGGAAACAAAATGAAAATACTGTTATTTCATACTAAAATAAACTGCATTCGAAATTTCTCTAGTATTTTTTAAAAAATATCATTTTTTATTCTTTAAAATATACACATTTATTAGTATTTTATTCCATTAATTAAACTTTTTAATTTTTCTCCTTAAGTATGAAAGATTAGAATTTTTGAAAGTAATTTTTATTTATGACAAATCTTTCAATAAATTGAAGGTTAACTTAAAAGTACTTATTAGAAATGCTTTAACATACTTCTTATACTTACATTATACGATGAATTAAAAAATATTACAGGCATATTTCGAGCTACTTTTTCAAGACCTTAGCTGATTATTTTCTTTTATTCCTTTATTCCGATTATTTTCTTTTATTCATTCATATTTTTATAAATGCCAAATATTACTGTTTTAGACATGAATTCACGGGTCCTCCAATGCTTCTTGAGCATGTCCACATACTGAGAAAGAACAGTATAAATATTTAAGTGTTCAAAATTCATTGTGGTTGAAAAGAGTCACACAAAACAAAGTTTATGGAATCCACTATTCTAATACAAGACAGAAGAGAGCGGCATAACTGCAATAGATTTAGCGTTATCCAGACTGTAATATTTTATTTGTAATTAGTATATTGGCCATTATTGTGGATTTTATTTTTATAGTTGGAAAATCTGACAATGTGCTGGAGAATTATACTTGAAGAATCCGATTAGTGCTTTTCAAAGAAATTCTGCTCTGTAAAACTTTCTAATTTTATCATAAATAACCTATATTAGATTCTATGAACTTATATAATCTTTAACACAGCAAAATATGCATTATGTTGCTTTCATTGTAAAACAGAGAAAAATCAACTTTCAATTGTATATTTCATTAAAAATATTATTTTGTTAAATATAGGTAAAATAAAGAAATTTATTAACAAAATGTATTTAATTTTTTTAACTCTGAATATGGTTAATCTGAATAAAAGTATGAATTTAATTCAGGTTTACAAAAAACAAATTTTTTTCACATTAGCATAACATGGTAACTATAAAATTAAATAATTAATTTCTAAACTACCACTTCAAGTTAACCAATTTTTCAACTTGATAGTTTCATAACACATTTTACTATTCAAACAGAAGCACAAATCAAGACAAGATTTAAGTCTGGTGTTCCAGATAAATTTTTATAATAATGTTAAATGATATTAATTAAATATTATCATTTACTTATTTTAATATCATTTAATTATTTTAATATCTGGTGTTCCAGATCAATTTTTATAATAATGTTAAATGATATTAATTAAATATTATCATTTACTTATTTTAATATCTTGAATTTTAGAGATAACTACTGAAACGTTTTTAAAATGGGGATTAAATCATCCCCATTTGGTACAAAAAATATATGGTTTCCAAGTAAATATTCTCACAACTGTTATATTCAAGTAATACTACCGATTACAATAAACTTCATGTGATAAACCAAGCTTTAATTTTCTTATTGGAATAATTGAAGGCAATTAATCTCCAAATTTATTTATATATTCTGCATAAAATAAAGCAAATTCTTGGCAACAAATACCGATTTCAACTAGAACTTGCTGCACTAAAAAGATGTCATCATAAATAAAAAATAAAGTATAACAATATTATACGTAATGTATTTTTTATGAATGGCATTGATATATAAATAACTTTTTCTATATTTCCTAACCATGAAGTATTTTATCTACAATTCATTTTAATTTAGAAGTGTCCTTTTGAAATTGATAAAAATTAAAAACCGTTGACAGAGTTAATAACTTGATGAATATTTGTAGCAAATGCTACATTGTTAAAAACAAGTTTGTCTAATCAGCTAACTTGTTAAGACTAAGTTTAATTTAATCAGATCATATTAATTTGTAAAAATTCTGAGAATATGACAATTTCGCTTGTCACTAACGTTATCTTCAATGCCAGTATTGATTACCTGCGACACGATTCATAATTATTATACTCTTCTAATTTTTTGGAAATGAAAACTAAATTTTTACATCGTTTGCATTATTTTGGTATAGAGAATTTAAAAAAATGTATTCAGGGTCGATAAAAATGATGAGAAATATTTTTTATAATTTATGTGTAAAGACATGTTCTATAAAAAGTTTAATTTTTAATTTAATTTAAAATAATTATAGGTCTTTAAAAAGAAAAGAAAGACATAATAAGCTATTTTAATTTCCTGGAGGAAAAGAACACTTTTTTTGGCACAAAATGTATCGTTTTCAATGAAGAACCACAAAAATTTGAATTTTGAAATATATTTCTCAGTGAGCGAGACATTTTATACCGTACATTGATAACGACTAATTCTTGATAATTATACTTCCATTCATATTTTGTGAAATAGGGTAAAACAGCGCATAAAAACATTAGCTATAATATCAAAATGTAAAGAATAGATATTCATCCAACCTCACAATAAAGTGTTGAAATCAACTACGTACGTAATATTAAAAACGGAAGCTCCTGCTCGGATATCAATCTCTACAGAATAGCATGAGTTGATATCTCATCTGAGTATGATTAAAATCTGCGTGATACTGGAAGCACATGGGAATTAAAAAGCATCCCCCACCGTCAGAGATATGTGGTTCAAATTGTGCAGATTCCTACATAAAATATATCTGTAATTTAAAGTAATATTGCATTTTGAAAAACAATCGGAAACTTTTTTGGATAGTATATTTTCAATTATCCTTAAAATTCCCAAGGTTAACTGTCAACAAATAAATCGTAAATAAATTACTATTTTATAACTATTAATGATAATTCTTGCATATTTTCTTAACGTATATATTTCAAAACACAAAAGCATATTCATATTAAGATCACAACATGTTAAAAACATATTAGAATCTTAATTTATCCAACTCCTTTTATAAGACAGAAACTACAACTTTCAGGTTAGAAGAATTTTTAATACAAAAATAAACATAGTTATATAAGATAATTCTCCTAATTATGTTATTACTAATCTTGTTGTGTGTGTGTGTGTTTGTTTATCCAAACATAAATATTCTTACTTATATGCTTAATTATAGAAATTATAACTTGTTAAAATTATAAAATGGTTCAAAAGATGATTATATTTTCTTATATTTAATAGCAGTATGAGACATTTAAGAATAGCAGTTACTTATTGTAAATTTTTGAATGATGTTAATTAAATACATCAAAATTGTATGATTACGAGTTACAATAAAATTATTCATGTAATATTTATTGTAACTTATTTATTAATAAATATTACAAATAACTCAGTGAACGTTTAGAACCTGTAATTTTAATTATATATCAGAAATAGTTTATAAAGTTTCATTTTAAGCTATGTATCTCATCAAATGCAAAAAGCATATTATACTTCCAATTTTTTTAAATATGGCTTGTGGGTAATATTTGATAACATACAATGTATGTAAATATAAGTGTTTAATACATGACAATGTAATATAAAGTAGAAATTGGTATATCTAAGGATGCCAAATAAAAATGACTCAAAATTTTCACAATATCGTTAATTGTAAAATTAAGTATGCAACAAATCAACGAAACGATTTTCTGCAGAAAAAAATATCACCTTTTTGAAGATTTATACATGAAAACAAATTAATTGCTTTGGTTCAAATGCAGTTTTAAGTTAGTTTGTATGTAAAATTAAAATGTAAACACTTCCATTTTCACCGTCACATTGCATTATGAATTGGTTGCTCAAATATTTGAAGTAAACTAAAAAAAATTGTAAAATCTGAAAATTATGATTTCAAACTCTACTTGTTAAGAAGGAAAAATGATAATACGAATAGTTTTAAGACTTAAATGCAAATTACCTACATAGCAGTTTAAATTCAATTAATTTGAATTCTTATAACTAAATTAATTCAAGTTTTATCGCAGAAAAATTTAAATAATTACTAATGTTTTAAATCTATATAAAATGAATCTTGTTTCTGTACTGCAAACTATTTAATTTTAATTTTGAAATTTTACAAAAGATTAACATTTTATCTTACATAGTGAAAGTATTTTTAATTTTCCGTAAATTAATTTATTAAACACATATTCTATAAGATATATTTTATAAAAATATTTCAAAATTCCTTAATGAAAACTATATTTTCCAAAATATTTTTTCCTAATTAGCAACAGACTTTCAAAAATAATTCATTATGAAACTCTTTAACTAAAATAAAATTCTTAAAATCTACATTTTAGGATACAGTATATTGTTTTAATTTAAAAGAATGCTATTGCTTCATTCTTCTTTCTATTAGAGGACATTACTTCAAAATATTTTTGATGCTTTATTAAATAAAGTTTCATTATCATTACACAAAGTATTTGAATAAATTACGAAATATATATAGTTAAATTTTACTTTTCCATTTAATAGTACAAAAAGAAATAATAGTTAATTATAAATTCTCAAGTAATTTTCTAAAGTAAATATAAGAAGTTGTAGAAAATACAATTTTTATAATTGAATGAAAACTCTTTTGAATTTAAGAGTTAGAATAATCTTTTTTGAAATGTATTAGATATATTATATTATTCCCAGGAAATTAAATGATAATTTTTATTTAATTGATGTATAATTATTACTGAAGATAACGTGCTCAGCTATATTTATTTTTATTATTTATTAATTAATAATTAAAATTTTGCTTTCATTATTTTGATTCCCAAATTTGAAATCAATATCATAAAGCTCGTATTTTGAAGGAACAAAAAGTAACGATGAGATAAACAATATTCAGTACGATAAAGAACATGTTAGAAATTCATATTCATTACTCATTAGATTTTGAAAAATAAAATACGATTGAAATGCTTAAATTTTAAGAAATTTTTTTGGGAATTTTAGAATATTAATTTCTTATTTAAAAATATTAGGTACCTCTAACTGATTTACAGCTGATAATTATACTGTACGAAGCAATAAATACATGTTTAAAAGTCAAATTATTACAAAAAAAATAATAATTTTTATACTACCTATTCTTGTTTCATCTTGTAAAATAGACTTTAAATGTTTCACGTAAAGAATTTAGAAGTTTTATACTGTTATTCTTCTATAATTAACACACTGAATAATATTTTAGCTAGCATAAAAAATCCCAATCAAAAATACTAACTGCCAAAAATTAAAGTTCTTCAGTTGTTAAATATTAGTGATTAAAATAAACCACTTTTTTAAATGATATAATTATGTGCTTAATTAATTAATACGTTATTCGTAGTTGCGTGTGTTATATGTTATTACGTTATTATTATAAGTTATTCGTAGTTAATTAATTAGAAATTAATTATGATTAAACATAATTTCTAAGCTTTGAAAAAGTATAAATAATTATATTTTAATAGCAATTTTTATGTGGTTTATTAAAATATATGCTATAAATAAAAAAATAAGCTCCATAAAAGCATAATTTACTGTTGAAATATATGATTATTTCCCATTAATGATTTTTCCTTTAAATTTATGTTACATTATTTGATAATGATTTTTCATTTTAAAGTTATATGATTATTTTCAACATAACTAGCATATATTAAAATGCTACAAATTATGAAATGAAATTTTTTTGAGAAAGTTAAATAGTTTACTAAATGCACGCTCTTTTAAAATTGTATGCAAATAAACTAATTGGTATTTCTATTATAATATAAATGAACTGTATATTAAAAAGTAATTGTTTCACGCAAATTTAAAACTATCCAATAAAACATTTGGCGCATTTTTATTCCCTTTTCCTGCCAAAATAATTGCATTTAGGATACAAAGGAAGACTTACAATAGAAAACCAATCCCATTAATATCGAAATTGAATTCCACTGCTGAAAAGACAATGAAAACCAACACAGGAAGCAACACTGTTTGCAGGCATTGTCTACAAGATATATTTAAAATAAAATTTCAGTGAAAGAAAGGTTTAAAGAACTTATTCCCGCAAATGCTTGGAATTTAATGAAAAGAATATAGTTAAAAGATAAGAAAAGTAAGCTCCTAAAACCATTTAAATTTTTTGTTTATTGTTTAGATATCTTTATTTGCATACATTAAATTGCTCGGTTTAGATTTGTAAATGTCTGAATAATAAAAGAGATAATTCTAATGGAATTTGTTTGGTCAATAAAATAACATTACATCCGACTTCTTTTTGGGAGTTACAAAAATGCAATTGTCAGGAAGTTTAATTTCTTTAAGCAAGATATTTGAAAAATAATGGTTTTATTTTATCGTTTAAAATACATTATTTCCTTATTTGGTATTTTGATAAATAAAACTGTAAATTCCCACAGTATTTTACTGTAGTAATGTATTTAAGACATAAAAGCTTTTTATCATTTTTTTCTAATTCAATTGACGAATTTCAGTTTCAAACAAAATATTTACTCAATGTGTATTTAACCTACATAAAAATAACTTCAGTACAATGTTAACAAATATGTATTGACACTGCATAATTTTTCTTAAAAATAAATGTGTTCGTCTATATGTCTGACATTTAATTTTTATTTTTTGGATTACCATTAAAATTATGGCCGTACCTTTCCAACTACATGTATTTGATGATCGAAGCAGCTAAACACTGTTAAAAATCTCATGGTTTTGAACTGTAGCCAAAAGAAAATCTATACATTTGATCTGGATTTTACGCGTAGAAAGACAATGGATCCCACAAATATTTAATAATGTTTATGGATTCTTTCAGCGCTAAGTACTTCGGCTGGGCCACACACGTCCCTTCCTTCCAAATTTGGAAGGGATTTTTCTTTCTCTCAGGAAACTGCAGAAATATGTGTTTTTATAAAACTGCACTAATTATAAATTAAAACTGTATTTAAAGTTTTACGATTTTGTTATCTAAGAAGAGAAAAAGTATGACTAATAAAATTATATTAATTTAATATGATACATTAAAATAATTAGGTAGAAAATTTTATCGTAATTTTACTGAACATTGAAAACTGCATTATCAAGATTAATTCATGAAATAATCGGTTTTAAATTGTTTGCAATCAAATAATACAAATTAGTGTATGCATAGACCCCTGCATTATGATTGACTTAAGTAGTTGAAATAATTATTCCATGGAGTCATAACGATGCTGCTATCCACTAAGCATCATCGTTATGACAATTTAGCGTTTTCTTAAGATAAAAAAATATTATCCTTTAAAAAGAATTTGATTTTAATCTATAAAAGTACGAATGAATTTAAAATAAATGATTTCATGTTTTGGTATTGATTAATGATGAATCTATATGTTTGAAATATATCCTGAATTTTGAACTTCTCAGAGAAAGTAGAATGAATTACTATAAATGATATTAATTTGCTTTTATTGATGACTCAAAACCAAATTTTTTATGTTAACCAACTATAAGCACTTACATTTTTAAAGCTTTTAAATATTTTTTCAAGGAGCAATATATGGCAATAATAAATAAATATTTAATAATAGAACAATTTGTGTAAGACTTTTTCTAGAATTAAATGATATTTGTCATAATTTTAGGTTCTTCCATTCAAAATATATTCATGCAAATGGTAGTTTGTTTTGTTGAATTTTGAGATAGAATAATTTTGTCCGTGTCACCAATTTAGTTACAACATCTACCTGAAAATGTAACCAATCACAGAAAAACTGGAAATAATTAACTATAAGGCTTGTGTTATCATTGCGAACAACATATCATCATGTCACAGTAAAAGTCTATTAAAGTAAGATGCAAATTTATCAGGTGTCCATCCCCTGGTCAACTGTAGAATGATTCTACAGGGACGAATTTACTCAATAGTACATATACTATGGTATCCACAGATTAAACTAAAGCAGCAATTTATCGCTTTGCTTTTATCACCAATAAAATAATAAATTGATAAATGAATTTGTTATACAATTAATGCAACACTATACATAGGTATAATCCTTAGTTTTATCAAATAAGTACTTCTTTGTGTAAACATCTTAAAATAATAATAATTCCTTATATAGATGTCTAAAACATTTTTAAAGCATTTTGCATCTCCGAATTCTAAAAAAGTAGCAGTTATTATTGGAATCAATTAGCTAATTCAGTTTAACATTTCTAATTTTGATTTTTTCAATTAATATTCAACTCATACTTTCCTGAATAATAGAGGATATGCATTATGTTAAGTATGGAAAAACAATACAAGAAAAATTCTTAGAAAGAATTTATTACAAAAAGAATTCCTGCATAACAAACAATTAAGGTATTGTAAGAAAAATTCATGAGAAATATTAGTCATTAATGTGAAAACAAAATTTGTGAAAGAAAGATTTTTAAATAAGGAGAAAATGGCATTAAGTAAAATCAAGACAATAAAATTTATCAAATAGTCAACAATCTTAGAGAAATGTCAAATTTTAAGTCATCGATATGGAAATTATTCTTGATAAGCTATGAAACTCGAACAATCAAAGAAGTACCCCTATATCTTATTAAATAAGAATACAATCTTACCCCTATATCTTATTAAATAAGAATACAAAGTATCTATAAATCAATGAAATGTTGGTAGGATAATTATTGAATTCAAATGACCTCTCACAGTAGTGTCTGCAGATAATATATCCAATGAAAGTTAGAAGCTATATAACATGCATTCAAAAAAATAGAATTGGATACATACCTTACTAATATGTAAAAAACTTTCGAAAAACTTCAAAATATACTTGCTATCCCTTGAAATAAAGGATTACTTCCAAGAATAGGAACAATATTGACTAATTTCTTTCGCAATATTGCTAACAATATTACTAATAAAAAATACAATATTACTAATAAAAAACAATATAACTAATAAAAAAGCATCATTTAAATTTCTCAAAGGGAAAAAATAAATTAAGTTTGAAATGCTTACAATATTTATTTTAGTTAAAATATAGTACAAAGAAATAATTATTGGTGGCAATCAATGCTGTTTTCAAACTTATAAATAGACAGCTTAAAATTCCTTATCATAAGATAGAAATTGAAAAATAATGAATAAATAAACACAAATAAATACTATTTTTTGGTGAATTTTAAATCTGTAGATGCGTTAGTTAAAAAATTGAGGGATACGATTGTTATACAGGAATATTTAACTTTTTAGAATTGTACAATTTATCTTACTCAGAATTAATCTTGCAAAAAGAGGAAAAGATATCTAAACAAATATTCTATTCCGAATACTCTACAAATATTGCTTATCCAAGACGATGAGGGACAACTGTAGGCCTTACGTTCAACATCTTATAAGAATAACTGAACATAGACCGGCATGATTTACTTTATAGATCTGCAATAATGTTGGTACTTTCTGATCAAAATAGTCAACGACTTGCTGATCAAAAATAAAAAAGCCGTTTTATATTGGGAAAGATATTAAGAAGACAATTATTAAATTTATAATTATGTGTTTAAAATGTTCTTACATCTCATTAAGCGTATGAATGATAATGATGATAAATATACCTCTAATTGCTTAATTGATTCAAGACCTTTAACAATCGTTTCTGTGTATTTCTAATAAAAAAGATTAAAAAAAGGAAAAATGGTGGTTAAAAAGTAAAGGTTATTATGTGAAAAGTATAATTTATCATCACATAATCGAAGTAATTTGAAAAGTCATCACACAAAAATAATAATAAAGAACGATCGCTTATGATAAAGCTTGAGAACCTTTCACACAAGTCCATGTATTATGTAAAGCAATATTTATTTTACATTTTTACACTTTAAATTTAACTCTTCATAGCCCTACAATGATATTTATTTTAGAAATTCCATAGAATACGTGAGCTGACCTTTGAAACGCATTAAAAATCTACCATTAGCAAATACATTTTATTTTGAGCTTTCTGACATCAAATATAACGCTGTTAAAATAAAATTCTGTCAGATAAGGTCTTGTATTTTACATACGAGTAACTTATTTTATCAGAATTTCAATCATTTCCTTTAACAAAAATTAGAGATGCAGCATTCGTTTAGAAAATTATTTTTGAGATGAGGATTAATTTATCGATATCAGAATAATAATTCAATGGGGATATATCGAAAACAAGCAAACTGTACCTAATGAATTATTTTTGCAAATTCGTATTGCACCTGAAACAATAGTTGTTTTCATGATTTCTAATAAATATAATGCTACTTTCTTATAATATTCAAATTATCTACAGAAAATAACCTATTGTTTTAAAAATTGCCCCAAATAAAAATTTTTCATGAAGAATATAATGTGAATTTTTATTTAAAAATTTATGTATGTAGTTAACATCAGGTAAAACATTTCAAATTTAATTTCTTAAACAAATGATTTCATAGAATTTTAATTCATAATTATAATAATTTAATAAATATTACGTTCATTAAGTATTTTTATTCCCAAGCTTAACAAAACGTTCTAACAAGATAACAAAACAAGGTCTTGCGTTTTTCCTCGCTCAATTGACAACCTTAATTAAATTTGAAAATATATTAATTTGGTTTAGAAATTTAAAAAATTAAAAATCAAAAAATTAATATCATTAAGTGTGTAGTATAAAATTCCAAATTTATCCGTTATATTCAGCAACAATACTAGTTATAAATGTTTAATAAAAGTATATTAATAATTTAAAATAATGTGTAACGAACACTATTTTCTAATATTTTAAGTAGGAATTTAACTAATGACATATGCTTTACTTGTTATAATAAAATAGCAATTATATAAAATCTACTGCAACATACATTAATTTTACAAAAAGGTACTTTAATTCAGTTATAAAAGTGCAGATGAAGGAATTTGATATTCACTTTTTATTTATTTACATTTCTAGATTAATATACTTATTAACAAAAATTATTGCGTATTCACTCTGAATTTTTAAATTAATTATTATAAAATAAATTACTTCAATTTTTAAAATGAATATTCTTTAAAAAACCAACTATGAAATAAATCATTTCAGTAAATTAATTCATTATGAAATCTAATATTATTTAACGATATTTATATAAAAATGTCATTAAATGAGGTCAAAACTTTTTTATTTTATACAATTTGAATCTCAATATGTAATAAGAAAATTCAAAAGCATTTTACGAATATAAGCTCTTGGCACACTAATCCATTAGATAATTTATAATGCATTTAATGCGTTAATTGATGGATTAAACAGCATTTAAAATATCATTAATCTGAATCTATTAGCAATTTAAGTATGTGTGATTAATAACATTATGAGATAATTTTTATGTTTAAAAAATATTCTTCAATAAATCGATTTTATTTCCGTTGTAACAAGATTATTTCAATTTCCTTCTAAAATTTTCTTAGCCTTAATTTAAATAAATAAACTAAAACTTGACGAATTGTGGAAATCTGGCTCTGTTGTAAAAATGTATTAATCAACTATTAACTGTGGGATTTTATTTCACTGAAGAAAATAAAGAGATTTTTCATAAAACATTTTACAAGGTGTAATATTTGTATCGCTTCATGAATTTTTAATGAAGTGTGAACATACATAGTTACATATGAGCATGTAAAAAACAAATCTGCATCATTAAATAAAAAATGTAAAAATTGTTTTAAAAAAATACAAAATAAAGAATTTGATAAAAATTATTTATAAATTTTATGTCATTTGTTAAATTCCATAATATACGTATAATATAACTAAATTGTAATCAAATTATTAATATTTTATTAATTAATTTTTCACTTTTTTCTGATAAAAGAAACAATTCAAAATTGAATTGATTTTTTTACTAAGAAAAAAATAATAAGTAATAGAATAACAAATAGTGAGAAATAGGTTTTTTAACATGAATTCAATTTCTTAATACATTATCATTAAATGTTTATATTTTCGATTTACTTGTTGTTATTTTATTTGTTTTTATTTACTTACAGTTTTTAATTTGGTAAAATTTATGTTTTTTATTTTATAATAAAATATTTATATTTTACTTTCTAATCTTGTGAAAAACAATGTCGAATTCCAAAAATTTAGAAACATTCAAATGGTTTGAAAGATTTAAGTTTTTTGTTTTTATGAACTTATTTATTTTCGTTTCAATAAAGATTTTTTCAACATTATATGCATGAATGTTATCTTTCCATACGTTCTTATTAGTCTTCTTCTTCTTCTTCTTCTTCTTAGAATTGGGTTTGTATGTCATTGGGCACCTCTGCTTTTATCAGCATTTTGTACCATTAACTCCAAACCCAATGTTTCCTAGTTCCATTTGCTCGGGTCACCCACTTTATTAATAAAGTCCGATAACCCTTTCATGGAGTCTAGGTGTAACTCTCTAGTATGGATTATGCCTAAAGAAGTTAATTTAGGGAGTGCAGAGTCTCACATTCGTAAATGATATGCTCTGCCGTTTCCTCTTGCGTATGACATTTCCAGCAGATAGGGTCTTGCTGAAACAGTCCCATCTGGTCAGAAAGTCAGACATGCTAGGGATAGCTTCCTGACTTTCACCAGAAGAAGATGGTTTGGAGGTCATTTCTACCTCAAGTGAAGGATTCATTGCTGCCCCTTTACAAGATTGCCTCTGAGTTCCCTTGTCTTTTCAGGAAGGTCTACTTCAGAGGCTTCACCTGCAAATGCAGAAATGTTTGTTATTTCTTGTGTCTTTTCAGCCACAAGATAACAATTAAAAAAGCTCAGGTAATAAAAGTCCACCCAGCATTGCCTGAGTTACTGGGCAAGGCAAATTACTCTAGAAATTCGCCAGGCAACTAGAGGCTCCGTTAAGACACCAATACCGCGGTGCCAATTAGCCCTAGGCACAGAACGCATAACACCAGGGTTTACGGGAGCTGGTTCGCGGCCTCTGATTCTATATTCAAGGCTATCCTGTCATTCCTACAGGACATTAGGCTATCCACCACATGCCGACGCGCCTGGTGGCTGCTCAAGCCCCAAGAAGGTACACGTACCCCCTGGTTCCAGGTATTAGTCTTGGAAAATAACAATATTAAAAATTTTTGTGGCATTTAAGCTCTTCCTATTTTCGATTTCCCTTAATTTTGTCTCAGTGAAGAGTTTCTTAATGCTCTAAGTTTGAATAGTGATTTCTATTTATTCTAATTACTTTTTCAAAAATAAAAAACAATTAGAAAATTCAAAATATTTGCAAGATCCAAAAATCCTGTTGAGAATTATTTTGATATTTATCATTTGAGTGTTGTTTTACCTTTCATTCTGATTATTCTGATAAAAAAATATGAAAAAGTATAAAAGCCGAGTTAGCAACAGTATATTTAGTGCTAAGGGATTTAATTCATATTTCATCGCTTTGTTTCCCATCTAGTCTGGAAGCTTATAGTGATTTAGAATTTATATTAAACTTTTAGTGTCAGTATAATTAACTCTTGCGTGCAAAAGTAACTGGTGAGTGACAAACGAATCAAATAAAATGTTTAAAAAGATTTGTTTAAATCGTAGGACTTCAGAAGATTGTTTCTATTCTGAATTGATAAAATTTGGGATACTGGCATATTTTAATGTATTTAAAATATTAATATTTTTATATTTTTTTCACTTGTTTGTGATGAATCTTATGTAAACAATAAATAAGATGGATTGACAGATTTCAATTTAAGCGATTGGCAAATGCACGATTTAAATTCTCAGATCCCTTATTCTATCTGCAACAGATAGACAAAATTGCCTTATTTTATTGCGAAGAAAGGGAAGCCTCACTTGAAAGCTATTTTCTGCTTAGGGAAGTAAAAGATCTCTACTGTCTGCATGAAATATATCGCTATAAAAAAACAAATCCTTGCCGTAAAAACTTCCTTACATTGCTTATTTTCTAGCATGCTGATTTAGCAGATAGCAGCTTGTAACCAAATGTGCTTCACTTTTCTTCATGGAGGGCGACTCCAAAATAAATATCTCTTTCCTCCAAGATCTGTCTTTATCCATGCAGCATCTTCAATCAAGCGAACCAAAAAAGAATTATTTTTTCCACCATTGCCACAGAGATGTCAGCAATATAGAAAGTGAAAATGGCCGTTGATTTATGCATTCCAATCAAACGGAGCGAAAATATTCTGTTCTGATGGAAGTTTTATGGAGTATTTATGGAACTTCTCCTTAATGGAAAATCTTATCTGGGCACTCGTCTTTGCCAACAAAGAGGAGCTTCCCGCCTTACAGTTTTTATAAACGCTGTTTCATTCTAAAAATTTTGAAATGAAAATAATATTTCGTTTTTATAAATTCTATCTTAATTTATAGAGTTCATAAATCAAAACTCTTAAAAAATTATCTTTAGTTGAAGTGAGGAAAATATCCTTTTTACTGAATTGCCTTAGATTGTTTTTTTTAAATATGCATTTAATAAAGGTATTTTATGTAACTATTAAATAAGGGAAGAAAGTTGAGTGAAGAAACTTGCCTTTTATAAGTAACCATTTTCCATTTATTTATTTCATATAAATTGAAAATCTTTAACATTTTCAGCGCTATTTTTAAAAAATATAGTTAATAATTAAGATATATTTGTATAGAACTGAAATATGAAAAGTATAAAAATTTCATTAAGATTTTGAGCAGAGGAAAATTTCGGATTAACGTATGACACGTAATTAAAATGCAATTTTTTTTTTAATTTTCTCTCTTTAGAACATTTTTATATTAGGAAAAAGTTCAGTTTATTTTTATAATTCCTAATATACAAATCAAACACTATGTCTATACTTCTAATTACATATACAAATATAATAATGATTTAGAAGAAATGCGGTCTAAGTTGATTGGTTAAATAAAACAGTTGTCTTGCATTCCCTTAAAATTAAACATAGAAACAAACATAAAGATATTGTGGAAATATGAACCCTATCAAATGCCTATAACATCTTCAAAGGCCTCGTAATTCAAGCTATGATCAAATTAGTAGAATAAAAAAAACTACTTAGCTGACAGTTCTAACTGCTATCAATTGAGGTGATTAAAATTTCAACAATTTTACTATAACACAATAAAATAGTGTTACACAGTAAAATAGTTATTGAATAATGTTTTAGAAATTTTAATTTGATATTCAGATAGTTATTGTCTTCAAGCTATTTTCATGGCATTTTTCAATTCATTGATTTGAGAAGTGTTAACAATAGAACTAGAGGGAAATGTGGCCACATATATGCGATTCAGTTAACTTTCTAAAATAGATTTCCTTTATCCTATCCTAAAATTATCGTTTATGTCAGTAATATTTTCTTTAATGCTTTCAAATAAATTTGGTTTTTAAAAGTAATTTTGAAACTTAATTTCTTCCCTTTTGTTTACGTGGAATAATGAAACTTAACTAATTAAAACTCTAACTTAAGTAAAATATCTTAAGTCTAACTTAAGTAAAATGTCTTGAGAAGACATATTACTGTTTTATTGATATTTCTCTCTTACTGAAATCCTTCATTTCATTACTTAATTGCAGCTGACTTAAGATAAAAACCTTTGAAGTAATTGACATTGAAATTTATATACAAACATTGCAAATTTTGGATGCAATATTTTGTGATATGAATGCATTATTTTATTTTTGAACATTGCATCAAACAGCTTAAGACCTTTCATTATTCGGCTTTTCATGCCTTTCAAAATAAGTTTTAACAGGCAGATAAACATATTCACAAACCTTAAAAAACAAAATCCTTAAAAATATACCAAACACCCTTAAAGAGAAATTACGCATGCAGAAAACAGTAAAAACAGTAATGTAACGCACCTAGTGTTATGATCAAATTTTCTAGAGGTCCTTTGTTCTGTCCAATCATTATATAATAACTGAAGACATTTAATCCATTTGTACATTTTTCAGAGTAAATGCGTTCTTAGTTTTATGTTTATCCTCTTGCAATACGAAAATCCGATTCCTTATCTATGGGAAGTCTTCCTATAAGAAAAGACTTAGTGGATATACGAATGTTTTATAAAAATGTCAAGTCTCTAAATCCGTTATATGGTATCAAATGTTCATCTTGTTTTATTCAGTACAATGGTTTGGATTAATCTTAATATCTTTCATTGCAAAGAATTGTAATACTACTACGAGGTACATGCACTACACTATGAGGAAACCAGGTATTACTACTTTAGTAATTGGTGAATCGCTTAACAGATGAAGGCTATTGTCAAGCAGTTGAACATCATATCCGCATCTCTACCGACAGTGTGTTATACCCGTGCTTTTGCGTTTAAACGTATTTACAAAAAGTAAGAAAGTAAATTGGATTTTTTTTACTTACACGAGTCCATGCAAGCAAAAGCCCAACGTTCCTATCATGTTACATACCAATGGATATAAGAGAATTTCTACTCCAAATAGCATGGTTGCGTTTAACTTTCTCATTATATTGCTCATTGATGAATACCAGAGAATATCCTTTCAAAAACGCATGGTTGTGTTATCCATGCTTTTTATAGATGAAACCATTTATAAAGTATTGATTATTTTTAATTTAACTTTTAACATTTTCCCCTTATCTAAACACTTTAATCTATTTCACATTTAATGTTTTTAAATAGAAGTTCTCTTTATCCTAAGAACATAAATTAATGTTTGAATTTGAAATAGTAAAAGCATTCCATTTTATATATCTTCAATATTACCAAGCAATAGCATTGGAAATTTGTTACAAAATAAAACTCTATATAGTTTATTGACAAGAGAACATAAACTCTTGATTTCTGCTGTTGTGCTTTAATTATACTGGAAGCCAGTGTGCAACAAACCACGAGGAAGACTAAAAATAAGATTGCTAGATAATGTCCTGAATGACTTGAAATGTTTGAAAATTACCGACTAGTAGAGAAAGATAGAATCGTCTGGAAAGAGATTGTGTTTGGAAGGTAAAGGCCCAACCGAAGCTGTAAAGTCAATCAAGAAGAATTTGTTTTCTTATTGACTGTATAACTTCATATAAAATTTAATTATTAAATTTAAAGAACTATCTTCCCATATTTTGTAATATTTTACATTTGCAAATAAAATACACCTTGTTATTTTTGCTATTTAGTGTGGAAAATTTTTTAATTACATACTATTCAATTGTCAAAGGTCAAGGAACTAATGTAACATGTTTTGCCAGTTAAATTTAAACTCAGCTATTTTAGCCTTAATGCTGCACACATAAATTTTTCTCTGATAGTATACTTTATCAAATAAAAAATATCCTCTTATAATTCCTAAATTAGCAAATCTTACTGGTGGCAAATTTTGTTGAGAAGAATATATAATCACATAATTATTCATACAACGTTATGATAGGAAATTGTTAATTCGAAAGAAAGTTTTTACATGCTGTTGTCTAACAGCATTTAATACATAACAACAGCATCATTGTTCAAATATATAATTATAAACAGAAATTTATTATTTTACTTCACAAAAATTTTATATCATTTAGATAAAAAGATAATTAAATCAACTTAAATTTCAGGGGTGAGCGTGATGTTCACAAATACCTCGTTTACGGTTAATTATACAAAACTGTTAAAATGTAAATTAGTTCAAAGACATCCTTCGTAAAAAAGAAGAAAATCAAAAATATTAAAATCCCTAAAAAATCCCTTTTTAAGCTATAAAGCCAACCTTGGGAACAATTCATTCTTATCCCTTTCAAAGGGAAAAAAGTAAAAAATAGATAACTTTAAAGAAAAAAGAAAAACAAAGTAAGAAAGGGGATTTAGAGAATTTTCCTGTGTACATTGAAGTCAGACTTCCTCCTGTTATCCTCCAAGAAATCTCTCACATGAAACTACTGACGAATAGGGATTTTTCCTTCTTTTAATCAACAAATCTTATACAGTGATTTAATCGCGGGGGATACGTTCATCAAGCAGATCGCAATGTGCTCAGCAACAGATATCTTTACATGTAAATATTGGGGTTAGGGGAAGATGGCTAGGAAATTGGTTAGGTATTAAATTTAAAAAGTATGTTTTTTTTAATAAAAATAAAACCAAACATTTATTTCTTAAAGCCCAAATTAATACCACATTATTATTTCTTGCAAAAATAAAAACAAAATATAAATAACAAAACGAATATTTTTAAAAAGAAACAAATAATATTCTAAGTCAGTCATATTTAGTTAGCCTTCCGCGTTTTCAGTGTTCTGCCTTTTTGTGACAAAAGCATCTAATGTTGTTTGCCTTTTTCTTTTGCGTTGTACTCTTAAAAGTTCTTCATAAACGGATAGAGCATCTCTAACACCACGCCTTACTTTTGAGCTCCTGTCAAAATTCGAATCATTTTCAATGAATTGATCCATTATTTCCGTGAAAGGTAGACAAACTCCTTTTTAAAAACGCCATCGAAAGTTCTTTTTGCTCTTCTTCTGAATCACTGCTGTCAACATTTTTGATTTCTTCTTGTTCAGTTAATTACTTGAGCTCATCATTAGAAAGACTAGCCGCTGCTTCTTGAATTATTTCTTCGACATCTTCCACATTTACTCCTTCAAAGCCGGTTTGCTTCGTTAATTTCACTATCTCTTCCACTATTTCATCCACATCGACAGTGTCCAACGTCATCGCTCTTACTTAAATCCGGCCAAATATTCTTCCATACTCCTTTCAAAGATCTTTCTGTTACCTCATTCCAAGAAAGGCCTATGTTTTCTACAGCATCCACGATGTTGTAGTTTTTCCAAAATTCTCTTATGGACTGGTTCTCTTCTCCGTCTGTTTTTTCAAACATTTACTTAAAGGCTCACCGCAAGTAATAAGCCTTAAAATTTGATATAACGCCTTGGTCCATTGGTTGAATTAAGGCAGTTGTGTTAGGCGGCAAGAAAACCACTTCAACTGGAATGCATGTTGTTAAGTCTGATAAATTTGTTGGGTGGCTTGGAGTATTAATCAATTAACAGAAGTGCTTTTTGCTTAAGTTTTTTAATTTCGCAATAACGTTTAACAGACGGGCAGAAATGTTCAGTGAAACAATCCTGGAAAATTTTCGCAGTTATCCATGATTTTTTATTTGACTCCCAAATTACATGTAAAGTTGATTTAGATATGCCTTTCATCGCTCTTGGGTTTTTGGAATGGTAAATTAATAATGGTTTTAATTTAAAATCTCCGCTTGCGTTAACACCTAGTAGAAGGGTTAAGCGATTTTTTTGCAGCTTTAAATCCTGGTGCCCGTTTCTCTTCACGGGATAGAAATGTTCGTTTCGGCATTCTTTTCCAAAACAAGCCTGTTTCATCAACATTAAAAACCAATTCTGGAGGATAGCTTCCTTCTT
The DNA here is from genome assembly GCA_037975125.1 of Latrodectus hesperus. Taxonomy (NCBI): domain Eukaryota; kingdom Metazoa; phylum Arthropoda; class Arachnida; order Araneae; family Theridiidae; genus Latrodectus; species Latrodectus hesperus. Next base: position 67,025,319 of record CM075853.1, read on the forward strand.
CAATTATTTTTTTAATATCGCTGGAAATTCTCTTGCTTCAAAGAAACCATGCTTCTCCTGTAATTTTATGTTGTGAAGGTTATTTCAATGTTTAAATCTATTAAACCATCCTCGACTAGCAATGAAAGTTTCACTTGTGTCAATTGTCTCAGCCTGAATGTAATTAAAATTCTTCTAGCTTTTTCCATTATGATAGATTGGCTTAATCGCATATTGCGGTCAATTTCGTCGTCAATCCATTATAGACAGTCGTTTTTCCATTTCCTTTATGATATTATTTCTAGAACGGATAATTCTAATTACAGAGCTTGATGTAGTTGTAGTTGCCGATGACAGTATTTTTTCTTTATTCTTCATGATGGTCCTTATTGTTGAAGTTGGCAAATTCAATGAAGCACTAATTAGAGTTTGACATTCACCAGAATCTAATCTTCGAATCACTTCCATTTTAGTTTTGAGTGAAATGCTTTTTCTGGTTGCTTTCTTTCTTTTTCATTATCACCCATAGTAAAAACTAAAGATCTAAATATTTGACACTGTAATATAGTATTAAATATGTAAATTAATACCTACTTACAATAATATCAACAAATGTTTCCAATAATAAAAATATGTCTGTACAATACCGCACCAAACAAGAAACACAAGTACACTCTTTCGGATAGGTATTCGAAACCTATCGCTGCATAATATTTCGTGGAATCCCCGGGCTGAAATAAAAGAGCGCTAAACCGAAACAGCGCTAAACGAAACAGCGTTAAGCGGGGTCTTACTGTATATATTTAATTTGATTTTCCAAAGCAGTCCAAGTCTCAGAATGATTTTATAATTAATTAAGTTATTTGTAATAATATTTACTGTAAAATTTAGTTTTGCTCAAAAGATTATTTTTTGAGCTGTGAAATAAAATCTCAGGTATACATTACAAAAAAAAATTAAATGAGGTGTGGAATTAAAAATTTCCTTACGAAGTTATTGAATATTCAAAGTGAGATTTCTTTCATCACAATTCTAATTCTCTTTCGATTGGCGACATATTGTGAAAAACAAAAACACTCTCTCTCCAATGAGTAAAAATAATTTTTATTTCTTTTATAAGAAAATTATTATTTCTTTTATTAAAAAATTATTCTAGAAATAAAGAAAATTAAGAATCTAATGCAAAACACATTTTCTTTCATTCCACCCTGTACGCATAGATAATATTTTTAAAAAGGCGAAAAAATAACATACTTATTTCTGAAATGATTGGAGTTTCGAGAGGATGTATATTATCATGGTATAAATATAGCATAACAATGATTTCAAGTCAGCATTTATTATATTTTAAAATATTAATAGGTGTAGCAATCTAAATTTTAGTATGAAGCTTAGCCTCATATTTCATTAAGAAATTCACAAAAGTTTCATCAATTGTTTTAAAGATAAAAACTGACGATAAGTTTTGAATTCGGAAATAAAAGAGAGATTTGAAGGACTTTTTCCCTTTAGAAAATATTTTGTATTATGTCATTTGACTCAAGTAGTTCTAATCAAACAGTTTTGTTGGAAAATCTTGCTTTCATATGAATTTTGCTTGAAAATTTGAATTTGTTGAAAAATTAAATTTTAATCGCAAAATGAGTTGAGGTCCTGACCTAATTTCTTGGCTTACGAAATTCCATTTCATTTGTACTTTATCATGCTTTAGAAACACTAATCTGCTAAATACAGGGAAATTTATACTTTCAAAAGAAGACATTTTATTAAAACGTATGTTGAATATATCAGGCCGTACATATTGACATAATGATTTAGTCATACATATAGTTATAATTTAATAAAGATCAAAAGCACGTACATAAAATGTAAATTTGAATTTTCTTTTTTTTATGCATTTCCACATATATTTTGTCAACAAACTTTAAAATGAAAATTTTTACAAATTTTACAATCAGAAACTATATTTTTTGCCACATAAAAAATAAACTGGCTATGGTATGACCTCCACTGTAAATTTCAGGTTCAGCAGCTCGCAGATTTGATTCCTACCCATGTGTCAAAATTCATCTTAAACTATAAATTCGGCTAAATTAGTTCTCGGGTGTAAAAAGTGATAGAAGAGTTACAAGAAAACCAAAACATAATATACATTGACCGACACTGAAAATGCAGCTCCAAGAATGAATTGCCAGAAAGTGATGAAACTCGGCAAACAGAGAGAGAGAGAGAGAACAACTAACAATAAAAGTGATCTGTATTTCGAGATGATATACATAATACAGAGCGAAAACAAGGTCGTGACAGTATGTTGTAGGACGTCCATGAAAGGCAATACACGATGCAATACGTCTAGGCACAGAGTCAATGAGAATACGGATAACGTCCTGAGAAAGGGCTGTCCATTCCCTGTTAACCATTTGCTTAAGATTGTCATCTGAACGAGGCAGTGGCAGGGTCTGCAAATGGCACCCAATCATATCCCAAACCTGTTCTATTGGTGAGAAATCTAGTGATCACGGTGGCTACGGAAAAGCTTTACACCTTACAGGGCATGTTGACTGATAAGAACAATGTGCTGACAGGCGTTTTCCTGTTGATAAAGGGCATTGAAATCCTTGAAGGAAGGGAATGTCACCGGGCACAGCCCATCATCCAATAACGTTGGGCTGTCATAGTGCCGTGAATACGAACTAGAGATGACCTGGAATGGCACCCCAAATCATGATGCCATGCTGTCGTGAGACGGAGTATTCCACAATTTCTGCAGGATTGGACTTGTCTCGACGTCGACGACATATTCACACGTGGTGACTATAACTGAAGAAACAGAAGCATAACTCATCTGAGAGGACGATCCTGTGCCGCTCCTCCGTCGTTCACATTGCTCTAATCCAACACCATTCTAAAAATTGATGTCTATGCTGTGTGATCAATGTCAGTCTTCGCAATGGACGTCATGAACGCAGTCCATTAGATATCATCCGACGGCAAATGATTCTGCTCGATATAGGAGTATCGTGTGTATATTTCACATGCTGCAGAATTTCGGTAGACGGGTTGCTTTGCGGGGCCGCCACCACCTCCCATCGTATGCGTCGATCCACACGTGCTGACATCACTCTGGCTGCCCCAGCAGTCCGCAAGCGTTCTACAGTTAACTTTGTGCCAATCACCTCCTCCACAGCCGGTGCACAGTGGACACGTCCAGGTGTCAGTCAGCTACGAGTTGCTGTAAGGACCAACTTTCCCTTCTCAGTCCGATCAACATATCCCTCGTAAACTTATCTACCTTCAGGAATTGATGATGTCGACGATAGTATGGCATTCTTTGCAATTACTGACGTCCTTTGCGGCAAGAACAAACTTTCAACGATTATTTTTCAAGCAGTAATAACGGCGCGAATATTACCCACTCTGCCGGTTCTTCAACATATATCTTATTCTACATGTTCACATCATTTGCACATTGTTCACATCATCACACCACTATGCATATCACATCATTTGCATAACTCGGTTAGGTGCATCTACTCTAAAATTTGCATAATTTTCTGGCCATTTCCTCATAGTGTTGCATATTCAATGTCAGGCAGTGTATAAAACAAAAATATAAGTTTCTTCTCTCAAACAAACATTGTAACACATAACTAAAGACTATGAAATATTTAATTTTTTACTGCAATAATTGCAACTTTAAAAAAATCATAATAATAAATTTTTATAAAATACAAAAAACACATATTCAGTAACAAATGCTTTTATTAAATTTTCAAGTCATAAAATCAAATTAAAATCTAAATCAAGAAATTAATATGATTGGAAAAACACATTTCAATAAAGATTCATGATATAGTTTTGATTAAGAAAAGAAAGATATTTTAAGACAAAAAAAGCCATCTTTAAAAATACCACTAGTTATAATAGCTCCATCCACTGCTCAACATAAATTTCTAGTTTGACTTTATTGTAAATCTAAATAAAATATTCAAGTTCTGAGATGGTGGAATGCATTATTTTGTACATCATTCATCAGTGGATTCAGCTTTTCCAATTTCTAAAACTGTATTTGCTATGCTGCTTTCCTAATGAATGCATGTATATGTGCATGTAGAATATTTTTTTTCAAGACGCTGATTCCGCTCTTTTTTTTTTCCTTACTACCGTTCTAGTATTTGCATTCTAAAAGAGGCACATCCAAACAGGTTCACCCCTTCTATCGATTAGAAAAGGCCTCTTTGCATGAATGCAATCATGTGAGAAATGAAGAAGATTCCACGAGAGAAATGAAAATAAAAAAGGAACACTAAGCCATCATACTTTAAAAAGCAAAGAACATGCTGTGGAGGTAAGTAATAGATGTTTTACGAGTCACTCTGAGCAATAAAGTGAAACTTTCATGTTCCTTCCCGACAATAATGCGTTCTCCTTTTTTGGTTTAAAGAAAAAAAAAGGAAATGTTCATCTCCAAAAGAAGCGCTGAGATTTTGTGTAAGGGAAATGGAATTCGAAATCGGAAATTCTAGTTGGTTCCAAGTGTATCAAGCAAGAAATGTATTTTGTATTGGAAACTTAGGAAAAGATTTCACTTGTGGTAAGCATTTTATGCATCAAGTGCTCTATGGATATGAAATGGCTCCGTTTAAATCCATGCAAAGAAAAGGGTCATATTTGAATGAATAATGCGATAAAAATGATAAAAGAGTAATTGATTTGGACGTGTTTACATATTTCATAAAAATTAATTGACAAAGAATTCATTGCATATATTTTATGAATAAGGTAATTATTTTTATCCCATATAAAAATACAAGAAATTATAAATGAGAAATGAGGACCGATATCCGAGTGGCTAGCGTCCTTAATTTCGAAGCCGTTTGTCCAGGGTTAAAATCCTGGTTCGAGCATGGATGTTCCTCCTCTCTCTCTCTGTTTCTTTACTCTTTCACTTTCGGGGCGAAGATGGCACATCCACAGCATAAGTTGCCATCCTATTCGCCCTTTGTAACGCTGAATAAGTACACCCTAAGTGCAGCCAGGTATTAGGGGAAAAAATAAAACACTGTCCTTTTGATAATTTTTCAACTCTTACTTTAATCCCCTATTTGTTTCTAAAATTTTCCCTTTATGAAATTCATTTACAATTATTTGTCCTACCTCATTAGTATTAACTTCAAAGAGTTAATTACGTAATATTTTTCTTTGAAATAAAAGGTGACCAACTTGATTTTTACTAATTTTGAATTACGAGAGAGATACGTTATTTTTTGTGTAAAGCTGGATGTTTTTCAATTTATCGTGTTTTCTTATTTGCGATACTTGAATATAGACAGTTAATATATTGGGTTGTTCGGAAAGTAATTTCGTTTTTCGCACCTGGATCCGTTTTGCACTTGTAAAAACCAACCATTTTGAGAGTGTGGGATTCATGGTACTACAAAAAAGAGGGCAACAGTTATTGCACAAGAATTGACAATATATAATTCAATTGAATTTTCATTCGCTATACGTTTTTCATTTTTATAAAAAACGAAATAACTTTCCGAACAACCTAATAAAAATACTTCTCGCTTGGTTGTTAAGGGGGAATAAAGAAATAACTTACATTATAGCTTTCCATTATTATTCTGTCATCTACACAGTGTAAAATATTAATCGTAAAAACGTACCTTCCTCTCAGTGCGGATTTTCCTATATAATAGATTAATTTTCTTACGCAAACCAAAGCTAATACACAACTATATATTTCTGTCAAAGCATTTATTATTTTCACCCAAAATTAAATACATCTCGATAATTTTTAATGCATCTAAAAATGCTAACACAGTTTTTAAATTATAAAACAAAAACTACATCGGGATTTTTTTATTATTATTTTTAAAACAATGAAAACTTACTCAATTTTGAAAGAGGAAAGAAAAATCGTTAAATAAACGTGATTCAATAGAACATAATGCCTTTAATTGCTGAAGGAAAACCAAACATTTTTAGCGATTGCCTTTTCTATAGTTTGCTGACTGACACTTACATAAAAACTACTTCGCTAACGTTGGTGATGAAATAAACCATGACATGAATAAAAAATATTATAATATTCATAATTAAGTATATTTAATGGCCCATTTCCGTTATTGCGTAAGCATTTTAGATATACGCATAGTGTTGTAGGTAAGTCAATTTTTTAATTTTAATTAAATTTGGCACAGTTGCATACATACATTATGTAAGATCCAAACGTATAATACAAAATAAAGTCAATCTTAAGTATTATAATCTTATTATTTCTAAAAATGAAATATGAGGTACAATTGTTAAAGTTGAAGCAATGTTTATTTATAAGCATAACATACGTTTGTGATTTTGTAAAACGCAATTTTTAATTAAAATTTAAATTAAGCATAATTGTACACACATTAAGTAAAGGTCATTATTTAATGCTTAGCATTATTTTTTATGAGTTATGTCAGTAAATTTAAAAAATTCTTATACATGTCTGAAATAATTAAGATGTATTTAGTGTATATCATGTCATTATATATTGTATATTATATAATATACATATTTATAAATATCATCTTTATATAGTATAATACGTGTAATATATTAAGCACATAAGTCCATTTGAGTAGTAGATCACATTAATATATAATCATAATATTTCTGAATTTGATAATACTTTTTAAGATTATTGCTATAGTTTATTATTTTATGACATTTGGCTTTCCCTAAAATAAAAGCTTCACTGTCATAAATCAGGTTTGACATTATACTAAATTTAATTATATTTAATAAAAAGTTTACTAAATTTAATAAAAAAGTAATTTTAGACAAATGAAGTTTCATAATTTTTTCCATAAGTTAATGAATTTGAGCTCTTTTTAACTTTCGTTTGATTAGCTAACTCAAATTAACTGTTTTCTTAATATATTCTTTTATGAAAGTAGATAATTTGAATATAAGGATACATTAATTCTGATAGATGGTATATTTTTTCAATAATCAATGAATATTTAGTTAATAAAAATATTTTTTTATCTAAAGTAGACTTATTAAATTGAAGAATTTGATTTTGAAAAAGGCAGAACCTTATGGTTATTTCTGTGTAGACAAAAATCAAAAAAATTTTCAAGAGAAAATTATTCTAAATTTGCAGCAAATTCAGTTATTCAATATTCAGTTAATAAAAATATTTTTTTATCTCAAGTACACTTATTAAAATGAAGAATTTGGCTTTGTAAATGCCAAAACCTTATGATTATTTCTGTGTAGACAAAAATCAAAATATTTTCAAGAGAAATTTTTTCTAAAATAGCAGCAAATAATTTAGCTATTTTAAATGATATTTTTGTATGATTTCGGTTTGATAATCCTAAATACAAAAACATAGACTATACATAAAGCATAAAGATGTTAGAAAGTTGGAATATCTGAGATTGAATGAATCTTGTCGATTAAACTGTAGTAGTTAATTAAGAAATAGAAGTGGTTCATTATGATATCGATTTCGAAGGATTTTTCTACCATTAGGGAAACTGTAACAAAAATGGCAAGTTCTCGAAATTCATCCCACCACTGTAGATTTGTAATCTACATTCACTACCTAAATACAATTTTTTTTATTTATTTAAAAAAAAGCATTTAAAAGACAGAATTGTGAAAAAGTGTACAAAATTTTATAAATTTTTCAGCAAAAAAGCTAAGAAAACGCTTTTAATTTATTTAAGTATTTTTAACGTACCATAAAATCATTTTAGTCAATATCATCTTCTAAGAAATTTCTATTCCACAAGCAAAATATAAGTATAGTATCTAAATTCTTACTCATATTAGGATAACCAAATAATTAAAGAAGACAAAAAAATTTAATTACTATTATACATAGTATAATAATAATTTATTATGGAACAATAATAAAAGACCAACAATATAACAATATAATAGTTTAGTTTACTTTAGACTCTCTGTAATTTAGCTATAGGACTGCAATCTTTGTAGTGGAAGATACTGGGTTCAATCCCAATATCAGTTAAATAATAGAAAGTAGTAATGGAAAATAAAATTGCATTTTAATTTTCCCGTCTATCTGAATGGATTTTTGGGAATTTTCTAGCTTTAACAAATTAACCTCAGGTTATTTGGCTGCCTATTACATGTTTTAATTTAAGTTTTAGTTTTCATATGTTTACAATTGATTGCAAATTTTAATACTGAAGAATTTATTAAGAAACTTTTTTTTTATTCTTTAAAAAATATTTTTTTTTGACAGTAAAGTTAATTTCATCTTTTCTGTAATGAAATTTATAACATTATATTAATTTATTAACTTGATTTTCTCTTATTCAATGCCACTTTTGTTTCTGATATTGCTCTTGAGACTCCAAGAAGAAATCTCATGTTTGTTGTCTTTTTTTTTTTTGCACATAAGTCTAATTAGACCACGACCTATGGTTTAAAGTGGATTCCGAATCACTACAAACAATCATGCTCAAGGTGGGGTTTGAACCAATGTACTGTTGAAATAAAAGCAAGAGCGCTAACAATTCTGCTTGCAGTTGGCGTAGAAATCTTATGATAAAATACCGGCCAGATAAACTGAAATGTGGATATTTTGATGATTTGAATTCGCAAAAAATCTGAAAATTACTAAACTTTTCATGTAAGCAAGTAAACATGATTAACATTGCAATAGTTCAATAGGTTAAACAGTCATGTTTTCACGCTACGTCTTTAATGGCAAAGAATAATTTTCCGTTTACTCAAAAATTTCCTTTAACCATTTCAGAAATAATTTGAAGATTCAAAAATAAATGCAATAAAGCTTTTCTTAGACTTTAAAAAATATTTTCAAGGAAAGTATAAATTGTATTGTTAATAATTTTGTGTCATATCATAATTATAAAACAATTTACCACCAAGTTGTTCTTTTTTTCAAATGAATATGATAGACTTTAAACTATTAAATTTTATGATTAAACAGGTGCTGTTAACCTATGATATATAATAACTACGTTTAAGTAAATTATGTATGGAAATATGATAATTAAATGTATTCAACATTCATAGTAAAATTTAAAAATGCAAAGGGATTACATTACTATTGTATTAATACAAAAGGAAAGTGAATTTCTTTTTAATAAATGGTATGATAAATTATTTTTGAGAAATGAAAATGTTTAAATGAAAAACTAAATCTAAAGCAATGAAAAATAAATTCTGGAAACTATTGCTCTAAAGTATATTTCTCGAGTTGAAAGATATTTCTTTTAATTTTATGTTGATGGAATAATGGATATAAGCTTCTTATCATGTATTACACAAAATAAATTTCCTGAAAACAGTTTTAAATATACTAAACACAACAGAAATGAAATCACCATTGTTCAAAGTAATATCAACGCTAATAAGGGATGATAGAGGTATATATAAAATGGCACTTCATGCTATTAGTAATGGGGATGGGAAATTTTGGGTGATAAGAAAGTATGTGGTTGTCGAATGCATGTTAGCTAACTAGTAATGTGGATTCTCTATGATTCTCCGTCAAACAGGATCTGAGCGTCAATGTTACTGTAATCAAAAAACAAAATTCATATAAAATCTTAAATTTAAGCTGTTCTTTTATCTAATTAGTTATTAATTACATCAAAAAAGGTTCTCTAACATGTCATTGCTTCAATTATAGCCGAAATTGTGAGTGCTGATCTGATTGAGTATCCTACTTCAAACATTGCGGAACGTTTCGTGTTAACGCTAGTTTACTTGCAATATATCTAATATCGTTTATGGAAGATCGTGATGTAGGTGTACAGTCTATCAAGCCATGCGAATAACATCTCTATATTTTCGGCATTGAGTGACAATTAGCCACTGAGATCCAACAAGGGCATTTCTATCCGGAACACATCGGTTCCACCACATCGGTGTACAGTCCATCAAGCCATGCGAATAACATCTGTATCTTTTCAGCATTGAGTGACAATTAGCAACTGAGATCCAACAAGGGCATTTCTATCCGGAACACATGGGTTTCACCACATCGGTGTACAGTCCATCAAGCCATGCAAATAACATCTGTATCTTTTCGACACTGAGTGACAATTAGCCACTGAGATATAGCAAGGGAATTTCTATCCCGGACACATAGGTTCCATGTTATCAGACTGTTATTAGATTAGGACCGATGCAACTAACAATACTCCCATATGATAAATTAAAATCCTGGTCGGCTGTGGTTCGATAATTATTCAAGCCAGAAATTTGATGTTATACCTTTTTTCTTGTTTCAGGAGACGTTACGAGAATTTTCTATCAGGCATTAATGTTCAAATGCATTTTGTGTGAAAAACATGAACAAATTTCTTCATTTAACCGCGTTATTAGTTTTGCTACTAACATCTAATTTATGTGAATACATTGAATATTGAATTATTTCCATATGACAATGATTTCTTCCTATTGTGTGTTTTTGTAACGTGTCATCTTTCCCTTGTAGTTTTAATAGTCAGCAGTTTTTATTCAAAAATTATTTATTACTACGATATTAGATTTTAAATTTATTAAACTACTTAAGAAAAATTAAAATATATACAATTAAATAATAATATAAAAGTAAATAACAAAATATATAATTATCTTATTTTTGCGATTTTTTCACTTGATTTAATTAAAATGCACTCTAAAATAATAACAAATAAATAAATAAAATTTATTTATAATATTATTAAAACGATACTATAAAATCGCCAAACATGCTAGAAAATATTTCTTTAATTAAATATTTTATCTATCGTACAATCGTAAGTATGGTATAGCATTTCTAACAGTAATATAGTTAGTGAAACCATATTACATTATCAATAAATACCAAAAACTTAAGTTATATCAATTAATAACTAATAAAACTCATAACTAATATTAATTTATGTTGACATTCTTGTCCAAAAATAAGCATTATTTTCAAAAGGTATTATCAATAGTCAAAAGCATTAAATAACGCTTTCATCTATCCGTAATACCTAATGAATAGAATACTTATTAGGATAAGAATGTTACCATAAATTAATATTAGTTATGATAATGCTTAATAATGCTTTAAAACAATATTTTTTTCAAGTTGGGTCATACAAATAATAAATGGTAATGTGCTTAAATTTGAAAAAAAAATCTGAATACAAATTATGTAGGAATTTATGTGTGCATCATTTCACTTTTTTTAGAAAAAGATTTAAAAAATAAATATCTTTTTAATTACTCTTAATAAATATTAAGTACTCTAAAAAATTTCATTTTTTAAAACTATTTGAGTTGTAAAAATATATACATATTATAAATATAAAAATTAAATTTCTCATTTTCAATTGAGCTTAATAATTTAAGATTAATAAAAAATTAGAATATAAAAAAGTAGAAGAAGATTATGTATATATTTTTTGCATCGCAAAACATTATTCAGTCGCAAGTATATATAATGACCAAAAAAACATCTGAAGATTATAACTTATCCGCAAAACTACTATCAACAGTTAAAAAATAATATCATGGTATTTTTTTATAAAAAAAAAATACCAGAAGAAAACAAGCCTAAGAGAAACCCCTTTTTTCTTTTCTTCACTTCTATCAGTAATGTTTCTGATGATATCGACACACACCGCCTTCTTCTTTAATGCTCCTTTCTTTCTTTATTCAATTTCATATTTCCGAAACAGATTTCAATCTTATTGTCTGGTGATTTTGAAGACATTTTGATGATTTTTATTTTACTGTCTCGCTTTAAAGAAATCGTTTTATAAAATCTAAGTGCTTAGTGAACCTAAAGTATTCTTTTCGAACATTTTTAGCACCCTTACAAGAAATGTCTTAGTTTAGAAAGCAATAAAATAGTGATTTATTTTATTTAGGGGTGGATTGCGTCTTTCTATAGAGATTTATTGTTTTGCCCGAAAAGAATTTTCTTCGAAATTAAATACCACTTACATTTTTCACACGGAATATTATTGGTATTTATTAATGAAATATTTAAATTCTTGTTTTATTGGATGAAATTTTTCAATTAAATAATGTAAAGATTATGAAATTATTTATCTTCAATTCTTATTGTTTATGTAGATTTAAATTCAAAGCATTAAAATATATGTACGCAAAACATTTATAATGTGTACATTTCATAATAAATTATCTGCTTTAAAAATTTTCCATGCTTAACATTATTACCTGAACCAATCGTTAATTCTTTTTTTTGTTACTTTTGTAATGGTTTTTTATATTATTGACTAAATTATATTCACAATAAATAATCCGTTACGCAAAATATAAATGCATTTAGAAATAGGATTGATGTTTGAAAAAAAAATTAATTTATTGATATCAAATTATTTATATAGATCTTTTAGGCAGACAATTTAAATTGAAAACAGACGCCTTAAATTTTTTTAACATGAATCTGCTTAGGTTAAAAATTTAGAGTCTGATACTAAATTTGATGTACTAGCTAACGAACAATAATTTATAATATATATTGAGTGAAAGGAAGTGCTTAAATACTTATTTTAATAATATAACTCAATAAGTTTAAAGCATGCATGTTGAATAGCTATTTCGCACTCTTACAATCTAAGTAACTCCAATACAAAATCTAAAGATCTTCCTTCTCCAAATTGTAACACTTAGTTTATTATTTAATAAAGTTGGCTAACATTTCAACTAGTTTACGGTTGATAAAAATTAAATAAAATTTAAGTGGTTCAAAATAAATAATTTTCAATTAATTTTTATAAATATCAGAAGAAAGAGAGAGAGAGAGAGTCATAGAGATTATAAAATTAAAATTAGTTTTATCGAAAGTTTCGGCAGATTTAAGATAGTGTTCAAAATTTTTTCTTTATTGCTAAATATATATTTACATGAACTCATTTTTCCTCGTTTTGTCGTATCTAAGCAAAATATTTTTAAAACATTAATATAGAAAAATATTGAATACTTTATATTCATAAAAAATGTTTGGAAAAATATTGATTATTTTATAAATACTACAGATAAACATTAATAGAGAGATTATATGTGCTGGTTTCCTTTTCGTGCTACAATTATTTTCTGCATACCAAAGAAAATTTGATTGGAACCACAATTTATCTTATATTCCAAATCCTTCTTTGAGCTTCCACAATTAAATAAGGAGTGAAATAAAGATTCACTAATTCCCCCCCCCAAAAAAAAACAATTTTTTGACAATTCACCTAACATTTCAAGAATGTTTATGTTAATTACCATTCAATGAAAAAGAATGTTGTTCCTTTTCCCTGAAGAAATTGAGTTTATATCTCTCAAACCCTATCTTTTGTAAGAATGAAATTGTATTTCCAAGATAATTTTCAAGCATTTAATAATTATAAATTATGACGAAATATTACTTATGAATGAATGAAATTAAAATTTTTAGTTAAGTTGTTTTACAAAATTTAGTTGTTGCTACAAGCACCCGAGGTCAGCAGTGCTAGACCAGGTCCATGAGCGCGTACACCTTTAAAAAGTCCAGTACCATAAGATTCTCCATCAGATCTCTCCCGGAGAGACCAAGGCATTGAAGAATATGTTACGGAGAGACTTGTTCATTTAAGCACTTGGAGCAAATTTCGAATTTCTTCGTACCCTCGACGAATTTCAAGTTACTAAGATGGCCACATCTGAAACGGGCAATAGCCATTTGTTCTTGTCTATTAAGACCAGTCGCCAAGGAAGCACCTGGACGTGCGAGCGGTACCAATGATGCTCAGAAGGGACAATCCAAGTGGTTTTATTCTCGTGTTTAATCTTTGAATGAATCTCCGGAAATGTGAGAGGTGCGGACGGCACATCGTCCTCAGACACACCAGCTTTGTTTAACATTTGAAGTATTGAAACCCCAGTTCTGTCTCTCACTTGTTGCCATCTGTCCAAATGCTGTATTGCACTTTTACTATCAGACAAAACCCGAATCTCAGCTCCACGTGGAAGTGAATTCAGGGAGTCCAGGGCTACCTCTATGGCAATAAGCTCACTACGGAACACCGAGCAATAATCGGGATTTCTCTTTTTCAGCTTTATGACATTATATTGCTGTTTGATGTAAATTCCCCTGCCATTACGATTGAATTCATATTTACTACCCTCCGTATAAACCTGTATGGCATCGCTCGGTATTTCTCCAATTCTCTCAAAGGCCACCTGCCTCAGATAGTCTGGATCGTTTATTTACATGAACCAGCAAATCTGGATGGAAAATGACACCATCTAGATCATCCGATGGGTCAAGACATTGTTTCAGGTGATGTGGTTCCACGGCATCTTTAGCTATGTTCAGATTAGTTATTTGGCTGAAGGGGCTATTTCTCTTCAGTCTCTGACTATTACGCCAACCCCTAAAATAGGTTGAGGTGTGATTATGAGAGCCCAGAACACAAAGTTTATTGTAATATTTGGTTAGATATGCGCATCTTCTAAGGCTAAGTGGCTGAAGACCTGCCTCAAAAAGTACAATATCTCTGAGACAGGAATTTATTAAACCGGTGATGATCCGAGCTGCGCTGAGCTGAACCTTTTCTAGTTTCTGGAGATTAGTATCGGAGGCACAACAATAAATTGGAATTTAGTTTAAATTAGTTTAATCTTTTATTGAAAATAAAATTTAGTTTAATATTTTATTGAAGCTTTTACAGAGTGCTGCTAAACCGATTAGTAACAATAGATGCCTGATCAGTTTTTCAAAACTACTCAATAAAATAAATATTTAGTCAAGTTTTTAATCAAATATATATCCTTAATTTTGGTTTTAATGTTAGTTTAGTTACATTGTCTTTATATAATTGAATTTAACGAATTATTTGTGTGTTTATGTTTCTGTGTTTGCATTTAACTCATTTGCTAAAGATTTATTTTAATTTATTCATTTTTGATCTTTCATAACTTACCTATCATTATATATTCAGTGACATTTTTCTCATAAATAATTTATTTCATTGACTCTCTTCCTTCAATTGTAGTTATGTATTCATAAGTATCACAGTGTATTGCGCGCGTTCCAATATCAAATTTTCTTCACTACTATAGTTGCATGAATCTCAAAGAAACACTACCTCTTTTTCAAGGTCTCTCTCTTGACATAATGATAATCTCAAAGTATTAAATAATACAAAGCAATTATCAGTAAACTAAAATAATATATAATTTTTGGAAATGAAAATAAATAAATAAGTAAAAAAGTAACTATAACCAAAATTTCAGTTCAAGAGAAGATAAGTTCTGATGACAGTATTCCTTGTTTTAGAATGTATCTCTGTCTTCCATATAAATATATAATTTTAAAACCTGGAGCAAAAAGAAAGATTATCTATGTAAGACAATCTTGTAAACAACTTGCATGTTACGTCGAAATGAAGATTTTATATAGTATTTTTTCTCTGTTTAAGTTATTTTTCTATATATAATTCGGCAGTCACTGTCAAGTGTTCTTAAAAAATCAAACGGATATGGTAAAATTCATTAATATTTACCACTAAGTTACATATTTATCTTGTTATATATAAGTTCAATTTACGTATTCATAAAAAATACCGAAGGGGAAATGCTCCAAATTAAATTAACTACATGATTTATTTAATATAATTTTACAAAAATAGGTTTATATTTTTATACATAATAGCACAAATTTACGAATTTTATGGAAAAATTATCAGGTTTCTTATTTATTTTTTTATTTTAAATTTTGTTGTTTGATTGTTTATCTTTTTTATGTTTGCCTTTCAACTTTACATCCTCATTATTACAAACTAGTTTAAGAGCACAGTACTTTATTTGTAAAATCAGGGCGGCACTTTGCCAAATCGGGGTCCGGGGCCAAAATCTTCTTTGGAGGGTCTCCTCTGCTTAACAGCAACAAAATTACTATACAATGTTTGGCAACTAATTTTATTTAATTGACAACGTAAAATAAACTTTCCATTCGATTTGGGGCCCTTCTGATATGGCGGAAGGCCGGAGCTATAGCCTTGTATTTCTCTGCCTTAATCAAGATCTGTATCCAATAATATAATACTTGTACAGGATGTCCAATCAAACGATTCCAAAAGATGCTTTCTCAATTAGTGTAACTAAAACTTGTAAAAAAGTTATACTTCATTTCAAAAATGGCTGATGTTATAAAACAACTTTTTAAAAGATACACGAAATTAAATTTTGGCGCAAATCTTTTCATTTATAATAAAAAACTATATTCTTATAAATTACTATATAGTACAAAAAATCATTATTATACAGGAAAAGTTTATAAATTCATAACTAATTGCCATTGAATCACAAATTCTGCTGGGAAATGAGAAGCTTTAATATGAATTGAAAATAAAATTTCTATTTATTATTGGATGACATTATACCAAATAATAACTTTTAGATTGTAAGAGTATTCTTATTGATTGTGTATTTTTTAATGTAAGGGTACACACTCTAAGAAAACTTTTGAAATCACCAAAAAACTTGCAACAAATGTTTTCTGACTAACCAAATAACTACAATATATTTTTAATGAAGTGAATGAATCAAACAGTGAAAGATTAACATTAGATTAAACTAGTTTTAATATAATACAAAATTCGAATTTATGTTAATAAGGAAGGAAACTAAAATTGACAATGGCAAGTATTTGAGTTACGAGTTTCAACCAAATTATAATTTCTAATTAAATTATTGCAGAACTTTCCATCTTAAAATTAGTTAAAGAAATTTAAAATTGCATTACGTCTGGAGTATTTTCTTCTGAGCGCATGAAATTTCTGTTTCCATTTTTTAAATATGCATATGATCACTCAGTCGATATGCTGCATTCATTTTATTTAAAAAATATAATATAAAAGACGAACGGCGCCAAAGAAAAAAAAAACTTGCACACGTGACTTATTTTGACGGAAGATTTGATCTAATCCAGCAAATAAAAATTGAATGGAATATTTAAAGCGTAAAATTCAACTTGTTTTGTATTTTTTTCCCTTCCTGAAAAACAGAGTAATAGCTTAAATTTTTGCATCATCACGAACATCTGATCTCAAGGGATTGGCTTGCTCAAAAGAACAAGCTATGCATAAGAGAGCTTGCAGAGCAAAAAATGTTAGAATTTCAAAAGCGAAAGGAGTAACTTTTATTTTTTTTATCTTAGTCCTTCCTTATATTTTCCTTGTAAGTTTCTTTTATTTTATACACCATTCGCTGCTAGAGACTTGAAGTACTTTAAGAATATAAAAAAGAGAATAAATTATTTTCTCAAATGGATTTTAAATTGGCTGTCGAATTTTGAGGAGAGCAAGTCAAAGAGATTAAGCTTCACTTTTAAAAGAAAAGTAAATATCATACCGAATTAATTAATATTTAAATTTTAAAAGATTTGGTCACAGAAAAAATTATCGGTCTTCTATTAATGAATGAACAAAAATCTGGAATGTTTTCCAACCAAAAAGTTTTATATGATTGGAATCATAATAAAATAGTTTCTGTAATTTAAATTTCAATAGAATATAAAAGTTTTTATACATATTTAATCAAACAAAAACAAATAGGATATGAAAATATGGAATTTAATATGTTTTCAGCGGTAACAAAACAAATGTAAAGAATGATTCAAAATATTCTATTCAGAAATTAGTTATAAGAACAAGAGACACATTTTAAGAATTTTACATAGTTTGTTATTTTTTTCCAAGCTGAATATATTGGTATTAATTTGTAACAATGTGAAAAATGGAAACATTGTTTTGTTCTGTAGGTTTTAAAATTTATTGTACTAAATTATTTTATGATGATTTAAATTTAAACATGTAAGAGTAAAGAATATTTTTAAGTACACCTTCATCGTGAAACAAATTTTTAATTACATTAATCAAAACTAATTTAGATTCAAAAATAAGTAAACGAGAATTTTACCTCCTTATTTATGCATCGCAGTAATATTTACAATGAAATTTTTTATTAGAAATAAAAAAATGAAAAGCAAAATTAAAAAAATATTAATGAAATATAATGAATGCCTGTCTTTCTTTATTAGTTGAATTTAAAATGTTCATTTTATAAAGAGGAAATCTTCTTTATTTTTTAGTTTCCTCTAGCATAATTATTTCTTATTTTGGAAAGCAAAACAGAAAATCATTTGAAAAACCACTATTTCCCATTTTCATAGCATATATTTTAATTAGTGATTCTTACATCTTGATATTTTAAACATTTATTAAATATAATAAGCGTTATTAAGAAAAAATTTGATTAGTCCTGTGTGTACTATAACATATTAATAGCTTATTTTTTTCTCAGAATTAATGTAGCATTTTTATTGGATTACAAGATAACAAATTTAGTCTCAATCATAGAAATTTTATTTTACTTAATTTGAATTAATTTTTATATACTTATTTAAGACTAATATTTTCTCTTTATACGGAAAAAGATGAAGATATTGCCCGGGCAGAGTTCCATGCCTTTGGTCCCATGTGACTTTTCTTTTTTCTTTTCTTTTTTCCCTTGTCACACGACAACAACAACAAGACTAATATTTAAGTTTGCTTCCTTTATATTAATATACTTATATAATTTATAATTATTTACTGGAGCTGGAAACAATATATATTACTGTGTGTTATGTTTACGTTATTTAAATTCAAATTTAAAGTCCTAAACATTTCCTTGTGCATTTACTTTACGTAAAATACATACCACGCTTATTATTATTATTTATTTGGAGTAGAAAAAAGTTTTAACTATATATTTCATTATTCATTAACAACATTTAAAATTTAATTTAATGGTGAGAGAATTAAAAATATTATGTGAGTAACAAAATTTAAATTTTGTAGAGAGTAAAATATAATCTACATTATTGTCTAACATACTTAGGAAATTAATACTTAAGTATTATTAAATGGATTCAAATATATGTAAATATATAATGATTGAATCAGTGAAGCGTTAAATTAATATACAATCCGCTGACAGGTGGTTAATGGGATTGTATATTAATTCAGTTGTCCGTAATTATGTACGAAATTCAGCTGTCGATTTTGGAGTCGAACACTAGCTGCTGTTTCTTAAAATAATATGTAATTATTTCGACAAAACAATAATGGCTGAATTCTGCTTAGAAATTCATCTACTAATAGTATAATATTAGAAATGCTTTTCTAAAATAAAGGGATAATAAGCATGTGTTAAAAGCTTTTTAATGTTTTTATCCAACTTTGCAATGTTGTCCTAATTTATATCTTAAATAAATTTGAAAGCATTGTTTTGATGTTCATATTCAAATTAGAGATTTTGTTACGTAATATGTTAAAGAAATTATAGAAAATTCATTAATAATAGGTTTTTAATAATAAATATCTTTTCAAGTTTGAAAAACATTTCAAACTAAGTGAATATCTTCTTGAGAATTGTTCTAAACGAGAAAATATAATTTATATTAGAATTTCAATTATTTTAGACAATTCTTAATGTTAAAAACTTTATTTATGATATTAAAATCTATTTTATAAAATACATTGCTTAAAATGCTTGACTTCTACATTTTAAAAATTAAAAAGTTATTAAAACATTTCATAAAGAGTTAGGAGAAAGTTTTAATAAATAATTATTACATTATCTTAATCTAATCATAGTTATAAAATTATCTTTAAATATCCAAAGATATTAAAATAATGTATGTATTTTTGAAATATCAGAGAGAGCAAAAAAAATATATTTAAAATTGTTTTCAAATTTCTTTTGTTATTCTATTCGGACTAAGAAAAAATATAAAATAATTACAGTAATTTTGGGATAAGTAATTTTTTGAAGCTTGAGACTAAAATAAGTTTCATAATAAAAGCTGAAATTTTGTGATAAATAGCAACATTTTGCTCTGATAATTAACATTTTGCTGAGTTGTTATCTGTCTGATTCAAAGTTGTAAATTTTCTTTCTTTATGATATCTAATTTTTGCACCAAAACTTTCAAAAAAGAAGAATTAATAAAAGCTGATAAATAAAGTAGAATAATCAAAAACTAAAAAACTAGTTATTGTTAAATTCATTAATAGTGATTTATATCATTAAAAATACTTACTGATTTGCAATATTAAAAAATATCGGGATTGGGTTTATAATTTTAATTTTTTAATGTGACATAATCATAGATGGAAGAAACTAACAATACTGTTGCTGCCTTATTAGACTTAACTAAGATCTCTGACAGATTACGGAATCAAAAATTCATAATTAAACTCTTTGATTCCTCTAGAAATCACGGAAAACCTTTATAACTTTTTGAGAAACAGAATTACCATAGTTAAGTTTAACAGCAACCTGCTGGAGAGCTTCAAACTTTCTCAGGGTGCATCTCAGGGATCTGTTGTGATCCCAAGTCTTTTTTTTCCATTATTTTTAACTAATCATGAGAGGGCAATATAGAGTAGTTGTGAAGTGGGGATGCTCGCAGATGATATTGTGCTGTGGGACTGTAATAACGACATTGAGAAATGGGAAGCTTAACATCAATTCAACACTTAATGGTGTATGGGAATTCGCTGAAAATTGTAAACTGAATTTTAATCCATCCAAATCTATGGCTGATCTCTTCACAACAAATAGGAAACTTTTTAGCTATCAGCCTAAAATCTATTTAAATGACCATTTGTTTTCTGAAGAAAAACAGCCTAAATTCCTGAGTTTTGTTTTGGATAGCAATATTACATGCAATAAAGATACATTTTTAAAGACTAACTTAGAATACGGCTTTTCAGTTTACAGCTATGCTTTCATCACTAATCTACAAAATCTTTAGTAGGTTTCAGCTTAGTGACGCTTGCATAATTACAGGGCTTCAAAACAGCTGTCCAAATGAAATTATTCTGTATGAGGCCAGCCTGCAACCTCTCCATCTAAAAATATATTATTATGAAATATTTTTTCAAGTTGACTTGTTATAAGACTCAAAATTGAACTTTTGTGTTTTTGATAGGGTGGAGCAGTAACCAAGGATTAAAGAAAAGTAGCTCTTTTGGCTTGACTGATTCAAACAATTTGATCAACAAAAATGTCTTACAGTATAGCCTTTACTTCCACACGTACCTTCCTTCCTAAGAGAGCAAGAATTTCGATGAACCAGTTTACTTGAAACAACTTGCCTTTTAGATCATCAACAACATCCCTGAAGATTCCACCTTAATAGATACAAACAGAAGTAAAGGTGAAAGTGACTACTCCTGAAGTAGTATTTATATCTTATCTCAAGACCTTATAACAAAATTAATTAGGAAAAATTTAGGCAGTTTTTCAGTTTATAAAAGTAACCACACTGTTATTGATGTTTTATTTGATTCAATTCTGTCTCTACCAGCTTGTCTACCGTTTTGGAGTCTGTATAACAGTCGAAGTTGTATTCCGCACCTTTCTAATTGGCATAAAATGTTTGATAGTACAGGAAAGGCAATTGTTATGAAACTGGTGTACATTTCATTCTTTCGTTTGGTACTCTTTCACTGGATATGTAAAGCAATGAAACAGCAAATATTTTGCCTAAAGTGGGCTTTTTTTAGTCCATTAGACATACCTGAGTCATTGACTCATTTGGGGCTATTATCGAAAGCAAAAAAAGCTGCTAATGCTATTTGGACAATCGCACTTGTTCACCAATGATACCAGGGAAAGTGTCCGAGAGCCCTTTATCACTCAGATGTTGTAGGCGGGACCAGATGACCATCACCAAGCTGGTCAGTGGACACTTGAGATCTACATTCTATTCTTATGGAAATAAGATTTCCCCAGACTGTTTGAAGTGTGCTGACTTTCAGGCCTCTCCTGATTATATTCTGGAATATCTGAGACTTTCCAGAATTGATCTTTTCTCAAGAAATTTTAGTGTTATTCTTTCTTAGAGTGACAAATTTCCTAGACCTAATGTAGCGTTCTCGGAGATATGCAACAACAACAATAATTTTTACGTAAATCATTTTAGTAAATATAGGTATGGAGAAACAATGTGCTGTTAAATATTACATAATAATTTTTCAAATGAATGAATTATATTTGGTTAAGTTGCCTTTAGAAGTCAATGTAAACTAATGTGTTGAATATTTTCATTTTGTGATCTTTAATTGATTTATTGGGAACACTAATTCCTCTGTCATCTTTTATAACCACATAAATAATTTAAATATTCAAGAAATATTTTAAATTATCTTAATAAAACTATCTTTAATTATGATATGTAATGAAGCACTTACGTATTGATGGAATCTTTGTGCATTTTGAAATATGAAAAATATATCAGCTAAATATATCACCAAATAATTTATAATGTATGAATGATGTCAGTTCATTAGAAAGCCAATCTATACAGGCATGTTACAACATACTATAGCAAATAAATTATGTTTCTGAAAGGTCACTTTTACATTTATTTATTAAGAAATCTTACTTATTTTTAATGAGAAAATATTACTCTTGAATGATTCTTTAATAAATTATGTATGCAAGAAAAACTTTTAAAAAAGATAATATGTGTTTAACAATAACGCAGCTTGCATTACTCTATGTGTAAATGTTTTCATACAGATTTCAAAAACTATACTATTCATAAATGTAAGTACAAAAGAGTCCCTTCGATACAAATCTGTTATAATAGAGAACGGATACACTAACAAGTTCATTGTCATAGAACAACATTATATTTGTAAAACAACTAAATCATTTTCCATAACAGAAATAAAAGATTTAATTGAAAATTAAACAATAACATAGTCTTATATAGTTTTAAATTTAACTGTAAATTTAGTAATTAATATAAATTGATTATTAGCATACTTTGAAAATTTTGCCACTTTGATTAAGGAACATAAATAAAAATTTGCCTTTTAAATATTAACTCTAAAATACATTACTACTAGCCATTAAAATCGGTTTACTAAGAAGGCAACATGATATACACATGAAATTTACAACTCAGAAAAAAGATATCATGGTGAATGATTATAGATTATCAATGGATTCATGTTAAACGAGTAGAGATATAGATACCTTGCTTGGTTGGTTGGTGTCTTGTCCATGGGGAGAACTATAGATGACCATGAGTGTGCAGAACACAGCTGGCTATCTCCTTGATGTTTTCGAAGTACAGATTCTTTTCGATGCCAAAGGGAAAGGGAATTTCCCTAGCTGATACAGAGATCTTAAGATGGCTGAGAAGTGAAAAATGTGTTTTGATGTTAGTGGAATATTATCGCAATAAATACAGAGATGGTGAGTTTTGTTGCCATCTCTCTGGATTTTTATATCTTAATAGTGACCGATTCTAAGGAGAATGGCAATTTTAATGACGTCTATATATGCGTTTATTTCACAAATCTGTGGGTATTTGAGACGGTATCTTGCAATCGCATTCACATCGTCAAAAGTTATTTTGAAAGTATATATATATATATATATATATATATATATATATATATACACACAATATATCCACTAAAGTCCCTTGCCACCCTCTTAACTTCGGAATGGCTGCTACTATATTTATAAAAGTGGTGTCTAGATATAACAAAGTAGTCATGCGCTACTGAATGAAACAGACTACTGCGTCACCTGGTGGAAAACTGCAGAGTTAGCATTCCTATCTCGAAAACGGAACGAGATAGAGAGAAAAAGTGATTTACAAAGTTGTAGAGCATCCTCGATTTAGTATGAAAAGATACCTTGTAGGCATCAATGTGAAGAATACAACGGTTAAAACACGCATTTGTTGTTTCGTGCTGTGACGTGACAAAACGATCTAAGAAAGAAAAAAACAAATAGTTATAACAATATACTTTATTTAAGATTTTCAAACTGCTCATCGTCAGCTGCAATGCACATTTGGATCCTCGCTTGAAGATCACGTTGCACACGTTGGGCTAACAGCGTGAAACGTTGGAACACGCGACCGTAATGCGTCGTTTAAAGTCCTGCAATTTTTGTGGAGGGGTCGCATACACCTGCTGTTTCAAGTATCCTCACAGGAAAAAGTCCAGTGGAGTCAGATGAGGAGAACGTGGAGGCCACTCTTCGAAACCGCCATACCCTAGTAATTGGTTGCCAAATTCCAGGTACTGTTTCACTGGAGATGTCTTGTGAGCAGGCATGCCGTCATGTTGAAACCATAGATTCTTAAGATTAAGCAACGGTAGGTTCTCCACAAAATCGGGTATTACCTTCTGTAGTAATTGTAAATATCGTGCACCCGTTAACGTGCCGTTGTAAAATATTGGGCCTATCAGCTTGTTATTGTAAATTGCGCCCCAAACGTTAATAGCATACTGCATTTGATGTCAAACGTCGACGAAATATTTAAGATTTTCCAGCGCCCAGTAATGGGTGCTTTGCCTATTGTACATGCCATTGTACACGTACGATGTGCCACGTCACAGCAGGAAACAACAAATGCGCGTTTTAATCGTTGTATTCTTCACATTAATGCCTACAAGGTTTCTTTTCGTACTAAATCGAGGATGCTCTACAACTTTGTAAATTACTTTTTTTTATCTATCTCGTTCCGTTTTCGAGATACAAATGCTAACTCTACAGTTTTCCACTAGATGGCGCGGTAGGTGATTTCTTTCAGTAGCGCATGACTACTTTACTATACCTAGACACCACTTTTATGAATATAGCAGCAGCCGTTCCGAAGTTAAAAGGTTGGCAAGGGACTTTAGTGGACATACTGTATATATATATATATATATATATATATATATATATATATATATATATATATATATATATATATATATATATATATATATATATATAAGTATAGAAGTCCAAACTCCTGGAAGGCAATGACCATCACTTCAATGCGAAAAAGAAATTGTGTTGAAATCATTCATCAATTAATTGAACCATTGATTCATCAACCATTCTGATTGACAAATTTCATTTAAACTTTTTTGCTTAATGAAATTTTACTGTGATTCATGCACAAAAAAGAAAAGATTGTTAGCACTTTTCTGACTCAGATGGTGTCTAATTGTGGCCCAACAAGACTGTATCTTATTGTAACACAACACTGATGCTCGCTTCGGTCAAATTCAAATGAATGTCTACTAAATAAGGAAATGATGCATTCAAGACTGTCAAATGCAACATCATGCTGAACGTAGCAGGATAATATCAGTAGCTCTAAGTGAAAAAATAGCGGTCGTTTGTAAGACAATAAAAGTCCGAAAATGCTGTTCGATGAAGTTTGTCGTGGTTAGGACAGTCAATTCGGTAACATTAATTTCACAGTTACTCTCACCTTCACTACCGACTGTTAACTTTTCACGCACTGCAATAATGACGGGGAAGCTCAAAAATATAATAATGAATCTAGAAGTAGGAATGGGGTAAGTTCGTATTTTCAAGTAAATCCCAATTATATTTATTTCTTTACATTTATTCTTCATTCGATTATTCAACGAAATACTGTATGGCATGCATGTTTACGGTGTCTCAACAGACCTACATTAGAACAAAAAATGTTCTGTTGCCACTATAGCCAGCTAAGTATATTGTCCAGTTCTCCCTTACTTAGAAAATGCCTGGTCAATAGTTGACGAGCGAATGTCTCATCTCCATATGACCATCACTAGGCTCGATGAACTCTTACACAGTGTTAATGCTACATGAGTGATGTACCTGAGCATACCATGGAATTTCTATTTGTTTTAATGCCCAGGCGTATTAGTATTATGCCCAGGCGTATAAATATTAAGCCCAAGCGTATAAGTATCACAGACAGAAGTGGTTGTACTTAGTAACGATTTTTCAGTCTTTCAAATTAAAGATTTAACCTTTTGTTATTTTTAGATTAATATATTTGTCTAACAGATATCGTATAGCTGTTTGCATTTATTTCTGATACTGCTATTTAATGACTAGTTGTGAAGTTTAAATTTAATCTTTAACAATTTTTGGATATTTTATGTAATAATAAAATATCATTTGTTTCATCTAAAGCAGGAAATAAATTACGTTAGAAAACTTTTAAAAGTTTATATTACTTGTCTTTTTATTTTTTTTAACAATTTTATGATAGAAATTATTTCTTAAATAAGAAACTAATATTTATAACAGTGTTAGAAAATATTCATATATTTTATTTAATATATAAATATAAACATGATATTGTTTATATTTATATTTTTATATGCACATGTAATGCACATATGCAAATTATAATGATTTGTATTATACACAATTTACATTCATATAATTATACTAAGCAAATAAACTTGTTAATACCTGAAGATAAAGATGATATTTGATAATGCTTTTCAACATAATAAGTATAAAACTGTTGCCTTTAAAACATTTTTTTTTCATTTTGAAGAAATAAAAACACAGTCTGATTTAACAATTTAAGAATTGAAATAGGATTTTTTTTTCCTAAAAATGTAACAAGTATTCAGTGTATTACAGAGACATTTGTTACGCATGATAAATTCTTTAAAAATTTCCATTTTAACGAACTACAAATACTTTTAAATTAAATACATTTGTAGAAATATCATAAGTTAACAAAGCTTTAATGACACGATTGTTTTAGATGAATGGAATTGAAATATTTTTACACAGCCGAGAGAAAGAAATCATCACAAACACCATTGCTCCAGTGATTTTATTTTCATGCAAATTACACATTCTATGTAAATTCATGAGACAGTTAAAGACTCAACTGTCAAAGGCTAATAAACTCGAAAGATCTCTTAAATTAGGAATTTCTCATATAATTTCATTGAAACATTTCCAGATTGTTTCTTGTGTTATCTCTTTATTATTTAAGTATAAAAATGATACAAACAGATCAATACTGTCCTCATTTTTAAATGTTATTAGGTTCAATAAAAGTTGTTCAGTCATTAATTGTTATTTCATTTCTTAAAGGTTTATGTGGCCATAGTATTAGTTCTTAAATTCTTGTAATAAATCTGTGTTTTTGTTCTAAACTATTACCTCATTTCAACATTTTGTACAATGAACTTAATTAATGTGAATTAGTTAAATTCAATAATTATATATTAATTACAATTCAGAAATAACAACTTCTTTATTATTTAATATTTTAATATAAGCCATCTTATACAATAATGTTTAAATCTAGAGTATTTTTTAACTCAGTTAAACATAAATAGTCTTCAAATACAGATTATTACATCTTAACTATCATTTATCATCATTGTTCTAACTTTGATCATAGAACTAATGCAATCCTTGTACAAACTTTCTTTTATCTGTATTTGAAATATTTTATATTTATTATTATTGTTCCAGAGAAAATTTTAAGTATTTTGAATTTAAACTAAAAATGATTTAAATGAAACAGAAGAAATATATCAGAATCAAAAATGTTGTTTGCAGTAACTCAAAATAATTTTTGTGGTAAAATAACATTTATAAGCAAGCTATCTTAATGTCAACATGCATTTCTGTTCAATAAATATAGAAAAGGTAAAGATTATAAAATTTTTGCCTTAAACAAATATGATAAAAAATATTGCAAAGAGAAAACAAAATATTAAATTGTATTTTTAATTGAGAATAATTACCAAAAATTAATTAACTTCACAAACTCTTAAAATTTAATAATTTTTTTAAAATTTCAAATAGAATTTAAAATTATGGATCAAACTTAATATCTTAAATATTCGCATAATCTGCCTCACATATATATAAAATAATTAAAAAATAATAGCTGTAATAATAGTAATTAAAATCTATTGTTTGAAAACTGAATTCAAAATCCCAAATATTTATCATATTGGTTCCATTTTTTTTCGTACTCAAACAATGTATTCTTTTTTTAAATAAAAATAACGATTTTTACTAGCTTTTTATTCTTGAAAAAGTAACGAATTCAGCTCTTCTTCAGAAAAGGTAATTTCTCCTTTCCCAGGGCAATTAATACCGTTCAATTTAAATAAATTTTATGAAAATTCATTTTGATAATATTTTATTGACAATATTTTCAATTATGTCTAGACATTTATTCTTTGTTTTACTAAAAAAATAAAACTGTTACTTTTTCTAAACTTTTAAATTTAAGTAGGTTGGTAAAATTTTGAAATAGCTACACACATTTGAAACTATGTTTATTCTTATTTCTTAAAAAAAATTTAAATAAATAAAAAGCTGGAAATTCAGAAAAATTACATAAATCAACAAAATAGATATATTTCCAGGACCGATGTCAGAGAAAGAATTAATTAAAATATTAATTTGTGAATTTTACTTTCAGCACATAATAGTCTACGAAATGTTAAGTAATAATTTTCACGTTTTTAAATAAAAATGTTTGTATCCTATATATTACTTTCTTTATGTGAGAAATGAAAAATAGGTATTTGCTGTGCAACTATTTTTTCAGTTCAAAATTATATGATTCATATTATTAAGGTTTTAACTTGTGCATGCATGTATGTAGTTTTTGATACTTTTATACAATTAACGCTAAACTAATTAACATTTTTGGACAAATAATATGATTCTGATCCAATAATGATTTTGGGTGCAATACCAGAGAATCATACAGTTCCGATAGTTTTTACAAATTAAAAAATGTTTTCTAATTAAAAATAACAAATTTCATGCCTAATATTTTGACTGAAAACTTTTACTTCAAATGTAATTAATTCAATGCACTTTTTATTTCAAAAAGAAAAAACTTTGATATTTTAATAATTAAAAATTGTAACATCAAGCCATTTATTATAAATTATTTGATTTTTGAGCAAGTTGGTCCCATTTTAAATCGATTAACTAATTCACAAAAAAACGTGAACCCTAAAAATGCTTATAAGATCAAAATACTAAAACATACAGAATTCTGGAAGCAAACCTGAAATGAAATTTCTGTTTCCTTCACTTTACATCAATTTCCTCTTCAATGCAACATAAATTAAAGTGTATTAATTTCTTTTTTGATTTTAAGAATTTTTCAAAGCATAAACACATTTATTTTTCCATATTTATAAAATTTTAAATTTACTCAATTTTTACTAAATTTTATTTAATTTAATTATAAATATCACAACACACTTTCGCTTACTATAAATAAACAATAAAACTTTATTTATATCAAATAGTATTTAATATTTTAATGTATTTAATAATAATTTTTTGATTTTCCAAAATTTTAACTTTGATTATTATTATATTACTTTCTGTTTCTATTAATTATTTATCGTTTGTATAGTATAATTCATTCGCCTCTGTAATTAACCTGCAGTTGTAATATTTCTTTTGAGATATTTGTAAAATAGATTTTACCAAATATTTGTAAGTTGGAATGTATATAAGCATGCACATTAAATATGTGTTACTATATCGCATGTTTGATTGTATTTAATGCAATAATGCATTAATCAAGAACACCGCATTGAAGTGAACGAATTCCTATTGATTTTTTTTTCTAGTTTTAATCAAAATAATAGATTATCTATTTTACTGTAAATATAACTTTTGGTATTAACTGAAAATTAGAAAGTAAAAAATAGAGAAAATTTTTAGGAATAAAATGAAAGCATAGTGATGAAAAACTCTTTTTACAATCATATTCTCATTTGGTTTTCATACACAGCTATTAAAAAATTCATAACGCTTTTAACATAAGCACTGTGCTAAAAAATGTTGCAAATGTATTGAACATTGTCATTGCGTCGTAAATTGGAAATTTTCTATATATCTTATCTTTTTTTTTGTTTATCATATATAGCTATGAAAAATCTAAATTTCTGGCTTTAGAATTGTGTTTATCATATATATTTCAATTCTCCATTTTAAAACTGAGCTTGCACATGCGTACTGAGGAAATATTTTTAGATTTGAATGCTACATGATGGTTTCTTTTTGTTTGAGAGTGAAAAGTAAGTGTCCTTAATATGCTTAAATAAGATTAAGGTTTTTGTCTAAGATTAAATTTAAAAATTTTGATTCTTGACTTAAGGACATGATTTTACCCAGTTGCAATTAAATTTTAATTAAAACATTTCTTAAATGAAATTTAATTTTCTCATAAATTTTCAAGCAGCTCAAATGAATTTAAAATGAAGCAATAAATTTTCTTTGGTACTTTTTTATATCTGAACTGTGAAAATTAACATTTGTGGATTTTCGATACATTTTACTTTTTAAATTTGAAAAAGAAAAAATTGCATGAAAAATATTTGTATTGACAAAAACTGATACCAAAACTGTCACCAAACTTCGTTGCTGCGATATTGATATTAAAATTTCACGCCGTGAAAGCTGATGGGGAAAAATAAATGCTTTTATTGGTGCCAATGAATACCAACTTAAAACAAATTACAATATTGATTTATTAAAACTATCTATTTATGTAGTTTCTCTGAGCGCTTTGAACTACTTTCCTAACTCAAAACAGACATTTTTTTCCCTTGTAGTACTTTTATTCTTAAACGTCAAAAAATATTATCATCTCTTGAAGTGAATCATCAAGTCAAAAAGATTGGCTGCCTAAAACACTATTAAAAGCGATATATCATGAAATGAAAAAGATGATCTGGCTTAAGGCATTTTAAATATCAATAGCTATAAAAATTATGTTTGTTTGGTAGGATTTCAAACGAAACTTTTTGTTCATTTTTTAACGGACAATATTAAGATCATTTCTGAAATAAACCATCACCTACTGGACAAACAGAAAATTCACTCAAACGAAAAAAGGATAGATTTGTTCAAAAGGAAAGTAATAAGCTTCATCAAGGTAATGATAAACTTTATTTATTTTGGTAACTCGCTAAACGTTTTTACAACTTGGATAGGGTTGTACTATTTCACCTACTATAATCTCCGCTTTATTTCTTCAAGTTATTACTTATTCTTGATTTTAAGTTAGTATGTAAGTAAAATGTTTAGACAGTATAATCTTAATTTCAAACGAAGAAGTAAAAACTAATTTGAATTAACTTTTTGCCAGTGCAAATCAAAACATTTGAGACGGCGGAATTATTTTTTACAGAAAACAAACAATGAGTCTTGGATCAAAATAGAGAATATAAAATTCATTAAAATAACTGAGAGAAAACCACTTTTAACTTTCATTTAAAAGATTACTTTTGGAACAGTTTAATATATCTTGTCCTTATTTCAAAAATCAAAAAATAGTTACTTTAAATCTTATTTTCAGTGTTATTAATTTAATGGACTCATTCTACATTTTACATAATTTTCATACTTCTTACTGTAAGCATTTATTATCTTATTAAATATATCTTCAGAAAATTTATTCTTAGTGAAAAATTAAATATTAAAAAAGCTTGGTGTTAAAATAATATTTTCTTATAGACTACATTAAATTTTATTAAATTTATCTTAATACTCTGTATTAAGATTATTTCAAATTTGGTTTTTTTTCAAAAGCAAATTAAATTTGTCATTGTTTTCATTTTCTCAGAAAAAAATATTTCCAATATTAATATCAAGAATCTTATATCTCCATTGATTTCAAATATAAAGTTCTCCCAGATATTTTTAAGCTTCACACTAAGATAGGAAAAAAAATTATTGAAACCTGCACAAAGCGTAAATAAAAGGAAAACGGGAATAAAATTCATGAAGCAATGAAATTGCCGTATATATAATAAAGAAAACAGTCATTCAAGAGTCGAATCAGCGTTCTTCCTGCTGAGCTTCCTGGAGAAATAAAAATGATTCTATTCCGTTCAGTTTTCTTTTGCCACTTTTCATGAAAATTTCACTGCAATAACTAACAAAAGAGCATCCGGAAAACTTTAACAAGTCGTTTGTTGAGCAATTCCATCCATTGTGAAGAGGCGCCATTTTCTCGGTATCACGTCCAGGCTCGGCTCACGGAAAAATTCAGGAGACAAACAAAAAAATAGGAAACGAATTTTCTCTCTGGCAACAATATCTTCGAAAGAAGGCACACATATAGAGTAAAAGACATTCTCTATTATTATTATTCTTTTCCTTTATTTTTCTCATTTTTCTTTTTCTTTTCCATCTAAACAGAGCCATAGTACCTTATTATCCGAATCAGTGAGGGCGAAAATAGTTTAGGAAGTAAGGCTGCGAACTAGAAAAATGCTTCTGCTTTTGTGTTCTCCCAGAAAGAGGAGCGAGAGAAAGAGCGTGATAGATGTTGCTTCATTGCTTTTGTGTGAAAAAGATATTTTGGAATCAATAAAATTCCCATTTTTTCCCATTGTTCTATTATCACTTTAAACTTTTAAGCGTAAGCACTTTTTTTACTATTTAGCACGGAAGTTATTGAAAAACATGTTCCACAAATGTATTTAAAACTATTTATGCGTTAGTTTACTGAAGAGCTGTAACCAGAAATTCACTGAGAAATTTCACGAACATTAAATAATTCACATTTTCTGTTTATTACTGATGATGAAAATTGCTTATGTATCTACGATATCGCAGTAAAGGTTCTTGGCATATGTTGGCATATGTGATTAAAAGAAATTAGCAGTAAAGATTTACGTAAAAGTGAATTTTTAAAAATTACGTTATACATTGAATAACAATCTAGTTACGTTAGTTGAAGCTGTATATCAATCCCCATTGAATGTTTGTCCCAAGTTCAGTTAATATAAATTTTGGTCTTCATTGCTATATTGAAGCATATACACGCACTCATAAAAATTCTTTTATAGAAAAAAAATCTGTTTTTTGAATTACACTGCATATTTCCTCATATTATTTCATTTCCAATGTAGGAAAAATATTATTATTTATAATCCGTAAATGTGATTTTCGTGTAAAGAATATATGCATCAAATTTCAATGCTGTACATTCAACATTTTAAATAATTACATTGAGCTTCGAAGGGGTCTTTCGCGCTTCAAATTTATAGGAACCTTAAAATTAAAAAAATTTGGAAGTACAACATAAATATTTCACACCAAATGCACGGTTTCTGATTCAAACAAATTCTGTAATATTCCTTATTTTTACTCTCATTTCCCTTCTTTTAGGGATTTAATAATGTTTAACTAGCAAATATCATCTCTCATGAAGATACATGCATATCGATGAAATTGTGCCCCCGATTGTTTGTTAAATTTAACGAGATGAAAAAAAAATGTGCATACTCCAAAACAGTTCTAAAACCTTAATTATGGTAGAGAATTATAACACACCGCTTTTTCTTTAGGAAATAACAAGCTTTGTTAGGACAGTTAGTTTATTAAAGTTAAGAATATGTTTCCCAAATTTTACTTCAATTTTTCAAGTTTGTGAAATTTTAAAAAATATTCTTCTTTGATTTCTATTTCCCAGATCGTTTGGACTGTTAAGCATGATTAGTCTATCGAGATAATGACAAAATTTGCTTTTTTTATTTTCCGTGAATCTGCGTGTTTAATAGTTATACATAAATTATACGTCAAATTTTTCTTTTCTTTCCATCCTTATTATTCAGCAACTTTTTAAAAGTTTTTAAAAAGTGTTACAAGAAGAATTATGTTTCAAATTTGGTACGATCTAATAATTATTGAATTAATTACGAGTAAATTTGTATCAGTAATGAGCAAGTTACATGTGCTTTTGTCCACATATAAATTGTAAACAGTTTAATTCTTATTTGTTCCAACTTTAATTCATTCTGATGCTAGCATTGATTTTTATTTAAAGTGATTTGATATAAATAAGATGTAAATATTCTGCATAATAAAAGGTTGTCTTAGCAACAAGTTTCAACATTATTCATTAAATGTGCTTTTATCATTTAGTAAAGAAGTTTTATTTTCGTTTTCTTTTTGTATCTCATTAGATTGGTTCCCAAAAATGTTGTATGCATTGTGATGACAAATGTGGACACAAGTCGATTTATATGTATTGATATGTTATTTATATTTTAACTATAGCTTTAAATTATATTTTCGTAAAATGCATATTGATTTGAAGTTAGTTTGAAAAGTCTTCGATAAAATAGAAAGATCATGTCTCTCGACTGTGTATAAATGCTTCTTAGAATTACTAGCTATTATTCTAAATCTTTTAAAAATATAATTTCCAAATCGTCATTAAAGATAGTATACTAGATAAATTTTACAAATAGAGTTTTTTAATTTACTAATTATTTCTTTTTCAATTTCTTTTTTAAACCTATCATTTCTAGATAAATTCAATTAGTTCGAAACTTTCAATTTAAATTGATATTTTTACTTAAGTACTCAAAGATTTGTTTCGTGTAAATCTTTTTAAATCTGAATCGTAGATCATATTCAACGTCAAAAATAAAACCCAGGAATTGCTGGCAATTTATTTCGAAAAGCGGCATAACTAGGAAACGTGAGGTGAAATCCTGAAAACACCGTCATCGCAAAAAGTAATTGGAAAAGCATGCACTTGGCACATCCATCCAGTGACATACAGTCTCCTTCCCAGAGGTTCGGCTTACAGTCGTGATAGGATTCGCATTAGCATCACGTCAGTCGTATGTCCCGAATATCATTTTGTGCGCCAGCTATTCATTCCAGTCCACATTGTATGCCATCGCATTGCCCTTCTGATGTATGGGCAACTCGTGCTTCCTCGCGTGTTCATTTGACGCTATTTTCTTGTGTTATCATTATTTTTTCGTTCGCTAGCAGGAGGATGGAACAAAGGACATGAATAAGGGAGAAGTTGACGGAGGCTGGAAACAATTTAACGAGATTATATTCGATACCTCTTCTTTTTTCCTTTGTATTCCTCGACCGACCCCACCCCTTGTTACTTGCGCTTGTGGCACCGTAACAAATGGCATGGCGGATTGAAGTGTTTCGGCAGAGCGCGGCGGTCTCGTAACTTGATACGCTCTTCATCTGGTTGAGGAACCCGTGCGAAAAAGTCGGAAACGGTTTATTTTATTTTTTTCTTTCAGATCTCAATGGATTGAATTTTGACTTATTTATGAAAGAAGGATTTTTTTTTCTTTTCGATATCGAATTTCTTGTCTCCCAAAATCTGATGGGTGTTGATGTGATTTGGAGAACAAAGAGATTGAATGACTGGGGAAAAATAAGAAGAATCAAAGATGCAAATGATATTTGTTTTAGGCATGAATTCGATTAATAATAATCAATGAAACTAGAAACGATGTTTCTACCTCCAAAAATAAAAAATAAAAAATTCCTCATCAAAATAACTCATCAGAAATAAAAATTTTACCTCTGTTCATCTAATTAAATCTTTCAGAAATTATTCATTTCCTGTTTTTATTAACTATACAATTGTTATTGACCAACCTCATAAGAATGTTGTTTTTTTTATTATTAGGGTAATCTTATCCTGAATTACTGAAATAATTGATCACTCAAGATGTATAATTTTAGGGAGTTTTATTCATCTATATATGGAAAATATAATGACGGGAATTAATTGCTTAATTTTATCATCACTTAGTTTCAATGAACTTCTAATTCTTCATATTAATTGTTCTATGGTTACAAGTTTAATTCCCTGTTAAAGAATTTATTCAAAATGAAAAAATTAAATTAAATATTTATAAAACATTTTGCTACAAATGATTTTTCATAAAAAGTATTTACATATTCTCATAATAATAATGAAATCTACTAAATATTTTCATTAGGTGGCAAGACAAATACATAAAATATAAAGCTAATGTAAAAAATACATAAAATAAAAGAACTTGAGTAATATATAAATTTAAAAATTAAAAGTAAAGTTGTTTCCAAGAAAAATAAAATAAAAAATTTGACTTTCACGTTATTAGTTAAAATCTAATTATATTATATTTTATTACTTCCATTTATTTTTCCTCACTTTTTCTTTTAGACATAAATTTGAATAATTTTAAATGTAATTATAAAAATTGCAATAATTTTTTTTAATTTAAAAATAACCTTGAAGAAAGTGTTATATTAATTCTTTCCAAAACCATTAAATGTTCTTATAGCATTCTATTTTATTTCCTTTCTTTTTGTGTAAGCTATTTTAATTCAAATTTTTCAGAATAAAAGAGAAAAATAAAGTAAGAAATCTTAAGAACTAAATTAGTCTTAAAAACTAGAGTAAAGTTAAATGAAGAATAGGCCGCATATTAAATTGCTTAAGAATACTTTTAAAATTGAAACAGCAATTACATGTGAATAATTTCTTAAGGTAGGAAATGTAAATTTTTTTTCCATGGCTGTGTTTCTAATCTCATTATCGCTTAAGCTGTATGCATCTGTGCTTCCAAAGAAGAAAAAAAGAAAATTTGCTTCTTAAATTTCACTCGTAATAATATTTTTTCCTTAAAATTAAAAATTTCTTGTATTATATGAATAAAATGAAAATAATTTTAAATGAAAAAAAATTTTTTTTTTCACTCGGGACTTTTATTAAATGGCAAGAAGCCGAAATCGGAAAAAATAGGAATACATATTCCAAACATAATATTTATATTTTATATTACAATTTAAAAAAAGTTTATTATAATAAAATGAAAATGTATAATTTATTTAAAATAACTTAAATTGAATAAAACGAAAAAATTATAAATAGAAAACCATTAAAATTTAGGGGAGCAAAAATTGTTTCTTCCCACCAAATTTGCACGTCGATCTACGTTCACTTTTTGCACAAAAGACTAATTCAACCATGACCAGCAGTTTAAAGAAAATTTTGAATCACAAGCAAACATGCATGCAA
The DNA here is from genome assembly GCA_037975125.1 of Latrodectus hesperus. Taxonomy (NCBI): domain Eukaryota; kingdom Metazoa; phylum Arthropoda; class Arachnida; order Araneae; family Theridiidae; genus Latrodectus; species Latrodectus hesperus. Next base: position 67,061,983 of record CM075853.1, read on the forward strand.
CAGTCAAAAATCAAACCCAAAACGTTAACTACGCAACAACCATCTTGATTCCTTCTTATCAGGGATATAAGACAAATAAATTGACGTTTCAAAATCAATTGTGTAAAGTTGTCAATGATAGAACGAAAGATAAATACAAGCAGTGTTCTCAATGAATTCAACAGAAAAGAAAGTTAAATATATACACCAACCAACGAAATAGAATACCCTTAAAATTTTCATTATAATATTTACAAACAAAAAAAAGTGCAATTCTTTTACAACTTGGGTTATACGTTCTTAGAATGCTTGTATTAGTAAGGTATAAGAAAGCATTTCATGAGATGAATGAAGTGAAAAGGCAAAACTGGCAGATCATTCACCAGTTGAAAAAGAGGTTGTCGTTGGTGTCCATTTAGCAGGAGTCTTGGTTTCTTAAACAACAAATCTCATTAGGTTTTAAAAAGAAGTCGTATCAACGGTTTTCAGAGAATGGAATGAGAACCCGCAGTTCTTGTCTAGAAGCCGTAACTGTTGTTGCATAAAAAATAAAATTGTGCATAAAAAATAAAATTCATAAAAAAATGTCAACTAAAGATCTTCTCCTTAGATTTCAATTCGAGCCATGAGCAGAGAATTGCAGAGGATAGGAATAAATAGTTGAATGCCTGAGAGAAAACCACTAACTTCTGACCGAAAAGCAAACATTCGTTTGAAGTTTGTCAGGAAAGAAGGCACTGAATGTCTGATGATTTGAAACATTCATGCAGTTAGATGAATCAGGCTACTCTTTATTTTACACTGATGGTAAACTCCTTGAAGAGATCCTCACAAAGCTATGAATGCTTCTTGCTTCCTTCGCATTGTCCAAGCATCTGGTAAGAATATCATGATATGAGGTATGTTCTGACCTTATGGAAGTGTTACTCTTGTGTTTTTCAAAAGTAAACAAACAGTCATAAGATGCCTACTTATACTGGCAAATCAAGAGTTCTCTGGAATGATGCATATTTACTCTGATTGAGATCGACATTTCATCAATCATAAGGGAACAATATATTGTGTCAAAAGTATTTAAAATCGGTTCACTGAACATCAGTTTGATTTTGAATACCTTCTCCCGCCATAGCAGAGCCAGTGTCTTAACCTCATAGAAAATATGTACGAAAGGATACAAAGACCCATCCGATATCTTATAATTTCATCTAATTTAGAAGCAGATTCAATTACTATTCTTTCATTATTCCTTTTCCTCTAATTTAAAAAGTCTCTTAGAAAGTTTCATAGATAATGTAGGGTATTTTCAAGTCACATTTGCACTCCAGATGCATACAGACCCGATACTCAAAGACGAATAATAGCTGTTATAAATCGGTACTAAAAGTGGTCTAATAAATTATTGATCATGGATTACTAATTTATTGAACAGTGAAAATTTACATAAATTTAGGGTGTTTCCCATCATATATCTATAAACATATATATGAAGTTGATTATCCTGAGATAATCACCTGTATGCGTAAATATGTAAAAATATAAATATTACGAAAAATTTTCATGGAAACAAATTGTCATTATAAACTCTATAGTTTTTCATAAGCATATCTCACATGTGGTTTCAAATAATACAAGGCAAAAATTGTAGTTCGGAGAATAGTGTGCAGAATCTTATTTACAGAGTATGGACTTTAAAACCAAAATAAAAGAAATTTAATTTAAATAGTAGTATTCTAAATAAACGCAATCACACATTTAACTTTCGGTAGCATTTTATTTTACTTTTGCATTTTTATTCTTAAAACTGCTTGTTATTAAAATTGAAGCAATATGAAATAAAACAAATAAAAAAATTTATTTATCGTAAGCAGAATTCCCTGAAGACAAAATGATTGAATTTGCAATCATTTTGGCGATTTACAGAGGAGCAAAATTAGTAGAAATAGTATCCACTCTCGGCAAATAGAACGACCCTTACACAGCCTAGGCCATATATCATCAACAGTAATACAACTGAAGAGTAGTAATGTGCCATGATCTCAGCAAAATATGACCAGGTATTTTTAAATGATGAGAGGTCATGTGATCGTTTATGCCGAATATCCTTTGTATTCAGGAAAATGAAAATTCAATGCATGCTACTTGTTCTCTTGCATTATCTTGTTCAAAGACAGCAAAACCATTTGATTTAAATGTCAGAAATATACTGGTCATTATGAACAAGTTATTATATTCAAAGTTAAGCACAATTAAAGTCAAGCAAAAAACTTTTTATACATAATAACAAGTTATAAGGCGTAGAACACCATTGAAGCATATATATAAGCTGTATTATTAATCCTTAATTTTGAAGTATTAATTGCTTTCTTCTTTGAAAACATTAATTTAAAATAAAATCCTGTGATGCGGTATTTATTCCGCTTATTTAATGAACTGACTGTAAAAGTTACGTGAATTTCATATTTGTACTCATATTATTGTTTAGCGATATATTGCCTATTTTCTTAGTGATCACATTTCATTCACTTAAAAATAAAAAATAGTGTAATTTTAATGATTTACAGGGAATAAAATTTTAGTAAAAAAAAAAGAGTATAAGTAAATTAATTTTTATATTTATACGTTTAATAATCAGTTTTTGTACTTTGCAAAATAACATATAGATATATAAATAGTTTACAAAAACTAAACTACAAAAAATTATATATTTTGAAAACATTCACTGTTAATAAGAGATGGAAGTTATTTACACTAATTTTATACTATATTTCATCACACTTTAATAATTTAATCAATAATCAAGTGAATTGTAAAGCTTAAAATTGCTGTCTATCTGTAAACCATAATAATTAAATAAATTATGTAAAGGAAAAAAACCTCATTAAAATGTTTCTTAATTTTAGTCCCTATAGCATTTGGTAGTTAACGTGTTTATTAAATAGAGAAAACGATTTAAATTGCAAGTTAAATATTAGAAACTCGGTTTGACTTCATAAGTTTTTACTTCTGCTAAAATTTTCATTGACTTCACAATTGTTATAAATAAATCTATCAATTGAAATTAATCTTAAATTAAAATTAGACTAATTTTAAACATTTTTCAAATTAAGGAATATTAAATACGTTCAGATATTTTCTTATTAATTAAAGACTTTTATCATTTTACATGAGATGCAAATAACTTGAATAAATACAATTTGTGCAAATTAGTACTTATGTTTTTGATGGTTGACATTCAAGTATTTCATCAACTCAAAATTAGAAATTTAAGCTTCACTTGCTCAAAACTTTCTATCAGAAAGACTGTTTTACAGTCAAGTACTAGTAGTTTTCAGAGCTGTTTTTGATAAACTCTTTTATTTATTATAGAAGACGATGATAAAGAGTTTTTCAATGAAACTGTCGAGAAAATCTTTATATGAAACTATAGGAATTATATTAATTATAAAATTTATATTCAAAATTTTGAGAAAACAATAAGCACTTCATATATTTTAAAGATAAAATTGGAAAAGTATAACTAGAACCTGGAAAAAAGCAAACTTTTGATTTGATAGAAAATTATAAGCAAAATTCAGCTATCGATATACTCAAGACAAGTTAAATAAGCAAATAAAGTGAAAAATATATTATATAATTGCATTATAACTAATATATATTAACATTAAACTTGTATTTGTTTCAATTATTTTACATGATATTGGCTTTGCTTATATTTACAATAATAAACACTTTATTGGAGATAAAATTTGAAAAACAATAATGATGGTAGTTTGCCTTCCAATTTTATTTGCCATTAAGGCAGATGTGATGATGGAATTGCTATTGCTCTTTCGATTAAACATCATTAAATTCTCTTCTTATTTTGATAGTGAATGTGTTTTTCGGTAGTGACTTTAAAATGTAAATCGAAGCAGAATTAATTTTCGCTGAAGAAAAATGACCATAGATAGAAAAATAAACTATGCTATGGATTTACTTTCAATTATTTGAAAGAGTCAATGACGTTACCGTTAAAATTTCTAAATAAAATCTCAATAGGCAATTTTTGTTACTTTCAATGAGATGGAGAATGTGATGATATATGGTTTGTATCTAGCTCGTAGTAGCCCATAATCTTTAATCTTTACCCCATAAACAAGGATCATCTTTTGTTCACATCGGTGCAGAAACTTTTTGTGGGATCAATTTGAAGACCGCAAAAACCAATGTTCTTAGATGGTAAAAACAGAAGATGTATGATGCTTGGCTCAACACTCCTGGTCAAACCCACGCTAAAAGTATGATCTGTGGATCATCAGCGAGGATTGCCTCTGAAATTCTAAGATGCTCTAGGCAGAAGATAGTTTAATCGTAGGCTTCATAACTGAGCACTACTATTTCAGAAAACACCTCCATAAAATGGGATTGTTTCAGCAAGACCCTATCTGCAGGAAATGTCATATTCAAGAGTAAACGGCCAAGCAAATCATTTACGAATGCGAGGTCCTTGCCCTCCCTAGATTAGCTTCTTTAGGCATCATCCATACTAGAGAGTTACACCTAGACTCCATTAAAGGGTTATCGGACTTTATTAATAAAGTGGATGACCCGAGCAACTGGAACTGAGAAACATTAAGTTTGGAATTAATATTACAAAATACTGATAAGAGCAGAGGTGCCCGATGACATACAAACCCAACTCTAAGAAGAAGAAGAAGAAGAAACCCATAATATGTTCAAATTATGCACATACACTACTGGCCATTAAAATTGCTACACCAGGAAAGCGGCACACCACACACGTGAAATTTGCATGACAGGTAGAACTTGCTGTGATATGCAAATGATTAGATTTTCTGCGCATTCATACATAGCAGGCGACAGTAGCGACATCTACAATGTGTATAAAACCAGAGATTTGACAGCAGTTTTCTCATACACAATTTCCGTTTCAACGTTGCTTTCGGCAAAGAAAGTTGTTGTAATGTCTCGTGTAAGAAGAAGAAATGCCTATCAGCACGTGACTGACTTTGATCGAGGAAGGATTATAGCCTACCGTGATTGCGGTTTATCGTACCGCAATATTGCTGCTCGCATCGGTCGAGACCCCATGACTGTTAGCAGAATATGGAATCGATAGATTCAGGACAAACATACGGAAAGTCATGCAGGATCTCAGCGACCTCCCATCACTAACAGCAGAGAAGACAGACATCTTATCCGCATGGTCACAAGGGATCGTACAGCCACTTCACGAACCCTGAGTCGAGAAATGGATTCATTTGCAAAGCAACAAGTTTCTGTTTGAACAGTTCGACGACGTTTGCAGCAGCATGGATTCTCTGCACGGCGACCATGGCTTCGGCTACCATTGACGCTGCGTCACAGGCAGGAGCGCTTTCAATGGTGTGATCAGCGACGAACCTGGACGCGGGAATGGCATCACGTCATCTTTACAGATGAATCTCGGTTTTGTATACAGGACCATGATGGCCGCATCCGTGTTTGGAGGCATCGTTGAGCACGCACATTGCCGGCTTGCATTGGACATCGCCATACTGGCCCATCTGCTGGAGTGATGGTATGGGGTGCCATTGGAAACACGTCTCGATCACTTCTTATTCGCACTACCGGCACTTTGAACAGCAACCGTTACATTTCCTATGCGTTAAGGCCCGTGGCTCTGCCCTATCTTCGAGGCCTCCCTAATGCTTTGTTTCAACAGGATAATGCATGACCGCATGCTGCTCGTACTGTTCTGAACTTCCTTGATACAGAACAGGTTCGACTGTTACCCTGGCCAGCACGTTCTCCTGATCTGTCACCAATTGAGAACGTGCGATCAATGGTTGCCGAGCGATTGGCACGCCATCACTCACCATCCATTACTGTCGATGAACTGTGGCATAGTGTTGAAGCTGCATGGACTGAGATCCCCGTGCATGCCATAAAATCTCTGTTTGACTCCATGCCTAGGCGGATAAATGCTGCTATTGCAGCCAGAGGTGGCAGCTCTGGGTACTGATTTTTCAAGATCTATACATCCTAATTTCCTGTAAATCTAATCACTTGTTCTTTCCACTATAATGTATGTGTCCAATAAATATCGTTCTATTATTCGCATTCCTTCTTGGTGTAGCAATTTTAATGGCCAGTAGTGTGTATTGCCTTGCTGATATTGGCACTCTGGGCTTTGTGTAAGAATGTGGAAATGTATAAAAGAGAATGGCGGAATTAATGTGATTTTGACTATTCATTTATGCTATATAATGTAGTATATGATTTAATATTTATATTTTTGGTATGGAAATTATTATTGATATCAAAAAATCATCTAAATCAAGAAATCTATAGCGATAGATCAATATTTAGTTCACGAAACTGCTTCAGCTCTTACGTGGATACTTTTCTTTTCTTTTTATATTTTCATAACGCTTTTATGAGAAAGACGATGTCTTCACAGAGTACAGATAATTAAAAAAATATGCCGGAAAATAGTGAAAATATGTTTATAATAGAATCAAACCAAAACTGGAAAACAACATTTTTTTAATCTATTATATTAATTTCTAGAAAATCAATTATAAATTTAAAATTACGATTGTGGGCCCGTGATAGCCTAGTGGTTAAGGTATCGGCCTTCCATCCAGAACGGTGGGATTCGATTCCCAATGCCGCCAAAGACCCACCGAGTACATACGATATACTTGCTCGTTAAATCTGTGGAATCGAAAGTCCTGTGGTCAGAGTCGTTGAGCAGTTACCATGGGTGCAATGGTCTGGAGAAATTTACTCCCCTTCAGATCGATGCCAAAATTAAGAAAGTAGATCCTTTGGTGCTGCCATTTATCGGAGGATTTGAAGGGCAAAAGTCGTACTTTCACCTTCATCTTGCTCTGATTAAACGAAAGACGCTCCCAATTGACTTAAATTTGCATAGCCAAGGCATAGCGAGCTTGGCTTGTCCAATTGTCATTAGTAACAACAACAAAAACAAGTTTTACTTGTAATTAAACAAAACACGAAGGCTGTAAAATGTTTATATGTCTTAATAAAGTGTTCTAGAATTGTAGGTACCAAATAATATTTGAGAATTTTTATTTTATTATACATTTTTAACACAATTTTAATTGCTTAAACGTGTTTTGAGATATTTCAGTGTGAATAAATCCATTACATAATTTTTTTTCTTTCTCGTAAATATCTAAGGGCGTAAAATCTCATGTCTTTTTCAAAGAGCTGTCATTTAATAAAATAGAACACATAATTCTTCAAATAAACATTCGTATAATTTTATACAATATTTGCACTCCATTGGATAGTAATGTGTTCTTTTACATTTTACTTAAAAATTAATTTTACAGCTAAAAAACTACACTTTTATAAAATATTAATCGAAATAAAGTACTTATACCTTTAAATTTAAAAAAAAATATGCAGAAATAAATAATTATAAAGAAATTAAGCAGTTTTTGTTTAATTTGTAAAATGTAATTTTCTAATATCATTTTTAAATTAATGAATAAATGAATATGTATATTTTCTTTGATTTTTTGGTGAAAATAAGCTTTATTAATATTTTGATACTCTTTTTCAACATGAATAAATATTATATAGAAATATCGTCAATTTTACTGTCTCAATCTCTAAAATACATAAAAATTGCTCCTAAGGTAATTTATTTGTATTATATTCAACATTTAAATCAATCATAAATACAAAAACCAAGAGTTCTTCAATGGACGTCTTGTGTTTACTAATGTCAGGAATAAGCGCCTATTCAGAGTTCAGAGCGGATTAGATGTTCTTTGCAGCTGAAGCTTATGAACAATGATATCGCTTGCCCCGTTTTTCATTAAAATACATAGTCACGCCACACAGTTAGGGTGAAAAGCATCAGTAGTACCTGCCTAACCATCTGCGACCATTCTTTGAAGAGGGAGTGAGTCAACTGCATTCGAATTCGAATCAGATATTTCGAGATGACGCCCAGTGGATTTTCCCAAGTATTGCCACTCACTGAAAGATAAATATTACCTTTTCTCTGGCTTTTTTGATATTTTTGAAAGTAGTTGGGGAATAATGATGAAAAGCTTCAATAATTTATTTTAGGTTTTATTAATCATTATTTATATTTCGTGTAACTAAATCATAATTAAATTTATGCAGTTCATTTGAGAAATATCATGATTATTTTTGCACTTTTCTAGAAAAATAAAAGATTGTTTACAACTACAGAAAACATTTCGGAAATGTAATAACATTAATTGACTGCTGAAAATTAATCATTGTAATTAATTGCAAATGATTTGATGTTAAAAACACACACACTCACACACACACACACACACACACACACACACACACACACACACACACACACACACACACATATATATATATATATATATATATATATATATATATATATATATATATATATATATATATATATATATATATATATATATATATATATATATATATATGACTGCATATAGTTATCCAGCATTACATTATTAAGAATTGCAAAAGTATATGTATATATAGGTACACAATATATATAAAAGAAGTTTGTTTTAATGCTGTATCAAAAAGCAGGATAGATGCAGCATTTGTAACAAATAATTTTTTTCATATCAAATTCAATTAAAATTGATTTTCTCATCAAATTTATATTATATCAAAAAGATAAATGCTTTAAATAATAATTTACTTAAATGAAAACAACATTCAGCAATTTTTGTACAATTTACTCTTTCAAAAAATGAATAGTAATATGTATATTAAAAAAAAAGAAATAAAGGTTTACGCAGTGAATATTTCATGTCTTCTTAAATCAAAATTATCTGAACAGGGCTTGTTAAGCTATTAAAGTCAATTAATCATAATTTGCATAAAATAGTAGTGAGATATAAATAAAATTTTAATTTTATATTACCATATATTATGAAATAACAATAAATTTTAAGGCTTTTGTATACCCGATTTTAACATATTTTAAATAATTATATCTTTATATCTATCTATCTATCTATATATATATATATATCTATATATATATATATATATATATATATATATATATATATATATATATATATATATATATATATATATATATATATATATATATATACACTGCTCAAAACAATTAAAGGATATTGCTGTTTTAGGTGGATCTTGTGGCTGGTAAACTTTTTAGCTGATTGATACGTGGTCGACAGACGTAGTAGGTTATATGAGAATAAATTACACATGTTTGGCAGAAAAAAATGCATTTTATTGCGACTTTGTGTACAAAAGGAAAAAAACACAATTTGTGCATATGAGAAAAAAAGAATAAGAAAAGATGTTGTCTTCAAAGGAAGTCATTTTCAGTAGGGGGTATGGTTTCCACAGACGGCCATCAAAGTTGAGCACCTTTGAGGCATGGAGTCAATGAGGCTATTAATCACGAGTTAGGGTATTCTGTCCCACTCTTCCAGAAGAGCACTTCCCAGTTCTTGGCGAGTTTGTGAGGGTGGTTGGTGACCAGCAACTCGTCTTCCTAGAGCGTCCCAAACGTGTTCTATTGGATTCATGTCTGGAGAACACGCTGGCCATTCCATTCGTACGATTCCTTCCTTGAAAAGGAAATCCTCCACCAGGTTAGCACGATGTGGCGCGCAGTTATCGTCCATTAAAATGAAGTCATCTCCGATTGCTGCAGCGTAAGGGACTACAATAGGTCTGAAGATTTCATCCCTATATCGGCGACCAATCAGAGGTCCATCTTGAATGATATAGAGGTCTGTGTGCCCGTCAATGGAGATGCCACCATACACCAACACTCCCCCAACGCCAAATCTGACACTTTCGTGCACGAACGCTGGATTATTCCTACTGCCACGGTTCCTCCAGATGAAAATACGCCTATTATCAGGATGAACAGAAAAACGGTACTCGTCAGAAAAAACATTACTCCATTCATTTCTCCTCCAGTTCACATGCTGTGTTGCCCACTCCCTGCGGTCACGACGATGCCTTGATGTTATTTTAACACCTACCATCGGTCGGCGAGCATACAGACCTACACCATGGAGCCGGTTTCGGACAGTCTGAGTTGAAACCGTGGTGTCAGTAGCCGAGCGAGGGTGTTGTTGGAGAAGAGTAGCGTTCATATTTCGGTGTCTCCGAGCCGTTAACACTAAATTACGATCTTCATTGGGCGTTGTTGACCGTCTACGACCTTGCCCTCGTCTTCGGCCTGCACTTCCAGTCTCCAAAAAACGGTTCCAGATCCTGGAAATCACACTTTGTAACACTCCAATGGCTTGTGCTACTCCGGCTTGAGTTTGGCCCCCTTCTAACCTACCAACAATTCTCCAAGCTTCTGAATCGGTTAAATGACTTCACAGAGACATTGTACTCATCGAAACAAAGCAGTCACTGAATACTGATCATCCTTGTATTCATTGTCTTTTATTCAGTTGAAAGTCAAATTTCATTCACTACCGCTGAAGTGACGTTTTTGACGTCGAACTCAAAATTAGCATACTCCACAGTTTGAAAATCAGAAAAATTTTCCTTTGTGATTCTCTTCTTCCATTTTCAGCAAAAAAAATTTCGTTTATATCTTTATTTTATGTAAAACTTATAATATCCTTTAATTGTTTTGAGCAGTGTATATTAACATGCTTAAAAATTGAACGATATTTGTTCTTCATATGAAACTTAAACTTCTTATTTGGAGTATTGTTAATAAGTTACATATTTATATTCTTCTAAGAAAGTTTCAAGTAATGAAATCAATAATATAGCATTTAAAATTTCAGTGAGAGTCTAACATTGAATTAATTTAGGATAATGTTAAAATTTTTGAATTATATAATAATTAAAATTATATTGAGGAAAAGTTTTTAAAGATATTTTTAAATTATGAAATATTGCATTAATTTAGTTGCTAACAATCTATAAATCTATATTTATTTCTGGTTATGATAAATATACATTTATATCATTTTCACACTAGTTTATTAAAAATGTAATTAAATTTATGATTTTAACATGCTAAACAAATTAATATTGCAAATAGTTATAAGAACTATTTTCAAGCAGTCATAACAAGTCATGATATGTTGTGTAGCTTGTACTAAATTATATTCTCATGCATGGAGTTTAATTATAATCTTTTCATATGTAATGAGATTACTTTACTTTGAAATATCTAATCTCATTATCTAAATGAACGTAGAAATTAAGTTGTATGTTGTGCTGTATAATTTATAAATTTTGTTCGTGTTACTGTGAAAAAAGCATATAATGCTGATATTAGTCAAGAGTTAAAGTAAATGAATATTTAATGATATATGACGTAAATTTGTAAACAAAATGCTAATTTAATTTCTATTTCAACTGCAGACTTATATTTCCCTAGAGCAATGTTTAAAATATTTTTCTTTGGTAACATATATATAAATTTCTCAGGTATGCATTGTATAATATTTATTAGAAAGAATGTTTTTATATTCTAATTCCTTCTTTTAAGTAATTGTTGGTTTCTTATTAAAATATTTTTCTCTCAAATAAGAATAATGTTTTGTAGAGATATTTTCTAGTTCATACTTAAGGAAATATTATTTACTGTCAATGAAAAAGCATTAAATGCAATGTTATTTGTAATATTACAAATGAATGTAATTAATTAAGAAAGGATATTCAAAATTTATTTTATTTTCCAATCTGTATTCAAAAAAAATATTTTTTAATTTTTTTTATTTTTTAAAATTTTTAAATTTTTTATCTATAGCTATTAGTAATAAATACTATTAGTAACATTCATAAATATAAATTTAGTAGTGGCTTAATGTTATCTTTAGACTAAACTATCTAAAATGTGTCTTAAAATCTTTTAATCGGTTTTATTAAAAAAATTAAAAACTTTGGTGATATCAATAAAAATTAAATAAAAATTGAAAACTGGTACAGTTAAATTCTATTTGTATTTAAGATTATATCTTTTCAATAAGCTGGCATAATGAACATCAGCCCAATACAGCTAGGACAGACGAGATCCATCCCTTCCACCATGAAAATTGAACCTAAAGAATACCAGGAAGACCAGAACTCAGAGAATGACTGAAGAATAATGCTCCAGCCTAAGGCGTTCCGGCGATAATTGCTGGTTGTTTGCTTTCACAGTTCCAACGTCCATCTGCACGATGGAGAACTCATTGAAAAACGTTACATGTGACCACTCAGTGGACATCCAGTTGCGATACGGACCAGTTGCGATGTGCAAATTCCAGTCTTTGTCGTCGGTGAATAGCATTCAGCATTGGTGCATGAACCAGGCTTCCGAAGCCCAGACGTAGCCATATTCGCTGAACAGCAGCTTGGAAGACACTGTTGATATCCCTTTGGTTCATAAGGGCAGTCAGTTATTTGAGAGAAGCTCATCTATTCGCCTGAATGTATCTCCGCAGTCATAGTTCACTTCTTTCATCTCTGACCACATCGCTGAGTTTGGACAGTCCTATTTTGCCATGCACGGTATTCTTTTATCACGGTGACACGCGAACAGCTCACAAATGCAGCCGTTTCGGAAATATACTTACCCTTAGCCAAAAAGTCAATGATCATGCCCTGTTGGATATTACTCCGTTATTTATTACGCTAAAGACTGCAGCTTTCGACCCTCACTTTCCCTTCATGTACCATCTGCCTTCTGTGATTGGTTATTTAATGTACGATACAGTAAAATACGATACAGTCGCATTAATTAATACATGATAATACATTACTAAATGTGACTATATTCAATTTTAAATGTTTAAAATAATGTTCAAAATTGTCTCCGAATGTAAAATGCTATCGTTTTTCTGTAATTATTAATAAATCCACTCTAATGAACACATTTATCAACGTTTGAATCAAATTGAATATAATAGGGTGACGACGAAATAGCTTAAATATCGCTGTTGAAATTGTTGCAGAATTCTTCTCGTTTCTTTTAGTATCGTTTACAAGTTCAAAGTTGTTGATATCTCAAAATTACACAATAAGTTACATAATCAATTAATCAAAATTTGTTTCCAATTTTAATTAAGAGTCATCACTGTACGTAAAATTAATTTTATGGACATAAAAGTAGCATTAAAATAACATTTAAGTTAAACAAATACTTTTGTTTTCATATTTATATAAAGAATTCGAAAATAAAAACAATTTTTTTTTATTTTAAAATGACTTAGAATAAAATTGTAAAATTTTTCTTTACATTTTAAGAAATGAATCTGCATTTCAAACCATTTTAATTTTAATCTAAGCATTTCAAATTTTGTTATTGATAAAGATTCGCATTTAAGTAAGAGTAATTATTTCTTATAAACACTTATTTCAATATCCAAAAATGTTTATTAACAAGTGATAACAAAGTATTCCCTTTACTGGCATTTCTTAAAATAGTTTGCTTTGCAAGATGCAATTAAAAGAAAAACAGTACACAGAAGAGTGCTTTATTTTCACACTTGTCTTCAAGAGATGAAACATTACTCAAGAAAAGAAGGAAAAACGTTGCCACTTAATGCTCTGAGTTGGTAATCCTGGGTGACGAAAAGCGACACTGAGTTGAGTGTCAGTTCGCTGATTGCTTCGCATTCTTGGTTGGTGTCGAATTTTTCTAAGCGAAGAAAATAAAACAAAATTATACTGTGATAAAAGTGATAAGAATTAAGGATGAAATAACTATGGCTTCACTAAATTGAACTTAAAAACTCACAAATTATCAAAAATATTTATAGTAGTAATGAGAATATTTACAATAGTATAGAGAATGCAGACATATGTAGCGATATAATTAATCTCCATCGTAACACTTTATTAGAAAAAAACCTTTGTCAAAAAATTGTAACCCAAAAAATATAATGATCGTATTCAGTTCCTAAAATAACAATGGAAATTCTTTTGCCATCTATCGCTTTTTTTACTAGAATATAAGAATATTTTCATGGTGACTCATTAAAAAATATTTATTTAATTTGTGATCCATTAAAAAGTAATCATTTAATTTGTAGAATTTGCTTAAAATACATTTGCTTTCAATTAATAAATAATATTCAGATTTTAGTTGTTAGATTAATAATATACAATCCTACTTAAAAGTGATAGAGTTAATAATAGAGACAATTATATCTTAAATATTTTATTATTTGACTAATGCTATCTTTACACTAATAAAATTGATGATAAAAATAATCACCTCTTTAAAATAACTTATCTTACATTAAAACTTAAAAATTATCTCCAATTATTTTTTCGCTTTTAAGTAACATGTCATGATACCGTCGTCAATGTCCTTACACAGTTTTATTCCGTATAGCATTACTGTTCATGCATATGTTACTTGTGTATTTTATCATTTAACTTTTCATTTGTATTGACATTATTGTGCTTACAATACCTTATTATTGGATGATTATCATAAAATCAATAACAAGAATAAAAAAATACATAAATTAATGATTTTTACTATTAATAATGTATTATTTTTTATTATTTGTCTATTACAATTAACTTCTATAATTAATTACTGAAAATATAACGTATAATATATAAATACTTATTTATACATTATGAAAATTTTATATTTTTATAAATATTTTTGAAAAATTTAAAAATAATAAATATAAATGAAAAATAAATTAATAGTAAAAATAAAGTTTAAAACTGCAGTTTAATCAAAGCAGTTCATATACTAAAAATAATAAATATAAAGCTCAAAATAAATGAGAATAATGGAGAACCACTATTGTTGAGAAAAGTATGGTTATTAAATATAATGATATTCATAAGTATAATCCTCACTATTATTATACAGATAACAAACTTTATTTTTTTATATAAATTTTAGGTATCTATTCAAGCAATATATTAAACAGATTAAATGTATAGATTGCTCTCTGAAAATTCCTTATAAAGTATAAGCCTTTTACATAAATATAAATCTTATAACCTGTATTAAAGATATGCTCAAACATTATTTTCAAATTTTGATTGCAACTAAAAATTGTTATTTTAAGGATTTTTAGAATTGCATTGTATGAATATTGATTATTGTTACTGTGCTGATTAAGATATAATAAGAGATCACTTTATTAATAACTACATAAAACTAATCCTATTTCATCTGCATATTATTTCTTATAGTAAACTGGGAACTAGAAAAATTAAGGCTTTAGTGACAATAGGTTACAAAATTAATGTTAATATATCCTCTTTTCGCAAATATGAAGTGACATAGAAAAATAATGGAAAGGTGAAAAAATCGATGCATCTAGCAAGCTGATATATATGATGGATTAAGATCGATAATTGCTTCGGCAGCATTAATATTTTAGTTGATTAATGCATTATGTAATATCGATATATTCAACAAGAATCATAAAACAAAATATAGCAATAAAATATTCAAGACAGATATTTTTATATTTATGGATTTAAATTTCATTTTCTGCTTTACTCATTAAAATTGATAGCAACCAATCAAATTAATGTCTTACAAAATTGAATTCACTGTCTAAACTTTATTAATAATGTTTTTATGTATTCTAGAATTCATAGAATATATAATTGATTGTATTATCTACTGCTAATAGAATTTGCTGACATTTCAGTGTAGAAAAATATGAAACTATTTCAAAAAAGATAAATTTTATTTAATTAACCAATTTATTGCCTTTCATTAGCGCAAAGAAAAATATTCTCTTTCCTCATTAAATGAGAGCACTTTTTTCATTCTTCGTGGAAAAATGAAAGGATGCAACTCTCTAGGGGGCAATATCTGCCATCTGGTGTATTCCTAAATTCTTGGTTGTGATGGAAACCGTATAAACATCCTGCATGGGAATGCACATCTACTCCTTGATTGACGATGCTTAAGAAAGAAAAAGATGAAAAAGAAAAGAACTGAATGTTAGAAATAAATATGTAATCAGAAGTTTAAGGACTTGATAAAAATACGTTGTAACTTTTTTTGTGTTTGATCCTTTGAAGAAAAATTCCTAATGAAGTCCCATTTTAATTAAAAATCTGCATTTACAATAATTACACTTTTGATATTTTTTGTATTAATAATTAGCAATAAGAATTCTCAACAAGTAAGATGAAATTTTTTTTATTTAAATAATAGTCTTTATGAAAGAAAAATAAATTAGTAATAATTTATAAATTTTGGAAACTATTTGATATAAAGTGATATATATGCATTTATCTGGAAGAAAGTTAGAACCATTCTGATGGAACTAGGAAGGTAAACTATTTTTTCTGTTGTACTAAAATAAGAATCAAATCATAGATAAAAAAAATTAAAACACTATAATAACATAAAATATTGTATTATTATTTAACGTTTGAAAATAAACACATGCCAAGTGGTTGAAAATATTTTCTTTCCCAAAAGGTGAGCATGAACAGTAAAGTTAACATAACTCGAAAAGGAGAAGGATTAAAATCTGCACTAGTAACTCTTAGATAAATGTGAAACTCGTACTTTATTAATATATTTCAATAACTACCCAATTAAAATATATTACTAAAGTACGATGTTTCGGAAGGTTATTAAAAATAGGTTCATTGCAGTAGTTAATATTTCTTTTTTCACATTTGATGCTGAAGCTCATTTTTCATTTATTTGTTTTAAGTCTTTGAAAATGAGCAGTCAACGGTATTTAAGTGAAAACCTAGTATCATGCCAAATTATTTTTGAAGAATTTACAGATAAGGTTATTCGAGCTTTAAATGTCCTCCTTTCGATCATCAAACATTTTTGAAATTTGTTAGTGTATTTTCTAGAGTTAAAACTGATTACAAAACACCGTTATCTGGGTCTGCAATCTCGGTTTTATACTACGTATGTTCAACTCGTAAATTTTCGGTGAGCATTTTGACATTTTCAAGAATAGTGATATCAAGACAAACTAACAGCTGCATCAAAGTATCGCAGGTGATTATCCGTTCGTGTGCCATTGATATTGCATCACAGAAGAATTCTATTATAGTGGGCTTTTAGTCACATACATTACATATTATATCAATGGCACAAAAACTGATAGTATTGTTCACTGATGAGTCTCGATTTTATATGAACGATTCTTGACCAATAATGATCTAGAGAATTTTAGAAACTCAATCTCAAGTTCACAATATTCTTAAGAGACACAGTTATAGTAGTTCTGATTTTGGCAGAAATCAGTCCGAATCTGAGCTGATCCTTAAGTTATTGGCAGCAGCTATTAATAGAGAAGCAAACTTCAATTCATATATTCATCCCTGCTAGGAAACAATGAATATTTATACCATATTTATTAACAATAACACACGAGTATGTGAGCACACATAAAACAATATAAGGAACCTGAAGCACTACTCCATATGGAACGTAAAAATGATTCGCCCGATTTTAACCTAATAGAGTAATGTATATAGATGATAGAGAGTCTGATACATGTTCAGAAAACACTTTTTTTTCTGTGCAATCTTCTCCAAATTAATGACATAACAATATGACTTCTTAAAAAATAGGCACAGAACTATCAATGTGTTCTTGATGACCTGCTTACACTATCGAGTCTAAATTGCCAGTTGAGTTGGCCACATACTGCACTGATGGATGTTTGCTGAAAAGCACTTTGTATCAGAAACAGCAGTGTTTATATTTTTTTGAAAAATACTTATAATTTTCTTCTGTTATTTTGAATGCCATTGACTCCTTTTCCACTCGAACCTCTTCAGCAATCTGAAAATATTATTGTGCTTCAATAATTTATTTTTTATTATAGTTTTTCTGTTTGTTGCATATATTTTTAATAGAATATTATTTAAAGCTATTAATAATTGTGACTGTTATATCAGGTTTGTGATCTATCTCTTTGCATATAGAAATATCATATGTCTTTATATATTTTATTTATAATTATTTTATAACCTTTATATAATAATTTGTTGTATTAATTGTATTACAATCAATGACTTGAGTAATTTTGCAATTTGAAAAAATATTTTCATAGCATTATATTAAATTTTAAGAAATTTGTAAAACATTGAAATGTACTTTTAATATTATGCAGATATGAATATTGAGAAAATGCATGTATATCTGGTATCTATTATTATCCAGTTTGCAACACTTGTATGCTCTTAATATTTAGATTAAATCATAATTTTCATGTTTCAATGCATTTTTAGCTTTCTCTTGATATAAATATTGATCAAACATCGATTTTGAGACTTTTTAGATATCAAACTGGAACTTTACGAACTATATTTCCAATAACATTTAAATCTTTTTTCAATTATGTCAAAAAGTGTTTTAAAACTACTAAATATTTCTTAAGTTATAAAGGTAGAAAGGGAAACTTATTAATATTAATGATTATTTATTATTAATATACCTATAAAACATATAAATACACATCTGTGACAGTTAAAAATATTTCTAACAAATTAAAAAATTAGCGATTCATGAAACTATTTCTAATCAATTAAAGTCCAATCTCAGTTGACATTCATTTCCAATGGATTTCAATCAAGTTATGGACAAAAATTAATTTCTTAACTGTCGCATTATTCTTTCTAACTATGAAAGAATTGGTTTCTAGTTACTTCTTAATTATAGAAGATCTTCCTAACTAATTACAAATAAGAGAATTTATAAGCGTTCAATCACTGCCTCATGACTAATTTATAATTTTTACTTGCATAGATCAGTAATGAGAAAGGGAATTTTACTTGTATAAACAAATGTTTACTTATTATTGTCAGAAATCTGAATATTTTAGCATTTTGTTTCCAGGACTTCCCTTCATTAATAGTTTTTGTGCAGTTTTATTTTACAAAAAAATAACTAATATCTTTTATTTACGAAATTGCAGACAACTCTTTTATGAGGCAGTTCTTAGAAACCGCACATAAAAATATTGACAATTGACCACAATATTTCTATGGTACAATGTTTTTGTAATATGATTTTTCTATATTAAACACACAATATTACAAGAATTTAATTATCTTAAAGTAATTCACTTAACTATTTTTGTACGTAGAGTTCCAATTTAAGCACTAAGTGGAAAGCTTAGGAAATATTTACAAACATTCTTAATTCCATCTAAAGAATTCAACGTAGAATTGCAAAACTAAACTACATATGATGAATGATATTAAGAAAAACATTTAAATAGTTGAAGTCAAATATTATTTGAAAAGAAAGATGAATGTTAAAATCATTCAATATCACAATAAAATTTGTCGAAAAAAATAATAATTTATAATTTTATAGTCTGAGAAAAGACTTTAATGTTTTAAAAATAATATTAAATTTTATGAAAAATTATAAATTTATAATACTGACTTTTTAATTTATAAAATTTAATTAATAAACACATTCATCAAAACTTTCTGCTTTGAAAATTCAATATATATTCATTCTCACACACACAAAACAAAAAGTTATAATGAATATTATAACTTATTTTATATTAAATAAGTTAATCTATAAATTCTTAATTTCTTATATTGCAACTACTATGTATACATAAATTGAGATGTAGAAAATAGACTGTTGCTAAAATAATGAAAATTTCAGGACAAATTAAAATAATTTTGCTATTACCAAAACAATTGAAATTTAAATTTTATGAATTTTTAAAAATTTCCAGTTATTATTAAATTTATACCCGATACACAAATAAATAATATTTCTTTACAATATTTTGATTTTTACGATTAACTTTTATGATCTTTACGATTAACTTTCATGTGGTGATGCAAATATCTTACATTAAATTAACATGTTAGAAAATGTGTTTTCTGTCTCACATAAAATTCAGTTCATAAACTATTTTAAAACTACACTTAATAAATGTCACAATTAAAAAATAAGATTTTTAATGGCAAACATTTTCATTAAAAGCGATAGCAAATTTATTATTTATGAAAAATGTTAAAGAACACGTAACAATATTTTTCAATTAAATATTCGCATTAAGGAGGAAGTACTGAATTTCAAGTTTACTCTTTCTGATGAAACTATCAAATTAATCTTATGTATACAAATGGTTATTGAAATTATATTTGCGCTTTTCATAGAATTTTAAAACCTGAATGGTTTCATTAAATATAATATATCTTGCTGAATTTCCTTCTACTTTTATTCCACTTTTTTCCATGCTCATTTTTAAAATGGTATCTGTCCATCACAAGCTTCTTACTGCTTGAAATTGACGGCAGGCTTTTTGACATATTGTCACAGACAGAGGAAAGTTTTCCTATTTTGCATATCGGGCATTTTTGATATTTTCACAATAAAGAAATTCAGCATGAAACTCAAAAGTGAAGCCACTGTGTGTCAAGATATATTTTAAATTTCTTCGCATTTACATTTTTGAAGTTGCAAGAATTTAATATTTTCTTATATAATTACATAGTTATATAATTTATATTACTTATATAATTTATAATTTCCATTCCAGTTACGATATTTAATATTTCAAACTTATTGGCATTCAAAATTAATTATCTTTTGAGATAAAATTTTTAATGCAGATCTTATGTACACACGACTAAGTAGTTAAATAATATATATATATATATAGTCCACTTACATAAATCAAATGCACAAAGCTGATGTTACTTATATAATATACGTATATATGTATATAAAGATACAAAAACAAGCTGAGGATAAAAGAATATATTTTTTGGTTCATACTCAAAATACATTTTGATGAAATGCATGAAAGCAATTCAAAAGTGTTCATAAGTAATGAGAGTGACATTTAACCTTATTAATGGTATGCTCTGTTAATAGCTGTTTCATATGGAGATAACTTTGAAGCACGTAATAATACTTTGTAATCGCTTGCTTTTTTACGAAAACAATATGGAGAAATCCACATGCTCTGATAGTCAAATGTTATTATATTGTAATATACATCCACTGTCATTTATTCGGAAAGACTGTTTAAATGCAAACGGTCGCATTCGCACATCGCGATATTTGGCAACTCATCCACTGTAAATCCCTAAAGGGGAATGAGAAGCGCATCCTATCCGATGGGGAATCTAGCCCAGTTGCTATTTGGATGCGGTCGTATGAAGACCGTATTGGCACCAGTGTATTATGGTGTGGAACTTATTTTTATGGAATATAATCATGAAAATTGTTATTTGTTGATTGTTATTGTTAAAATAAAATATTAAAGTAAAAAGGACTTATTAATGAAAGAAAACACGCAACCAATTGAAAATTGCAACCAATTGAATGCAATATCTTGAAAATTTTACGTTTTTCTTTTAACCGTTCTAAATCCATTATCTTAAAATATAATTTTAAAATATTAAATTTTAATAAGGGAAAAATGGGCCTACCTCAAATCTCAGCTCTCCAGTGCCTTGAACGCTCCGTCAAATAATTCAAACCATCACGTCCGGGTCACCAAGAGGACTTTCATGGATTATTATCATAGGGTGAAAATTCTCAAACAGCATTACAGCATGTGGATACAAATAGCAAACGTGGCATCAATCGTACTGAAAATTTTTGATCAGAAAAGTAATTGATTGAAAGTACTGAAATTAAATCCAAGGCTAACGATTTGGAAAAAAGTACTAACTTTCGACTTTGCATAACGGATTCCCACTTCCTATAAGACTTTTCCCACATTCACTGCATATTAGGCGTTTTCCTAGATAGTGAATTGTATTCATATATCAAAAGATAAAAAAATCTAGGAAACATTCAAATGTCCCTCTGTGATAGATGCACAAGCAAAAACACAACACTTGTTTCATGCTATTCAAGAGCAGCTGGGATCATATGTGATACGGATAGCTCAAAATAACATGCTTTGAGATCGTTCAATAGATACTTGAATGACCTAAGACAGTTATAAAGCCAAGGTAAGCCAAATTAACGTGTTTCATAAATCTGATTAAAAACTCAATATTGAAAAATCATAATGAATAATTCAAAATTTAAAACTGTTATAAAAAGAAATTTAAGCATTCACTCGTATTGCCTTCGTGTTGCCTTTTTCATTAATAGTGCACCGCACTTATGTAATTTAAGCTTGAAAATCCGAAACTTTGGGAGTGATATACATAAGAGTTTATACTAGGTAAAAAAGAAAGTTTTTACCGTTTTTAATGATCCAAAAAGTCACGACCTACAGAAAGTGTAGTGTTGTTAGTCCTCAAAGTAATCACCATCGGCATCCAGCACCTTGTGTCAACGTGTCTCCAATTGTGCAATCCCTTGCGGTAAAACTCGGTGGTATTGGACGCAAAGAAGTCCGCGAGTGCTTAGCGCAAGTCTGCCTCATTGGTGAAAGGATTTTTTACTAAGATGATTGTCTAGTTATCGAAAGAAGTGGCAACAATATGGTGCAAAATCTCCCAATTAAGTTACTGTATGGCATTCCTGGCCACTTGCACGACATACTACTTTGCGACGGAGAATTTGAGTAACCAGAAGTGTTGGCGCTTTCTGTTGCAATGCCTGGTGCGCATGTTTCAATTGCTGCGAGTACAAGTCCGCAGTGACCGTATGGCCTATTGGTAGGAACTCTTAATGAACCACTTGACGACTAGTGCACCAGACACTAGCTTCATCATAGAGAGTTAAAACCCCAACTTGAATATATGAAACCAATGACTTGCCGTGGGTCATTCAAGTTACTATCCTCAAACGCTTGACATATTTGTCAACTTGATGCAGAAGCTGATAAGCCCACTTTGAAGTCGTAAAGCAAACAATACCGAACGAGCTTCTTCCACAAGTCCAGTTCCCTTCGTTACTGTACAAGTTACGTTTGATAAATGAACATGATGGACCTGCTTTTATAACAACTGATGATCCTATTCTGGACTGACCGGTGTCTGTTCTAGGTCATAAATTAATTTGGGTGCATTTTTTTAACTTCATTCAATAGGAACGTGAAAACGGTAGGAACTTACTTGTTTATCTTAATGTAAAATAGAGTTTCAACTTGATTTTAGAAATCATTCGTGCAAATCATTTATAGAATTATAAAAATCATTATCCTTTTTTAATTTAAAATGAAAACTAATTTTTTCCAACATTATTAAAATAAATGTTTACTAATTATACGTTAAGACAATAAGTTTTAATAAGGCACTTTTTTTCTGAAAAGCTAACTTCTTTTATCTTTGTGAAATGTGTGTGGTAAGTTATTCACAAAATCCAAAGTTTTCAATGTCAAAACAAATTTATCATTTTTATTAGTAAACTATTTAAACGCTAAACTCAGAAATATTGTTAAGAAAATAACATAGTTTTAACTATACAGTTCATTAAATTCTTATATTGTAAGGTAAAAATTTCTTTTTATTCTAAGCACAAGGAAATATTTGTTGATTTTAATACTAATTTAGAATTAAACAAATTAAATTTAGAGTCACTTTTGTAATGAGGATAAAGATTAATTCATTATGACATCAAAAGAAAAAACTAATTAAAATATGCATTTAAAGTTAAAATAAATAAAGTATCTAAATATTATTAAGAAAAGATATATGTATAAATAATAAATTCACTGTAAAGGCTGGCATTCACACATTAAATAATTTCACGATGTCTTTTTTTAGTTTCCTTCAAAAGCCAACTATCATAATAAAAAATATCTTTTGCTGCAGAGTATAAATCTATCAGAAATTTAATATAATTGATAAAAAAAATAATAAATATAACTGGCATATATGATATGGAAATATTTTACTTTTTAAATTTTACTTACCACTGAATTATATTTTGTATCTTAAGGCAATTGCTTTTAAAATATATAAAAACGGCTGTTTTTTATATGAAATAAGTGTTTCTTTATTTATAAGCATATTTATTGTTCATTTTGGATCATTGGTAAAAACTCTAGATGATACAAAATTGCATTACCAAACTCCACAGAAAATTTATGAATAAAAATTTTTGCTTTGTAGAAAGTTATCAATGCCCAAGTATAAAATAAGTGTTGCATTTCTAACACTTTTTTCATATTCTATACTAAGCATAACTAGCCCTTCAATATGATTTCTTTTTTAATTTCAGATGTACCCAACATGTGACCTTTTGACTGTATGTAGTTTATTTAGGGTATTTTTCAGTGAAAAATATAAAAAGTAAAGTTGAAACTCTCTCAATATATGCTTACAAATATTTACAAATTATCGCAACATTTGTTAGTGACTAATTCTAGAATTATTTCTAAGTTATAATATATATATAATAATAATAATAATATATGTGTTTTGTAATTCCAAGCTCGCTCACCCAATATAAGATAAATAATATTTACATAGTAAAAAATTACCATTGATTACAGCATTACGAAATCTCATTTAATGGAATATAAATATCACTAATTATATATATATATATATATATATATATATGTATATATATATATATATATATATATATATATATATATATATATATATATATATGTATGTGTATGTATATATGTATATATATATGTGTGTGTGTGTGTTAGTCTTTTTATCGTGATAAGAATGGCTGTAAAAAGCTAACCAAATCATAGTTAACTAACACCAATATTATAAATGAAAATAAAAATCAAATTTTTTGAAAAGAAGCAAAAAAATCTGTTTAATGCATAATATTTATTAGGATGTGAAAATTAAGTGTAACTTGGTATGTATAATAAGAAATTACTAATGTTTCTGAAAGAATCGACATTACAGAGCTATACTGATTTTGTACAATTTTGATTCAAACCAAGAAGGGAGAAAAAAGTCTTAACAAATACTTTTAACACAGGGTAATGAGTAGCCATACGGCTAAGGATATTGTGTGGCACTTTAATGTACACTATGTAAATTGCCTCTGGGGAAGACTTTCCATGGATAGTTAGCCATAATCATCCGTTGCAAGGAAGAAAACTTGAAAACTCCTAATAACTCATCCTACGAACATACATGGTGAAAGTAAAAGCGCAACATCCATCTACCTTTGACCAACAGGGGTTGGTATTAAAACCGGGACTTTTCACACTGAAGAACAGTATTCTACAGTATCCACAAGGATCCTACGATGAGTATTTGATAGTACATGCTTCTTTTTGACACCACGTAATGAACATTTAAAGGCCAAAAATAGTCGTAAGCCATTTTGGTATTTACCACGGAAGTTGCTTTCCGGAAGGATTTTTAATAAATAGTGGACCATAGTCATGTGTTGCAAGAGAGGAAACGAGGAAAACTTTCTTCGAAACATGAGCATGCAGTGCCCGTTATTCAAGAGTGGATGGGTTCGAACCAGAGACCTTATGGTCTGAACAGCCTTGTCTACTCACACTACCTTTCTGTGAGCCTTTGAATACGAATACTTTAAGAATTCCTTCGAAAGCAAAGAAAAACTATTCTACAATGGAAAGAGAATGCCTAATCGTAGTACGGGCTATAGTGAAATTTACGGCATATCTTTTCGTAAAATCATTTACCATCGTAACCAACTACTGTTCCTTGTACCTACAAACAGAATTCAAGAAGAATTCAGGAAGATTAGCAAGATGAACTTTGTAATTACAAGGATATGACGTAGGAATCATTTACAAAATTGAGTGTCGGCATGAAGATTCTGCTTGTGTGTAAAGAAAGCCAGTCGAAGAGAAGGATAAATTTGCTGATAATTTCTGTCACTATCTTCTTATCTTAAGCAATAATAGAAAAGCTATATCAAGAAATACGAAGGTTATTTCAGCTCTCATAATACAGTGATCACAAACAAAATGACAAAGTTTCACCATATTTTACTTAAAAATAATTATGGCACATCAAGAAAGTCATGTTTGCTTGTGAGTGTTATTCCTGCAACCATGAAAGGGGATATTTTAAGGAATTTTCACGATGCGTTCACTGCCAGACATTTGAGATTTGGTTATTGCTGCATACTCTCTAACTATCTAACATATGTCAGATAAGCTGTTGGCTGCCAAAAAATCTATGATAATATGGGGCTTGAATGTTAAGTGCCCCTTAGAAAATCCAGTGTAGCATAGAATGTGTTCCTGTGAAGTTGGATTGTCGTTGAGCACTTTTGACAAGTGAGATAAAATTTTCTGCAGCTATCAAAAGAAATATACTTAAGGCAGTATTTTTTTAAATATATGATCAAATTTGCCAGAGGCTCCATTGGTCAGATCTTTACAAACATGCATTGCAATATGTTATACATTGCCGAGAATGTCAAAGAAAAAAGCGTTCTTCAGAAACTAGCCGAGAGATAAGTTCCTGTCCTGTTTTCTCCTTTTCAACATGTCGAGATTAATTTTCTTGATGATTTCTTGAAATCTGTTCAAGAGAATAAACTTAACACCTTATGTACTGACTGCTTAACTCATTATACACTGACAAAGAGATTACCCATAGCTGATGTTTTTGAAGTCACAAAATTTCTAGTGGAAGATATCATGTTAAAGCTGATGCTCCTCAAATTATAGTTGTGGCCAGGTGTTCCTGTCGAAATTGAAGTCTCAAATCATACGATTGTGCAATTTGATTTAACAGATAACCAATATTTATTCTCAGACAAATGAGTTGACTAAAAGACTTAATAAAACTCAAACAAATATGGTATGAGTGTATGTGGACGTGATAAGAACACATAAAGAGTTTTTATCATTTGTTAGAGTTTCTTACAATGCTGTAAAACAAGAAACAATTGATTTTACACCCTTCTTTTTGATACATAGAAATGATGCGGAAAATTGAGAATCATGCTCCTTTATTATTCTAATAAAAAAGATGAGAAAATAAAAAAGTTTATTGCAGAAACCAAAGAAGCGATATATCTGACCAAACTTTGACCATTAGATGTACAAGAAAAAAAATCTTAGGCTGTATAATGCAAGCATACTTTTTTTGTCATTAATCAGAATATCTCGTAAGGATTTATAATACCACATCTCAAAAGTGATGGCAAGCAGACTTGTTTTCAAATGGTCAAACACTGGACTGTTGGCCGATAGCTAGTTGATTCGATATTGACAAGTACATTCTAATTTTTTGTTTGTTCTAATTTATAATGTCTTTATCAAAGTTTCGAGAAAATTCTCGTTTTTGTTAATAATTTTCATATTTTTAGAAATTTCTAGTGTTGTATATAAGAGCCTTCCTTCAGATTGAGGGCAGTTCGAGAGTAGGATTTGCTTCTTACTTGCATTGTGCTAATAAACCTTGTTAAAGTGAAGACAGCGTGATTATTCATTCTACCTTACATTTCTACTTGACAATATTTCCGTTTGGAAAGTGGATTTATCCAAGAAGTTATTAAAGCGCTAGTTCTGCTATTTCAAAGTGATACGGGGTAGCTTTCAAATAAAACATACGATTTTCAGGACTGCCATCCTTACTTGAAATGGAAAATCGAAGATACCATGCACAAATAACGAAGAAGCCATATTAATACCCCGAAGTCCAAGATAAAGAGAGATCTGCAGCATAAAATTCAATTTATTACAAGAAATAAAGGCAATGTCCACAAAAAATGAGCCGAAGGAACCTTGAGAAACCATAATAAGTAAGGCTTGAATCAATAAAAAAATCTTGATCAGTTATCTGTAAATCTTGCTAAACTTAAAGCGCTGTTTTTTCCCCTCCAAGAATGGAACAATGATACATTCCAAAAGAGCAAGCTTTGCCATGGCCGAAGCGTTTCGCTCTTTGATTTTTACTTGAAGATTACTGTAAGTTCTTGAATTATCTAGAACTTTTACAGACATTTTATCATATTCTAGAATATTCAGTGTAAGTGTATATAAGTTATGATTGCGCGAGTAGTGTCTGGCAGTTCAACTGCTTAGAAATGGTTTGTTTTGTATTTTTGTTCGTAAGATTAAATAATTTAATTAAATTTGAATTTCGTGATTTCTTCTGAGTTAGTCAAATGTATATTTAACTTTAAATCCTTAAAATTAAATAGGTATGTGATTACACACACAAATGTGTATGTGTATTTCTTGTTTAAAAATTAGCCTCCTTTAAGTTATAAAATCCTTTCAACAAATAAATTATTTTTAATAGTTTTACAATGAATTAAGTGCCATAAAAAGATGAATTATTCTTGTGAAATAATCTATGAAAAGAAAAGTTAAATTATTGACTGTTTTAATTCAAAGTATTTATTATTCTTTGCTTAATTATTTAGTCTGATTAACTGTTTTAATTTTGAAAAAACTAAATGAATACTCTATTTCTTTATATCAGCTTTTAATACCAAAAATTATAAAGCAATTCATCTATTGAAATGCATAAATAAAGCACTCGGTTTATATCGAAGTAATGAAAATCAATTTACCTTTGATTAATTATAAATCAATTTTTCTGTATAAAATAAAGTATTGCATTAGTGAATCATATTAAGAGTATTCTCTATAAATTTTGTTCACTCGATATCGATTAAAAGGTATATTAGTTGTGGAACTTTTTCATTTTGATGATAGCAGAGAGAGAAAGATTAATATATTTCTTCTTTTCTGTTATAAATTATTCTTTAAATATTTTCGTAATTTTTTACTATAAGAAACTAAAATTACTTAGATGTCTCAAATCCATTTAAAATGTTTCTTAAATTTCCTTTAAAAGATTGTGATTGGGAATTAGACAAGAGAAAAAAGATTTATTTGCGATACACATTAAAAATTAAAATTACTGGGATAAATTATATTGTACATTTTACAAGCATAAAATATTCCAAGAAAACAACTTCAGTTTATTGTAGGGAAACTATATATCTTAATTATAACAATTTTCGTGTTTGTGTGATGTATTTATATATAGACGCAGGGAAATGTTTGACTTTATAATTTTTTTAAAATTGAACGAAGAATAAATTATTTTCCCAATTTTTTTTTCATTTTATATCAAGTTTTTATAAGGAAAATTTTCCAACTAAATAGTGATGAAGAATGAATGAAAAAAATTTTATTTACTTGATATTACCATATAATTTTATCCTTCGAGCTATCAAGTTGTATTCATTGATAGACAATGAGACAAATCTTATTTTATAATCTAACTTTTTGCCTTATTGAAGAAAAAATAAATAATTTTTTGATATTAATTCATTTTAATTCGGGATTAAAACTGTTTTCAGAAGTTATATTTAGAATTCTAATTATTACTAAGAACAAAAAAAAAAAAAAAAAAAAAAAAACAGAAATAATTTTTATTAATTTTTGAACCTGTGCAATGAAAATAGCTTACTATCTTAATTTTTTTAAATTCTGATAATAAATTTTTTGAGAATTTACAATTTTTGTTTCTCTATTATCACTAGATTAAAGAAAATGCAACTCCTGGAATGTTTTAAAAAGCAAGTATGGTTAAAAAGTAATTGTCTTTGAAAGCAAATGCAAAGTAAATAGATTTTGATTAGAATCTTTTTTTTACCATACTTCAAGTGAAGTCTTACTTTAAATTTGCCAGTGAAAGCTTTAAAGTGACTCCATCAATTAATAATAAATAACCTTTTTATTGTTTTTAATTTAACTACTTTGAAAAAATGAAAGTTAGACACTATTCCGATTATCTTCTCTCATTAACAAAATTGATAAGACATCCATTAAGTATTCATTATTTATGGACAATCATTGTAATACTTAAGCTCCCAAATATTTGCTTAGTTTATGAAAAAAATCTAATCTCTAAAAATAACGATATTCATTTTCAATTACACTTCCCCCTTAGAAGAATACTGCTATCTTCTTTTTCAAGAAAGGCCTCATTTTTTAAACAGGGAAATACATAACAGTTACTCTTAAAGGAATCCCGGAAAAAATATTTAAAAAAAAAGGAGTGAAAATCACTTAAAATGTCATTGTGATGCTTCTTAAGATTTCTACGATGATGCTATGTGACATATAAAAAGAAAAATTAATAAAAAATATCTGACTTGGCATAAAAAGCTTCTCAGCTATTTTTAAAGTATCACAAAAAAAAGGGATTTGGATTTTGCTAAAAGAATGCTAAACAAGCACTTGTCAAGAAACAGCACGGGTTTTCAGTCTCAAATTTCATTTCGAGTTCTCCCCTTGCACACCGTGAATGTCTTGTCACTTGAATTTCTATCTTTGAGAATGGAATATTTTGTGTCGCTGCTCCAGAAATCTTGGTTTTTCTGTATTAAAAATTCAAAAATTTTCACCAGTTCACTGCTTTGAGAATATTTTGTTTTCCAAGGGTACTGTTTTATCTCTTTATTATATTCGAAAGAATTTCGAGACAACGATTTGTTACTTCGTTTCCAAGTAACGCAGGAATTTTATCGTATTCCACCCATTTTATGTCAGTAGCTGAGAAAATATGCAATTCATGCCTTGAGACTGAAAAAATTTAGTTCTTTGAAAATTATCTTTAAAATATTTTAAGTTATTGATTTCATTTCGCTAATCTGTTTATTTGATGAGATTTAAAAAAGTATATTATAAACTATTGTATCTTTCACTCCTAATTTGATTAGAACCAGTCATTATAATCAAACATTTTCTACAAAAAAATTCTAAAAATATTTCTAAATTAAAAAATACATTAAATATTATTAATGATGGATGCACTGATGTAAATATCAATATTGATTTTTTTACATTTAAATAAATTTTATCATATTGTAAATAAAATTTATGATAAGATTTTAATCACACTGTTGCTTTAACATTGAGGTTTAATATTTCTGATTCATGATTTAAAATGAACATTCTTCAAGTTATTAGTCGAATCATTAGCTCTCTGGCCCTCCGTTCGACAATTTGTGGGTTCGATTCTTATCTCAGACTCCGATACTCCAATAGTTCAGAATTTACTTTATAACTTTAGGTCATATTCTAATAAGCCATCACGTGCAAAAAACGATTGTTAACAAGTAAATAAAGCAAACATATCGTAGGCTTGTATTACGTGTCAATTATCATCACAGCCAAAAATAACAGTTAAAATATTGTGACATTACCATTGGCGGAAATTTTTTTGATATTAAAGTGATTTCAAGAGTTAAAACAGGAATATAAGTAAAAAACATTCATATAAAAAAATCTGTATTTTAATTCTGGATTGCATCTCATTTGTCTATTGTAGATTCTTATTTATAAACGCTCTTTAAGTGATTAACACACAACTATTCATAGAACTTTAATAAACCTCTTTATTATTATGTACAGTTCACATATTAATAATAAACCAAATATTTTTAAAAATTACTTGGTTTGTTAATAAGTGATTTAATTACTGTTGACATACATGAATAATCTTCGGAACTCCCTAAATTATAATTCCAAAGCAATATTCTTATATATATACCTATCACTGAAAAGCTCACGTGAAAAGATTTCCATAATAATCATAACAAATGCATTAAAAGGCATTACATTTTCTAAGAGGATTTTCTTAAACATCCCGTACAGCACATGTAATTTAACAGCTAAAAACCATAAGTCATTTGTGCATTTACCATATATTACCATTAAAGAGAAGTTTTCATAGGAAGTGAGCTTTTTAAAAGAAGGAATCCAAAAAATTTCCTAAGCTCCCTTTCGACAAAAGTAAATAGAGAAAATATTTTAAATAATTTTCCTACATTCTAGTCATATCAGAGTTAAAATAAAAAAAACAGTAAAAATTTTAATAAAATAATAAGTAAAAATAAATAACAATGAGTGAAAAATAAATCTACAAAAAATTACTAGGAAACACTAAATAGATGCGTGAGCATAAAACAGAACTGTATAAGCCCTATTTATAATATATTTCAAAATCTTAACGAACTATTTTAGATTGTTGTTGCACCATCATATTTCCCTGAATCTAATCTGCATTAGCACTTCCAGTTAGATAGAAGCCACTGGGAGGAATTTTCATGATTTTGAAGGAAGGATCCCCAATATTTAGCCTGCCACCCTCAGACGTATCATTTCACTTAGAGGACATTGCGACCAAATCCAGTTTTAACGTACTCTAGCCGCCATTAGTGAACATGGCGGATCTTCTGTTAAACCGGGATTCGAACTCCCTACAATCCGACAATGAGAACGACGCCCTAACCTACTAGGCCACCGCGGTCCTATTATATATACTGTACAATAAGGTAGGATAAAAAGGACTATTTATGCAAACCCCATAGGTCTTAATTCGATATAGCTCAAAATCAGAAATTTTCTGGTAGGCATTTTTTCTTAAAACAAAGTATAATATTTTCCTTAACAAACAATAATATTCACACAAATATCATTCTTACAATAGAAATCTACTTATATATCCAATAAAAAAGTCTTAGTTTTTAGTGAATAGAAATCTACTAAAAATTTTCTCTACAAAAATGCCTTCAAATGAACTTTCATCATTTTTTAATAAATATAAAGCCATTAAGTTATAAAATCCAATTACTATACATATTCTTTTATTAAGTTTAGAGTGTAAAATTTGCTACAGCTGTTTGTGAACAAATAAGAATTAATCTCAGTTTTTTGATTGCAAAAAAAAAAATCCAATATAAAAAACTTTTTATGCAAAGGTTGTAAGTTTAGAAGAAAATATTAAAAAACAAGAATGAGTCGATATTTTGAATCATAATAATAATAATTTAATATAAGCAAACAAAGTGATATTTTGAAGCTTGAAATTACTGGGATTTATTCCCTCAGTGAACAATTACACGTGGATTGCTAAGGAATACCAGATACTCACATTTATCTAACTCAGTTGAATTTGTGTGGGTTCAGGACCTCGTATTAATTAAGAAAGAGTATATTCTGTAACTTTTCATATAAAAAAATAGAATAGGCTCTTTTAAAATAAATGCGACACTTTTATTATAACTTGATTTTTTTAACATAGGCTGCTTTATCTTCGGACTAAAATGTATTGTAAATGAGAGAATCCAACAGCCAACGAATTTTACATAATTTCTCAATGTTCTTTAACATTTCCGTAACTTTTAATATATATTTAGCATGAAATAGATTATTTTAAATTATTTTAACGTTGATTTCAAAATAGTGAACACACACATTAAATATATTAGATACTTGTAGTGTAGTGACAGAAAACATAAGATAACATAAATCTATCAATTAAAATTATCTTTCTAAATTGGTATATTAAAGGTTCACAGGTTCTATTTGTGATTAAGAGATTTGGTTCACATTTACTCAAGTGGTTTCAAAAGCCGTAAAAGCGTAAAATTTCCTTTACTTCATTCGGTTAAGAGTATAGCAAGGAATCTTTTTTAAGGCCAATTATGCTTGAAAGCTGAGCGAAAACTCAGAGAACTGGACTTATATGCCTTAAAAAAAAGGAGGAAATCCTCAAAACAGAATAATTCCGTAGTTGTTTTTCTCTTAAGAGAAAATGGGGATTTGCTGTTTATTCTGGAATGATGTTTCTGGAAAAGGAACGTTTCGATCTTCGAAAATTCTCTCGCGTTGGAGCAAAACTACTCTCGTAAAAGTTTTATGTACCATCCAGGAAGAAATATAAAAGATTCTTGATAACGCTCTAAGTTTCAACGTTATGCGTAATTTTACTTTTTATTATAGCAATATAAGTTGCTATAAAAGAAAACCCGATGGAGAAAAATTCTGTATGGCTCTTAAAATCGCTATCCTGCTAAACAGTTAAAGCAAAAGTTTTTTTAAAGTTTGAGGGAAGTATTACAAATAAGTAGAAACCAATGTGTTATCTTAATCTTCAGATTGAAGTAATTGCTAATGGGGAGTTTTCGAGAAAGGAAAATATATTGCTAATGCAACAGCTAAAAATACTTGGATTTAATTCTGAGTAGTATTTATGTACTTAACAATTTAAGAACTTCATTTCAAATTGAGTACATTAATATCAGACACTATAAAAAGTATTTTGTGTGCATTAAATCAAATTGAATAGCAAACGATATATGTGAAATCCATGCATATATTTATTTAGTTAGGATTTTTAAAATATTTTTAAGGAAATCTTATCTGTTATACAAAATTGAAATAAAAATTTCCAATTCAAATGCATAACCTTTCTTAACTATTAGTTAGCAATTAATATAATAATTTTATTATATTTAACATTTGAAATTAAGTGTTCTCAACAATACAATTTCTGAAATTATTATAACTCTACTATCTACGTTCATTGTTAAGTATAAAATTTTTCTACTATCACGTTTACATGAAATTTAATATTTTTTAGTTTTAGAAACAATATTTCTTGCTTTAAAACTCTTTGCTAATACTTTGTCTTTGTAAAATGTTTCAGCTTTTTAACATTTTCATATTAATATATATTAAAGAATATTTTAAATAAATGTGATCTTTGAAAACTTCTGAATTTTTTCTGTTAAAGATAAATCAATGATTTTCTCGAAGAAATTTGTTTTATGTAAAGCTCATCTTTTAGACTTTTGTTAAGCAATATTTATAATCATTTCAGCCATCCTGCATCTGCCTGATCTACAGAAAAAAAGACGTATGAAATCTTGACACTCCGACCTAGCGAGTAAATATTGGATTATTACTTTTTGTTATGCATGTTGAAAATATCAGTTGGAATAATGGGTATATTATTTTTTAATTTTTTGTTTGTGATATTTATTTAAATGTCTTGCCCTGCAATCGTTTTACCTAATTTGATACTGTTGAGATGATCCAATATAAATGAAAATGATTTATGTAAGAAACACTGAATCAGCACAATAGACGCGTGTAAGGAAAAAACCCTAAAAACATTTACACTGCATGGAAACGTCCCATCAGAGTAAATGTCGGAATAATTAAACTGAAATTGATATTCTCGTTAAAATCAGACCTAACATTTGCCACGGGATTTTCCATGTCATGTGATATACGTCATGTCAATTAAGAAGAATGAGTAAAAAGAAAATATTACTTAGAGATAGGAAATGTTGAAATTATAATTACGTTTAAAAATGCACTTAGTACTATTAAAAAAAGCTCGTAAGGGTAATATTCTATTTATTTTATAAAAAAAAACCTTGTGACTGTAGGAGTCATTAAGTATAATAGGAATTCTCAAATTTAATTTTCATTATAAAAGAAAAAGATAATTGTGGCAAATCATACTTAATGGAAAGAATTTAATTTCAGAACTATTTTTAATATTAAAAAAGTTTAGTAAATCTTGATCTAAGTTAGAATATAAACAATTCAAGTCTACCAATTCATAATAAATCTGTTTATGTTGTGTAATAACTTTATTTCGGGATATAATTTCAGCATTTTTAATCCTGAAAGTATTAATAAATATTACTTATTTCTAACCCTTTTAAAAATTATTGTAAATTATTTTGATTTTTAAGGGCACGTAAATATCTTATCGGTATGAAGGTAGCACTGCTAGAAATTTAAATTTTATGCAAGTAAATGTTACTACATTTCATTCAGATAACAATAACTGAGTTATGTTAGGTGTTACGAGACATTCAAACTGTTTATTTATTCTGATTGAAACCACGAAATACTACCAATTACTTATCAATTTTGATCCATAGTTAAATGACAAGCTTGACATTGGAGCTGGCATTTTCCTTTCCCCAACAACGGCGGAACATTTGACCCATCAGAATTTTTAACATTCATACGCGCTTACAGCACAATGATTTTTGGTTCGGTCACACATGTATATGATCCTCTAATTTTCATTCATGGGAAATATTTTTTTACCATGAGACCAATGTAGTCCTGGTATCTCTAATTGTTGTATATAATAAATAATATATTTATGTATCTAAATTACTTCTCTGTATACCATGAAAGCCACATAACACAATACAGCTTTTTCTACTTCACACCATAATACATTACCTCCTAAGAAGGCAATAATGCTTGTTTAATTTTATCTGAAGTTAGAATAATTCATCGTTATTACCTATCAAATGGTAATCATTTCATATGATATTTTGTATAATCAAATTACAATCATTTGACACTTAATGTGTAATAAAAGCATCTTTATTTAAAAATCATTTAATTTTGTGTTGATGAGACCAATGCAGTCCTGGTATCTCTAATTGTTGTATATAATAAATAATATATTTATGTATCTAAATTACTTCTCTGTATACCATGAAAGCCACATAACACAATACAGCTTTTTCTACTTCACACCATAAAACATTACCTCCTAAGAAGGCAATAATGCTTGTTTAATTTTATCTGAAGTTAGAATAATTCATCGTTTTAACCTATCAAATGGTAATCATTTCATATGATATTTTGTATAATCAAATTACAATCATTTGACACTTAATGTGTAATAAAAGCATCTTTATTTAAAAATCATTTAATTTTGT
The DNA here is from genome assembly GCA_037975125.1 of Latrodectus hesperus. Classification (NCBI taxonomy): domain Eukaryota; kingdom Metazoa; phylum Arthropoda; class Arachnida; order Araneae; family Theridiidae; genus Latrodectus; species Latrodectus hesperus. The sequence goes on from CM075853.1 coordinate 67,098,299, forward strand.
GTTTGCAATGCATCTGATCATTTTCATTTTGTTTTGCATTTACTCTTGACCCAATAACTAAATTGCTTCCAATTTGTCAAGCTGTTCACACAAAATTCAACACATTAACATGCAGTTAATCACCGTTTTATATTGGGGAATGTTGATGCTATAAAATTGGAAATAAAGTTAATTATATCACTTTTTATCGAACCTATATATTAGGCATACAGATAGTTCAAAATCTAGAATTTTACCATGAAACTGATAATTTTTCATCAGTCAGTAGCTTGCCAGTTCAAGGGTTGGTTGTTTCAATACAGTCACACAAACATTTATCTTTCATGCTCAAATATTGGGAATTATTTTCTAGGCATTTCACCTTCTTCTCTACCCAAAACATTAAGCAAAGAAAATTTAAACTTATAATAAAATATGATTTTACGTGAGAAAAAAGCAATAACACTACAGTAACATTATGAGGATAATAATTATGTTAGAAATGACGTATGACAAGACTAAAAGAGTAACGTAAAATCAAGTTATAACAAAAAAAGATTTGTTAAAAGAAAAGCAAACTTTAAAATATAAAGTTCTTTAGTTATTTTGAATTTTATTTTTGGAAGCTTTGACTAAATTGACTTAATCAAGAAAGAAGAAAAAAGCCATTTATTTGAATTAACTTAAAATTTTTCATGAAATGAATTAGGAAATTTTACTGAATAAATTGATAACATTGATTAAAACTGCTAGAAATGCAAAATTTGATGATTAATTCCGATATTTTATTGTTCAGCTTTTTGCTACCCTCATACCAATTGGATATCATAACAATTGAACTTTTGTTTCCCTCATATCAATTGGAAAACCCTTAAAAGTGTTTATTTCAGAACCTTAAAAATATACAAATTTTTAAATGATTTTTTAAAATTTAACATTATTTCACACGATATTTTTACATATTATGCAAATTTCAGCGGCATCTTTTCTCCCATTGATGAGGCTGAACTTATATTTTAACATAGTTACAGTATACTCCAAATTCATAAAATCATAAATTATAGATTCAATGATGATTCCGAAAAGTTCTCCTTTTATTTAAAAATAACAATTTTGGCAATTTTACTTTTTTCTTTAAGTCAGTTTATCAAGTATGTGAATGAATAAGCGAATTATTGAGATTCATATGAAAAAAGACAGCAAAATAAGTCAGGAAACAGATAAAATCATAACTGGTCATCAAAGTTATTTTCGTCATATATAATAATATAAAATTATTTGGCTTGAAATAATTTCATAATCTTCTTTCATAATTCACAAAACGTAATTAAAATAATATTTTTATAATAGAATCCATATTACATCTTATCATACAGTAAAATATTTAATATATATCTGTATTTGAATATATATATATATATATATATATATATATATATATATATATATATATATATATATATATATATATATATATATATATATATATATAATTAATCTAATTAATATAAAAGCAGTAAAGGCAAATACAATATAAAGTATACGAAAGTTTATTCAATAAGAGCTCCCAATTTATATGAATAAAATTTTAAAGCACTGCATTTGATAATATTCATTTTATTTTGGATTTGTATGAATTGCTTTGATATATTGTTTATGATATTGATATAGAACTATTTTTATGAAATAACATTTCGTGATAAATAAAGAATATTAGAATACTTTTCTTGTAATCTAGTTGTAAAATACAGATTCTTAGTCTGTAAAAAATAGAACATTAAGCAATGAAATAAATTGAGAAATATATATTATTGCCATTTCTATAACTTTTTGAAAGTGAATGTTTGTAAGTGAAACATTTTACTTATTCAGAAAAATCTGTTTAGAAAAAAATAAACTGCTTTAATTTTATGGGAATTCTCTTCTTTGTAATACAATATAAAAAAATGTAAATATCCTGATTGAAGTTTGAGACTTTGTTTTAATACGAATGAAATATTCCTTTTGATAAATCAGTACTCTTTCATAGAATTATCACAACTCATTTTTTGTATTTAGATAATTCTCCTCTGATCTCTGCACTGATCAAATCATAAACTACAAAATATAAGCATTCATTTATTCGTTTTAATGTATTTTATTTAAATCATAAAATTTAAATAATATGTCATTGATCTTTTTAAAATAGTTGATTCAAGGGTTGGGCAATATATGTATGCCAGATTTAAGAATATAATTCAGCTTTTCACACTGAATTGAACCTGAAAATTTGAATTGATGCTGATTTTTAATGAAGATAGCTTTGATTAATGAATGCATATGTATTTAGTATAATTTTAAATTTTAAGTAATTCTGTTTAATTGAACTCCAACCTAAACTGTGTACGGACATATAAGTTGATTCAACTTTTTTCTTTGGTTGAATTTTAATTTTAGAATGTTTACATATTTAATATTTTTTGAAAAATTCCCAAGCATATACCAGCAAGAGACAGTGATGTGGCTTATGAAGCTCTAGAATAAAATTTCAGTCTTCTGCAATTAGAAATATACCTGAAAAACCAATGATGTATTATTAAATAATTTGCATTTTCTTATTCAATTGTGATATAATGCTTTTAGTTTTTTTTTCCAGGTTTTCAGAAATGATGTTAAGATTTATTGAAAACTTTGCATATTAAACAACGGGAATATTTTCCGAATAAAATTTAGAAAGAAAAATTCCATATATGTATTCTTATAGAATCAAATATAGGTATTATAAATGGTTAGCATATAATCATTTACTGGAGTTATAAATTATTTTCAGCTTTTAAATGTAGAATAAATTTTTTTCAGGATGTAGATTAATTGAATTTTTGGCTTTCTTATTCTAAAATGCTTGAAATAAGAAGATTTCGAATACATTGGACTAGATGGTTTATAAAGAAAATTATACTTATATACAATTTAAAGTAATTTTTCAAAAAGAGAAATATTTTTTAATTTCTTATTATAAACATAATTCTTTTTTTATTTACCAGAAAAAGATTACAAAAATAAAAAAGAAGGAAAAGTATTTAGATTTCATTCTAATTTTTATCTTCTTAAATATTTTATTACATTTTTATAATACATTATTTTTGTAACATATATTATTATAAAATTAAAATTTTATTAAATTTAAAATATTTTTAAAAATGAAAAAGGAAAATATTTTAAGTTAAGTATTAGTTGCTCAAAATCAGAACAAAAGATCATATTACAGTGTTATGAGTAAGAGATATTTCGCAATTTATAACTTTATTTTTAAATTTGCGATAAAAATAGAGCTTCTGCAAATACTGCAATATCAATATATATATATATATATATATATATATATATATATATATATATATATATATATATATATATATATATATATATATATATATATATAATATATGTGATATTAGCACATAAAAACTGGTGTGAAAAAAAAGCTATCCAAAATGTTAATGAAATTTAATTTGCCTCATCTATCACTTTTTATCGAATCATTTTTTTAAGTATGATTCAGAATTTTAGTAACTTTTTACTAATTCACCCACATAAATATATATAAATAGCAGTTTATGAAAACAATTTCGCGTCTGTGAAAATTTATGTGTTTTTCGTTCTAATGCGTTTTACTATCAGCTATCTGTCTCAGAGAAAATATAATGCAGTATCGTAATTTATTTTATCTGGTTAAGTAAAATTCTTTTTAGTTAAACTTCTATTTGAAATGTTTTTTCTTCTTCATGCTCCGGGGTAAATGAATTTCAAGAATGGTTAGGGAAAGGCTTTGCATTAACTTCGAAAATAAATGTAATTTATATTATTTCTAAGAAACATTTAACATGAAATATTGCTGTCGTTATTACTTTTGTTTACATTTTAACCATCAAGAATTGAAACGATTTATTTTTTACTTAGTTTCCATTAAAAATAAAATACATATAAATAAGCTAATTATAAATTCAAATCACTTAAGTTTATATTCTTAAATTCATTTTAATTCGATTTTGAATATGTCATTAAAACTTCTGTAACAATTTTAATGTCTTATAAATGGTCTAGTCAAAAACAGAATAGAAAATAATCTCATTATATATAATTTCAGTTTTAAATACATAGACTTATATACACGCATACTTATATACATATGTAAATCACTATTCGCATAAATATCTATATTGGCATAAAGATTAGCACACTAACTAAGAAGAAAGTATTCCCAGAATCACAGTTCAGCTGTATTAATTGTATTAATGAAACCCTATTAATACATGAATAATCTTTCATCCCATAATTTCTATGAATTAGGAGAATTTCTTAAAAAATAAGTAAAAGTTTACTACAGAATACATATAGTTACTATTTATGGTATATATTGTACAATATTTACCATGAGCATGCGATGCAGTACAATCGAGTATTAAAACATTATCTTCCATATAATATTCATGGCATCACGCGTGTTCTATGAAAGGGTTTCTTCATCAAATAATCTCCTAAATTATGCAATTCTACATAACACAATATATTATGAATGGTAAGTGAAAATTTTAAATATCAATCCGATGCATGTATGGTTTACTAACTTTTCGTGTATAGCAAACTGCATGGATGATGCATGATTAAAAAGGAAATGATCTCAGAAAATTTTCTAAGCATCCGTTTTGTCAAATGCACAAGCAGAGTCTCATTTTTCAGCACATATTGCTCGATCCTGATACTTTCCAATCTAATGAACTCATATTTAACAACTTGGTGGTTCTAATAGACATTCCTTTCTATAGTAACGAATTGCTCAAATTTTTTTTTAATAATGCCTATCAGAATCTATCTACGGAATGCCAAACACGCAAAAAAAGATGTCCATTAATGTGTTACGTGATAAAAGTGGTGACGGTTGCATATGATATAATTCTATCCATAGAATAAAATTATAAAAATAAACACTCCTTTATGATGCCAAGCACTTAACACTGAAAAATTGAAGAAATTGCAGAAGCTGTTATAAGAAATCACGACTTTATTTGATGCGACTGCCATAGACACGACAAAAAAATGTGGTTTGTTATTACAGAATGTAGATAAGAACATTGTGTTCACAAAATGCTTTTTGACGCACAAGTATTCATTAATTATATATTAATTTTATATTTTAATCTTGGCTTCAAACCACAACAAACTTTTTTTAGAAAAGAACAATCAATTGTCATTTTTAAAAGCATAACATAGTTTCAAGACATGCTTGAAGCTTCGGACATTAATCTGCGGAGGATGTAAAACCATTTCAACTTGGAGAAAACCTTTTTATTCGTTAATTTGACCTCGTGGCATACCTATTGCGGACATACTAATTTTGTCTCTGAATTCTAATGTAAAGTCAACTGATAATAATATCATCATTATTAAGTTATACGTCAATGTATTCTGTAAAACACTTATATTTTAGAACTTTTGGTTGATCATTCAAATCACAAATTCATTTTACAAGGAGTTGAAAAAAAAACTATATGTTCAAGTAAAATCTGAAATTTTGCCTTTGATGTCTTTAAATTATCCCAAGATAAATTATTTATAAAGTTCCTATATAAATTTACTTTACGCAAAAATCTCTATACAACTGAATTTTAAAAGGAATTTCTGTTTTATGATACTCTTAAAAATACTTCATATATGTTAATTTTGTTTTTAGTACTCAACTTTTATGATCTATTTAAAAACTCCTTGCTGTTTTCTTCTTCTAATTTTTAATTATCAGAGTATAAAATGTATTTTTCACCTCACTAAAAGTGCGTGTTCTAAATTCCACGAACTCAATAGAATATAAGAATAAAATGATCACTCATCATTTAAACTATACCCATAAATTAATACTTGAAGCAAGTAGCAGATGAAGCACAAAGTATATATATATTTTATTTTCAATTCTTTATGTCACTCTGTGGTGTCACCAACAGCATTACTTTTCTAGAAGAGTATTAATACCTGGTTATACAAATATTGGTTAAGATTATTTAGTAAATTTAACCTATTTATATATTTTGTCTAATTAAAAAAACTATATCAATTTTCAAAATATTTTGCAAAGCATGTTTATTTCATATTCACTCTGTACAGTTTTACTTTAAGAAACTAAAAATATTTATGATTATGATATAAAAAATAAAAATGTACGTAAGCAATAACTCATACTGGACCCTATGAAAATAAATTATTTTTATCAACGTAGCTTATATCGACGAAGCATTTTCTTCATTACTGACGAAACACTATTTTCCCTTATAATTTCGGGACATCAACTCCGGGATTTATTAGCCGTTTTATATCCCAGAAGAGGAAAGAAGACGTCGTCCGGGGAGTCACTTAAGAAACGCTAATGGCGGCGAGACGTAGTTTTCGCCGATATTAACCAATATATACTACTAACCGTGGTTTTTCCCAGTCGGCTGGACAGGTTTTTATAAGCAGAAGACAGTTCCCATAGCAACGAGACTAGTTGTAGATGTCTAAATTACTAAATTTCTTTTTATCTGCTTCAATTGTGATGAATTCGAACGGTATTATAAGGTTAGGAAGAGTTAATCAAAGAATTCTAGAATAAGGTGATTTTGTGATAACATTAAAATATTTCTCCGAAATGTGTTTTATAAAAGGGATTAGAAATTTCAGAAATTTGACTAAATGAACTTTATTATTTTTGAATGATAAAATATTCATTTATATGTGATTCTACTTTTTTTATAACAAATGTTAAAAATAATGAGAATGTTTGATTTTATTTTATTTTTGCAATAATTATATTTTTTAAGCCTTTAAATGAACCAAATTATAAATTCTGAAATAACAAATTATGGTTTCTTTGTAAAAATAGCAATTAATCATGAAACACATTAAAAACTGACATTAGTTAAGTACATTAGTAAACATTTTCCGACATTATTTACGACATTGAAAAGTATATTAGTTTCCATAGTTTCTAGATATTAATAAAAAGAACTACATTTTATATAGAAAACAAAATTTTATAAATAATTTAAGAAAATTAAGTGATAGTATATAACATAACTTAAAATATAACTAGAAAATCAATTCTCTAACAATTATTGCGCCTTTTAAACTTGTTTATGCATAAACTTATAAACTCGGGGGATCAGTTTGTTGAAAAAATGTAGTTAATATGAAGTATAACTATCCCGTGAAGAAATGCGACATGTGTATGATGCCATATAATTCATTATACAATCCATTCATTGGATAAAAATCAAATGTTGTTACTTCTCAAAGCAGTTAAAACTTTGGAAGGTTTTTATAATTTGGCATTGAAAATAATTGCATGCCTTCCTAAAGCACTCTAAATATGACCGAGAAAATTTAGTCTCGTTGATCAAATTGGTTAATGCATGTGTTTAAATTGTTTGCAGCAAATACTGACCATGATAGAATCTAGTTTATTGTCACCTTATAGCTGAAAATCTTTACATCGAAATAAAACTGTTATTGTATCAAGTACAGTGTCCATACAATGTACAATAATGAGCTTTTACGTATCTACACAGTAAGATCTAAATGTCTGAGTCCCGACCCAATGAAACATTTCTAAGAATGCAGACCCTAATCCTTTTGTATGAATCATTTTCACAAATTATTAATGAATAATTGAGGGGGTTTCATGTTTTTCTCCAAATTAAGTAAAATATGACATCTCTGGAGATTAAATTTGAACTCAATTATTCACTAATCAGTGGTCTAGTAAGCGACTATGTTGACATATTCATCGTGGTCATTTTAACTTGTTACTTGATATGGGTAATAATCAAATAGCTAGAGTTTCTGTAAAATTTTTGTGGCTTGCAAACACTAAAAAGCCAATTGTTGTTACTGCTCTATTGTTTCGTACATATAACGAGGGACACCCATTTTTTGTCTGTGGTCCAATGGTCATATTGATGTAAAACCTAAATTGTTTCCCGCCAAGCACTTGGTATTAGAGACAACTAAAAATAAATCTTCAATGCATAATTATTAATATTTTTAATCGAGAATCTTAGTGGTCATTGTTATTTGTTAAATATTTCGGATTTTTTATTTAAGAAATGCAGCAAAATTTTTAGCTTTATTTATGAGCAAACATTTTTGATTCACTCTTATAACGTGTTCTAATTGTTATAACCAAAATTTGTTTAAAACAGTATTATTCAACATTAGTATTATGACTTAGAAGTATACAGTATTATTACTTATATAAAATTGCTTCACAAATTTACGTCATTATTTTCAGCATTTTAATGATAAAATATTGTAATTTTTTAAAATTTTAATTAAAGTAATATTTTATAATAATTTTTCTTATCAACTATATTTAAAAAAAATATAAATGTATATGAATAAAGAAAGTTTCTCGTCTAACTTGCATTAGGCAGATAATATGTACAATGTAAAATTAAGAATTCAATTAACACATTGTGATAAGGAAAACACATATAAATAGATTACTATATAATTAAAAATAACAATCAAAAAAGGTTGCATTTTATCGTATTTCTTTTCTTAATTGGAGGATTTGACAATTTTTATAAGTAAAAATATTCATTTTGAATTAACTGTAACAAGTTTTATTTCAATAAATAAAACTCACTTGAACTTTATTAATTTTAAAGGGACACAAATTGTTTTCATATTATTTTAAAATATCATTTTCTCAATATAAAAAATAAGATATGATGATACATAAAATTAGAGATATTATGTATAAAATAAGAGATAGGCAGACGGGCTTATGCATGTAACAAGTTTTAACAACCATGAAATGTTTTTTTCAAAAAATAATGTTAAAAAATATGTAACGCACATTCTATGATAATTTTCTTCCGGCATTGATTTGATTATTTATTTCTCCATTTTGTCACTTTTTTCAAGAGAATTAATTCAAGAAAAATCTCTGAATTAATTATCTTGAAAAAGTGATTTTCATCTGTATATATAGTTGAAAATATATTTGCATCCAGATTTTGATGATCATGAATTGTCTTTTATTTAAAGCCAAACTATTAACTTAAAGAGATTTTAAAAAATGAAACTTTATTGAATGCATAATTACTATTAATATTTAAAATACTCAAATATGTAATATAAATAATGCTTATCATGAATGTACAATTTAACAGAACTCTCTCTAGATTCAAAAATTCGTGCACATATGTTTCTCAAAAACTGTCCTCCATCAATCACAATTCAAATTATGTCTTTTATATAAAAAATAAAACATTGATGGCTGGTAATAATTCCAAACTGAAAATAAAGCTTTTTTCATTTTATTTATTTCACTTAGAATTTGTAATATTTGGGCTTATGTGATATTATAAATAACAAAAGGGAATCTGTATTGTTTATATTATATTGTTCACAGTTTATAAATATTCACCTGAGTTATATATAAAATATCATCTTTAATATGAAAATTATTTATTTCTCATCATATTAGTAATAGTATCTTAATTTTCGATTTGACGTTTAAAACATAAATGGAAAAAATTACTATCTCAATTATCGGAATTTAATTACATGAAAATCATAGACGCAAAAAAATGACCGTTGAGCTATGCACCGACAAAACTAATCCTCCAACACTTGTGAAATAAATACTATGAGCAGGATACAGAATTCGTCAGGCAGTTTAAGTTGAGTTTCTCTTCATGCAAATGAATATAAGTGCTTGCATATTTTCTCTATCATATCTGTGAAATATCGTCACCTTCAATGCTGATAATTAAACTTTTTACGCCCATGAATTTTTTGTTATTTACTAAAAAGTTAAGTGAATATAAGACATCTTCATTGTTCTTTAAAAGTTAGTAAAGAGAAAATGATATTAGCATCGAACAAATGAGCATGATTATTTAGATGAATTCTAGCATTCACAATAACATTTAAGCTCAAATTCTTTTCACATAAGCACTGAACTTAGAATTAATTTCATTAGATTGGTATTAATATCTTATCAGAGTAACACAATTACATTTAGGCTCATGTTTAATTTCGACATGGGAAAGTTATCCAAGTCCATCCATTTGATCATATTGGATAAGGCGATTTGTGTATATGATCAGTACCTAATCCCTACATGTTTAGAGTGATGCTTCCTATACTGTTTACTTCTAATTCCAGATATTATGATCATGGGAATGAGAAGGAATGCAATGTAGAATGAAGAAAGGGTTAGTTTAATTTAACTAGACACTTGACATCACGAAGCGGATAACCTAACAGCGAAGACTGTTGTAGCATTGATATTTGTAAATCCACCGTCTTTTGCCTTCAGAAAATTTTATGGTAGGAGCCATATTCATGTGATTCTGGGAGAACTCTTAAAAAATGTAAAGTAGTAAGAAACTTGCATGCAGAAAGTAGATACGCAAAATCCACGCAATATATATATTTATATATATATATATATATATATATATATATATATATATATATATATATATATATATATATATATATATATATATATATATATATATATATATATAACGGTTTATAATTACGGTAATAAATTATTTAAAAGGAAGATACTAATTAATGTGAACTTATAAGATGAAGAAAAAGCGGTCAAAGAAATTTGAACAATTCGTTACCATTTACTATTAAAATTTACTCTTTTAATTGTAAAAGATGTTGCTTTAGTTTGATTTAATTTTCGTATTACAACCAACAAAACCCAGAAAAAAAAACGTTTTATTAACAGCTTAATTAGGTTGAATAAAGATAAACTTTATATTAGCATATTTAAACTACCGCGCAGTTAATATTTGCAATGCTTTTTTAAATGGGTTCTACCATGTATTAATTTTTCCTATTGAAATTCAAAATATAACTTAATTTTTCATCGAAATTAACTTTTAAAATTTTATAAATTTGCAAGAATAATTATTTTTTAATGTTATTGTGAATTTGTAAAAAATATTAAAAGTTTTAATTCTATTGTTCAGCTCAGGATAATTATATTCATTAGTAAAAAAAATTTAAAACTGATTTTTCCTTAACCCCCCACAATCATCAGTCACGGAACTGTCCTTCTTATATTAATTAAACTGCAAGCCAAATTTTAGCTGTTAAAATATTCATTAAAAATTTTCTTGTGTTTCTTGTCACAATATCATGTAACAGGCACGACATGACTTCATGTGCAACAATTAATGCAATCTGTTTCCTTATTCCGGATGTAAACTCATATACGAGGACTCACCCTTTTCTTGTATTCACCATTATGTTCTTTTCATGTCTTGTTCATTGACCTGACTTCAAATCACCGAATTGTTTTCTATATAGTAGCAACAGTAACACCAAATTTGATGGCTTCATTTATTGTTCATTTGATGAACTAATGTTCATATCTAGTATGTTAATTACCCACTAATCTTACAAACTCAATAATTTTTCTTATTTGCATGCGTATATTTCCAGTGTTTTATTCAGTCAAAAATTAGGAACAGCTTTGACATAAGAAAGTTAGATTACATGCAATATGAATTAAAAAATTAGAAATTTCCTTATTGTATGGATTTACAGAAAAATATTAGCAAATCATAATATTCTTTTTGATTTCGTTTATCTTTTCCTATATTTACCTCTTGTAGTTTTATCAAAGTTATAATAAGTAATTAAAGTCTAATTAAACAATTCCTATAATCAATTTTAAAAACTAAACATTGGTTTTAACAGATTATTTTATTTGTAAGTTAAACTGTTTCTAATTCAAGATATCAATTTTACTTATGAATGAAATTTGTGTTGAGAACTTTAAAATACTGAAAAAGTTATTAAAAATTATATATATATATATGTGTGTGTGTGTGTATGTGTGTGTGTGTGTGTGTGTGTGTGTGTGTGTGTGTGTGTGTGTGTGTGTGTGTGTGTGTGTGTGTGTGTGTGTGTGTGTGTGTGTGTGTGTATATATTAAAAAAAATTATGTGTGTATATATATATATATATATATATATATATATATATATATATATATATATTGAAAAAAATTATATATATATATATAAATTTTTTTAATATCATTCTTATATATTAAGCTGTCTGAAACATCATTACATATATTTTAGTTCCTTTATCATTTTTCACTATGTTTAATGTTTTATTATCATTCATAACCCATTAATAAAATATTTCTTTAAAGGAAAATTTATAAAAGAATGAAAATTGATGAAAAATAATTCAAGTAATTAAATATCTGTGTTCACAAATTTAAAATTAAAAATTTTGAATATTATGTAACTTAAGGAAGAAATTCGTCAAAGACGTATTCAAAAAGGAAGGACACTCCATCATGAGAAATCACCCACTGATCAACGTTATGCAGAGAACAAAGAGTGACTCGTCTCTTCTACTGTTCTTCTCTTACATGAGGAATCATTAGTGCAGAGAGTTTGAAGGATGCAACGTCTTTTTGGCCATTCATAAAGTTAACGTGTTTGTCTAAGTTATAAAAGGTTGGAGCTTCTTAGACAATGGCAGTAATTTGCACGCTATACTTGAAAGTTGGTATGAATCGAGTTCTTTCCTACATAATCTGACTTTTCAAAATTATATGAAATTAATTTCTGTTTGTGAGTGAGAATTAGAAATTCTAAAATAATTACTTAGATTACATATTAAAGACTGATTACATTTATTTTATTCTAACAAAATTATCAAGAAATGAAGTTAATATAAGACCTTAAAACTCGTATTATAGATATAAGAATGTGGTAAAACTTCATTCCAAAATTAGAATCTTCCTTGAAATAGTATTTTTCTTGATGTAATCATGCAAACTTCCTTTAGATTTAATGACTACCAGCCATGAATTTTCAGCTTTGTTAGCAAAAACAATTAACTCGGTAGCGTTGTGTATTTTGCTGTATTTCTCACCATTTTCGACTAATTATAGATGATACATATATACGGATATTAGTCTCGTAATTTTGATTGACAGTTAAATAACAAAGTTAGCAGTGGCATATTCTTTTCCATGCCTTAAAAGTGGAGGAACATTTTAACCTATAAATTTTTCATCCTGCATAGCCCTTCTAAGAATAATAGGTTTCAGTTAAATCAAGTATCTAACTTGCTACATTCAACATATGTAAGTGAAGATCTCCTCCACGATGCTATCACTATCCTCAATTAATTTGTAAAACATTTTTAAACTTCATTTACCCAGCTTTTTCGAAAATTACCCTTTTAAAATATATAATTCATTACATATGGAGAAATACATAGAAAACTTAGATTGGTTAAGTGATTAGTGGGTTGATTTTCCTCTTTCCATAAGAGAGATGTACATTCAAATTTAAGAGAAAAATCACACAAAAGTATGTTTTTTTCCCAGTTATATTAAACTTGTAATCTAACCATTTCATTTTATATTCATTTAAAAAATTCATTTGTCAAAATCATGGTAAAATTGATGTACAAATAATTTTTGATTAAAGACAATGTTTACAGATATTAACGCGTTAATCGTAAATAAATGCAATGAAACTAACAAGTAGGTTTTGATGGATATAATTTTTTTTCAAATATTAAATTTGAACATATGTAGATGAAAGAAATTTTTTCTTATTCAAAAATGACTCAGGCTGGGAAAGACCCAAAAAATGGAAGTATTTAAAGTAATTAGAATAAAAAGTGTCTAACGAATTAGTATAAAAACTTACGCATATGAGAAAAAAACTTTTTTACTAAATCTGTGAAAGATTATAATTTTTTTAAATCTCTCAAATTATTTAAGTTATTTATTATATAATCAATATAAAAAAATGAAACATCCACTTATTTAAAAAAAGTTTTTTAACTAGAATAAAAAGTGTATTGCTTCCTTAATATAATCACTTACAATAAACAAATTTTTTTATTAATTTAATATTTTTAAAAGATTAGTTTTATTAGGCTTTTTGGAATTTTTCAAAGGTGTAAAGGAAAAGGAAAAACTATCAAGCAATTTTACTTTTAATTATATCATTTTCTATCGATCCATTTTAAATTAGATCATTTCAAAAAGTATCATCTTAAAATTAACTTATGCAGAAGTTTAAAGTATTCTTTAAAATACTAAATAGTTCATAATACTCTGGGAACAAACTTTCAGCTAGTTACTGTAACATTATAAAAAATTAAAGTTTTTCTTCAATTGAAGAATTTTACTTTATGCGTGATAATATTTTGTAAATATAGATATGTTATACTTCTATCTATAAAAAGAAAACCATTCTTAAAAAAATTATGATTAATTATTTATTTTAGGAAAATAAAATCTCTTTATTAAAAACTTATATTTTTCAACTAATGAAAAATCATGTTACTCTTTCTGTATGTCATAATAATTGAAGGATAGTTTAAATTTACAAACATTTAGGCAACAAATCTTAACAACCAAACCGAGAGCTGGAATATCTCATATAAAAACAATTTGAAAATATAAGAGGATGAATTTAAATTCGCATATCGAAAAATATCTCTTAACCAAAGTTTTTTTCATTTATAATAATACAAACAAATAATGTATGCATCTGCAATTCCTGATGATTTATACATCATTATTTTCTCAATTTTAAAAGCTGTTCCTTTATTCAACTGTGTGTGTGTGTGTGTGTGTGTGTGAAAGCAAAAATTATGCAAAATTAATATTATTTGGAATTTTTTGTTAAATAAATTTAACCCTCCACTAGTTTCTATAATTAGAATAGATATGAAAAGGAGAAATTATTTATAACCATTCTTTTTATATGGATTTTATACCTGATTATATTTTATGAAAGTTTTTTATTCTTTTATGAAAAATCTTGATCCATTATTAAAACGCGTTTAGTCATTTTAATTGGTGTTAAGACAGTGACATTCGTAATAAGAATTCTGTATGAGAAAAAGAAAAGGAGATGACACAGCTATAATTGAAAGAAAAATATTTTCAGCAGTTGTAAAATCTGATTAACAAAATCTGGGATCACAATTCATAGTTGTTACAGCTTAAATTTAATCATGTTTTTTCTAACATTAAGGCAACATTTGATGTAAATGAAATTAATGCTTTTGGATCTCTTTTTTGTATCCATTTCAATAAATATAGATTAAATCAACTGATGATAAATCAAGTTTATTTCTTCATATTTTTACTCACGACACTTATTTTTTATGGAAAGTTTATTGAGAGTATAAATAATAGCTTATAAAAAATGTTTTCTCGGAATTAATAATAATAAGCTTACGGTGCAAAATTCTTATTTATAGCTTAATTGACTTTAATAGTAAATATTTTATTTTAAATCTAATTAAAAGGCATATAAATAAAATCACCATTTTAGCATGATTTAAGCTTTTTAAGTTTAAATTATAAATTAAAGTAATAAATTTTCGCTTACAATTTTTCCTTGAATTGACAGAAAAAAATAAGATTTAGGTGTAAAACTCTAAGCACAATTGTCTGTTTGGCTTTTATTACAATTATTTCAAGTATTTGAATTATGATTACTAAGACATGCAAATAATTATTTTAAACTTCAATAGTCTAATAGGATTTAATCAAATTCGAATTCAATTTTGAATAAAGTAAATTTTCTATGAAAGAATAAGAGTAGTTTATTACTAATTTTTAAGCTTTTACATTGATTAAATTGACCAAACATTTGGAATTTAGTTTGTTTTCGTGACTTTGTGGATTCAGTATACAGCTATTTTTCTCTAACTAAGGAAAAAGATCTTCGTATTTTCTGCCTATTGGGAAAAAGGAAAGCCAAAAGTACCGAACAATCTTTTGCTGAAACAATGAAACATAAAATTGCGTAGGAATTCTAAAAGAACTCTCTCTAGTAACAGTTTATCTAAGAAGTCTGAGCAACAATTGTGCGTTTCAACTGTTCTAAGGAAGATGCCATCTTATTCAAGAGAGTAAAAACTTTTTAACTTGTTTCAGTTAAAACGAGTAAACTTACATTTGTATCTATATGCTTCTATAACATTTTTTATGTTCTGTTAAGTTCGTTTTCTTCAGGGCATACTGATTTTTCGGCCGCTTTTGACGTCACTAAGTGATGCAAGAATAGAAGTTGAAGTTGTTATCAACAGCTAGGGAAGGGGCTTTTAGCCCCGAAGCCAAGTTTTAGAAGTAATCTTATTTCAACAGACGACTTTGACTGAAAGCAGAAAGAAAAGAAAATAGAACTCTTTTTTCCCCTCCACGGAAGACCTGACAAGATAAAACATTTCTTTTGGTGAAGAGAAAGTTTTTTCCCTCACAGAAAACAAGGTTTGAAAGTTCATGTCGTTAGAACAAAATTATGCAAATGCTTTTTCGTTCTATTGTGACCGTAACAGTTTCCACGAAATCTTTTACGTGTAAAACCACTGAGCACCTGATTTTTGAATAAAAGCCAAATAAGATACGAATAATGAGATGCTACTCTTAGAACATTTTTTACGCTCCATTCCATTGTACTAGTTATTTCCATTATATAAGTTCCAAGATAAAGGCAACGGAATTTTTTAAACAGATAAGAGAAAGCAATTTCATTTTCATTCAAGCATTCAAGTTTAGTATTGTACTTAAAGTGCTTCTTAAAATTCGATTACAAAAAAGTACTATATTTTATCACAGTTCGTCAAAATGTGCCTTTACAGAAATAGAAATTCAAACAACATTTTAAATATATATTCTTTTAAAACATTATAATCATAATACAGTTAATCAGAAAATTCACATTTTGTAAATCTTAAGCAATTTCGAGTTATTGAAACTAGGGTCGTTGACCATATTTTTTAAATGCAGTTCGTTCATATTTTAATCCAAAACCTTTAAAGTTTTCCTTGACGGTCTTTTACGTTATAATAATGGCAGCAATATGGTGAAATAACTTTGACATTGATAATCTAAAAATGTATAATTATATCAATAGTTCAAATCTAAAACTGAAATCGTCTGAATCACATACACAGTTAGAATTATATCCACAAAATAGAAGCAAGTAATTTCCTATATTAATCTACAGCCTTCGTAAAGGTAATATAAAATTTTTCTTGGTTTTTTTTTATTAATATAAGTTGAAAATTATGATCTCACATTTTTCTTCTATGTAGTATATTCTTCCAATCTTAATTCAAAATTATAATTTTGATACCAAGAAAAAAATTAAAAATATTGTTAAAATAAAAGCAAAAAATTTGATGGAAAAATATTTTTCATACCTGTTTTATATAAATATAGTTTAAGAAATAATTGTTTCGTGTTACTCAAAGTAGAAAGAAATTTTATTATTCAAATTCAGATTTAAATTTAAGATCACTTGGTTACTTCCAGGAGCGAATGATAGTAAATAATTATCTGCAAGATTTCAAAATATGATTTGCAATATCAAAACTCACACAACTACAGTTGCTGGTATTTTCTAAGTTGAATGCGTCTAATTTCATGAAAATATTTGTTTTCTTTCAAACTAAAATTTTTACATATGATTATGGAATCAGTAATCCTCTTACAAAAAATTCTAAAGCAATGTTTTCAAAGTTTTTTGTGGGTGTAGTCACATTTTCAATTAGAATTTATTTTATTCTATTAAGAAACAATTTTTAAATCGTTTTTTATTTGATTTAATCAAAAAATCGTCCAAGTCATGTGTTTTAATCAATTGTTATTTTTTAAATTTGTTTATAAATTTCATTTTGAATAGAAAATTGAGATTTACTCTTTGATATATATACAGCAACTAAATATAACATGCTATTGTGAACATTTTTACTGTTTAAAATATTCTAGTACTAGTTTATATATCTTCTACAATAATATGGAGTACTATATAAATTAGAAAAATATTTTAAAATTATAATACTCAAAGATATTTATGCCTGTCTTTTTTTTAAACATGCTTCAAAAATAATTTATTTGTTCCAATTATCATTTATTCAATAATAATGAATGAGAGAAAATTATTTTTAATTAAATATAATAAATATTCTAAATAATTCGTTTGCAAAATGATACTGCCGTATCACAAATATGGCAATAATATTTCACAGATGAAAGTGCTATGATGATCATATGTCTTTTATAATAAAGCTGTTTCTTAATAAAAATAAGTTTGAATTTGATGAAATATAAATTCAAACAAAGACATAACTTTTTATTTAGAGTTGAATAATTAATAAACACAGGATTAATTTTTTGCATTTTTGGTGGAAATAACAATTTTTTTGGGATCTAATGTTTGACAACAATAATTCTCTGATTAATTTACTTATGAAAACATTCATGCTTGCATATTATAAAATTGTGTACTATTCAAAATATTACATTAAATTGCAGTGGAATCACTAAAATACATTACAGATCATTTATAAAATAAAAAATTATATTTATATCCTACATTAAGTTATTTAAAACAAATTAACATCCTAAATTAAAATAAAATTAATGACCATCTGAAGGACTGCTTTTCGCATTATGACTTACAAAATACGTTGATGTAAAATTTTAACTAAAAAATAATTACCATTGACTTAGTTTCCTTTATAAATCCTAAATGATTTATTCCATTATAAAAGAAATTAATACATTGGATTTAGATGTTTAATTGTTAAAAATCAATACAAAGAAACTTTTCAAAGCTGAAATTTTCTCACTATTTGATACATACTTTAAAATAGAAACATTTACGCAGATGTTATGTCATTAACGATTAATATATGATTTAAGCGCGGATTTATTTTGCAATATTTAACTTTCTTTTTGAAGATACTGAAAACTTGTTTCCTTTTGAAGGATGATTTTTTGATGTTTTATTTATTTTTAAATAAAATGGGATCTAAAAAAACTATATTTCTTACATATTCGTGAATAGAAAGATCATAAACACATCGTTGCTAAAGCTGAAGCATCATATTTTAACAAATTACGAGGTAAAAAAAATTAATCATATAAGAATAAGCTTTATCTCAATGAATTGTGTAGTGTTCTGTAATGAAAAATAATTAAGACTATTTAAAATACAATATTAATGTTAAAAAAGCTTAAACTATGTAAGCACAAATTATGTTACATGATTTTTTCCAAAAAAAAATAAATAAATAAAAAAGTAATATGGAAAAAAATATCGACATTATCTTTAAAAATAATTAAAAATTTTAATCACAAACAACAAATGGAATTTATATTGCCTCAAACAAATTATAAACCTTAAAATCGGGAAGTTACAAATCCCAAAACTTTTCAACCATTAATTAAAAGCTTTATAGAATGTTCCAAAATAAAAATTCACACAATTTATATATGAAAAATACACACTAGGTATAAAAACCACGATTTTCTTCCCACTTATTTAAACTTCCGTCAACATTTAACATTTCCGCTTACTCAACATTATTCTCATGTATAAGAAAACAAAGCAAATAAATAAAAGTGTAAACGATCAATGCTTACCAAGATGAGCGCCATTGTAGGCATTAGAACTCGCGTTTCTATAGCAACGAAGTGGTGTTTGCTATCACAGAATCTCATAACTTGGCCTCGATAGATCTAAAGTAGCATTCCACATTTCAAGAAGTTGAAGGAAGATGAGTCCGCTTAGGAGCTGGGTTTGGATCACCAGGCAGTTTTAAGGGCTTTAGATTTTTATGCATTTATGGCTAACAGAAGTTTGTGTTCTCAGAAAACTAAGAGTGATTACCTGTAGTACACGGACTGCTGACAGATAGTCTTGCAAGGTTCACATTTTAAATTTATTTTTCCTATTTCAGTTGCCTTCGGAACACACTGTGAACGTTTCTTTTTCAAATGCTAGATTCATTTTCAGTTCATTTCTTAAAATTACGAGTAAATATTAAAATAACAACATCGATACTATTAAAAAGTGGAATAAAAACATTATTTTTCTACATATAAATGTGGCACACAAAATAAATTAAAAAACACTGATGTTAAAAGTCCTGAAATTATATTTGTTAAGATTGAAAAACTACTACTAAACTCTGTGGTACGACAGCGTATGTGAGACAAGGCCTACAGTACTCATCTGTGTTTTCTCGACCGAGAAGGATCAAAAAACTATTTTTAAATAAAAATAATATACCTAGTATTTGGTATATTAAATGCATGGTAATACAAAGACAAGCAAACAATAGTAAGTTTTCCAAATATATTGTAAAAATTAAGCATGTTAACAGTTTAGCAAAGTACGTTGTAATTAAAAAAATATTAATTATAATACGTAATCTTTTTCATTATGTAACTATAATTTACTTAAAATATGTTTCCAAACAGTAAATTCAATTTCAGTAAGAATAGTTATAGAATAGTTAATAGAATAGAATCAGAGAATTTAAGTGTCACTGGCTAAGTTTTAATCGCCACAAAATTGGTTACGTCTCAAATCAATTTAAATATTGTGTTCAAAAATCTTCACTGTTAATTAACATAATTTAAGTATTTTTTTCATAGTTTAGCTATAGTTCACTCAAAATAGGTTTCTAAATTGTAAATCTTATTTCAGTAAGAATAACTTTATTAGAAAATTTATCACGTTAACTCAGTTTTATTAGCCTGAAAAAATTTTTATGTAATTAATCTCACATTATTTTAAATATAGCTCAGAAATCTTCGCTGTCTAAATATTTGCTTTCACACCTCATTTGAATTTGAATTTTGTATTACAAATTTCTATCATACAGCTTCAAGAAGATAAAGAGGCGTCAATTTACATATGATTACAGCGAAGATCATAAATATAATATTATCAAATTTAAATGAGAAATATATCAATTAAGGGAACATTTCCTCCTGTAATATTTCTAAGCGAAAATTATTACATTTATATATCTAGTGTTCCAGAATCTCATTAACCCAAGCATACGTTAGAGTTTTATCATTATTAACAAAAGACTTTGGTTTGAGTTACAAAGCCTTAGTCAAAGCCAGCTAAATTATCTTAGTCTTTTTATTAAATGAAAAATTATAATAATTCTGCTCAGAATTTTTACGCTTAACTTGAATAATAATAAATGTACATATATTTGCATTACATTAATATATTTGTGCTTTTCATAATATTTATATTTTAATTTCGTACTTACGCTTTCCTTTCATAGTTCGTATGTCAAACTGATAACTTGCTTAATACATAGGCCAAAATAAATTTCATGCGTACAGAAATCCCATTTTTATAGTTTGAGGGCTCATGAGTATCAAAAGTAAAAATTAAATATATATTGAAATTTAGATTACCTAATAAAGATTAAAAACTTATATTAAATATACCCATATAAATTATAAATAGATAAAATTAGTTTTGTTATTGAAATGTCTACAACATTCAAATGCCTTACAGATTAACTATATTAATTTATCACTGCCGTAAAGATTAATAATCTCATCAGCGATTATTTTTGTTAAAACACTAAAAATTAAAATCTTTTTTAACAATTTTTCCAATTCTATAAGTGGCGATAGCTTTATTACATTATTTCAACCAACTGAATGCTCTTCCATTTTTAAGTATGTACATGTTGCGTCACTCTAATATTTACCCATTAGAACTCATTTTTATGAAAAATAAAGCATCTTGTATTTTAAATATTTAATGTGACGTCTGAAAATTTATGAAGAACAAGGCGAGTCGCAAAATCTACTTAGTCCTTCCCCCTCCAAGGAGGGAGCTGCCACAAATGATTGCTTCAAGGCACTTTTCATCTTTAATGCTCCTCACCCCCCTTCATTTAGGGGAACAACACAGGAATAACAAATTCTAAATCTCATCAAAATTGTCCTCCGACCAGAGAAACTGCCAGGCAATAATAATAAGTTACAATCTTCAAGGAACGGGTGGTCTTCGGGGAGTTTTTTGATGCGCTCCCCTTTTCCAGCCTCGAGACATTATTAGATATTGGTTAAGGGAGATAGGGAGTTGGCGATTTTGTTTATTTTATTCTAGAAACCACCGTCTTAAAAGAATTATTGCATAAACAACGAATGGCAGAATTAAAAGCGGGCAAAATTGTTTCTCGAATGGAATATAGAGATTTTAGTTGGAATGCGCATTCTTATAAGAAGATAGGATAAGTAAATCAAATGTCACATTTAGACGTATACTAAATACAGAGGGTGCAAATTTTAATAAAAAAGTTAATTTTTAAATGTTAGCTTTTAAATTTAAGACTGGATTTTTTAATCCCTCGATTTTACACATTTCTCAAGTATTGCGAAAATTTCATATTTCTTAAAGTACTCTTTTGCTTATTTGAAGTTACAGAACTTGAACAAAAAATTAATTAAATAATATTTTATAATTAATAAAAATTAAATAATGTTTAGTAAAAATTCAGTAGGAAATATTTTAAAACTTTTCATTTTCCTTAAATTTAATGTCATTTTTAATAAACTTTTACATTATATTTATATTTTATAGTAGATTCTAAGAGATAATTAGAAGAGGTAAAAGTTCTAAATTTTTCGTGTTCTTGAATATAATCTTAAAGTTAAATTCAAACACTTTGAACAATAAAGATAAAAATAAATAATAAGATAAAATTCACACGCGTAGTACTCTATAAACTGAACTGTGGTTTAAAAAGTAATATAAGTAAAATATACATGACTACCGTTTAAAAAAGTATTTCACAAATTAATTAAACATGTTTTAAGTGAATTACGGATAAAACTATGATATTTGACTGATTTTATTGTACAAATTGTATAAATTTGATGCATTTAATTAAAAGGAAATCTAATTTTATAATATCATATTTATTAAGTAATACCAGAAGAATGAAAACTAAAGAACTTGTTTCTGAAATGTCTAGCGATAGAAAGCAAATATATGTATATATATATATATATATATATATATATATATATATATATATATATATATATATATATATGTATGTATATATATATATATAAATATATATATATATATATATATATATATATATATATATATATATATATATATATATATATATATATATATATATATATACATATATATATATATATATAGATAGATAGATAGATAGATAGATATAGATATAGATATAGATAGATTGATAAATCATCAAAGTGAAGCAGCACTTGCCGCAGTTATTAATGGGACAGGTGACCACATTCTACCTCAATGAGCTTGCTTATGCGTGGGTTGGGGACATACCTATATTAATCTGTGACGTCCAAAATCCTTCCGCTGTTTTAGCGGAAGGATTTTGGACGTCAGGAGGAATGTAGAATAGAGAGTACCGGGTGTCAACCCGTCATCAGTCCTTGGTCCAAAAGTCTGAAGCTCTTAGTAGCGAGTAATCTAAATCAGTTAACCTTAAGATATGGTCCTCCGGGTTCACCTGTAAGTTAGGTGTATATATAAACACACACACACACACACACACACACACACACACACACACACACACACACACATATATATATATATATATATATATATATATATATATATATATATATATATATATATATATATATATACATATTTTACATAAAAAATTGCATAAATTTATATGATATTTCCTCAAACTAATAATTTAAAATTTTACACCTGCTAACTTTGATTTAAATGAGACTATTCATTTACAGTTGATTATTATTAAGGTTAGTTAAAGCAGCAATTTATAAAACTTTAACGTTGAAAGTCACTCTACTTGTCTTATTTACAAAGGTTTTTAATCAAGTGTTTATTTATTTTCTTTTCCTTGTAGGATTCAAGTTTTCAAGCATTATCTTTTCACAATTGTTTATCAATTAAATTTTACCAACATGTATTAATCTAATTTCTTCCAATTCTTATTAGTCTAATCTCTTATCGATGAAATATCTTATTATTTGAAATTGTTATATAACGCTCAATTTTCATATGTATTTGAAATTTTAATAAAATATCAATTTGTACATTTAGTACATTTCATTAATTGAGATAATTAATTGAAAATAAGTATATTTTCATAGTTTTAGTAATTTACATGGGAAATTAAACCATCATAACACGGAAATAATTTCTTGATATGAAGAAAATTCCTTTTAATTACATTATATGTTTAGTTATTATAAATTTTTATTACTTTATAAAATTTATCCTTAAAATTTTTACTTTTAATCAAACTTTATTAAGCATAATATTTTTAGTTTTCCTTTAATTTTAAAATTGAAAATTTATTATTTAATTAATTATATATACTGAAATTTTTTCCATGTTGTGCACTAAAAATATTTTCATATTAATTGAAATATATGGAAATAATTTTAAATATTTATTCTGATTATAAGAACCTAGAATTTTCTCTTTCATTTTTGTGAAAGTAAGCTTCAAAAAATTCATTGTTTAAGAAATATTGTTTAAAAAAACTTAAGCGAACGCAAAAGAGAAAAAAATTACTGCTTTTGATGAATATTAAGAACGAAATATATGCATGAATTAATATGTAATAAAGAAAAAATACACAAAGAATCTCATGACTACTTCAAGTCTATGTTATAACATGAATAAAAAACACATTTTATGGGAAAAATTGTCTTGAATGAGGTGATTTACTTTTGAAGGGAATTAACCGTTAATTTGAATTAGTTATGATAACGACAACAGTTAATTTTAATGAACTACTATTTTCATGTTAATTTTTAGTAGCTGCTAATTTAGTTTTAAATGTGAAGCATTTCTATAAAAATAAATAACTTGTGTAAGATTTTTTTCCATATTTTTTTCAGAATAATTCATTAAGAAATTTCTCATTTGTTTTTAAATAATAGATGCTTGAGAAAAATTCTTTTGTATACAAAAATCTAATTTTTTTAGTCATAAGTTAAAAACCACTTTACACACAAACAAGTCAATGTGCTCTGTACACACATTATATCGAGGAATTCCGAAGTGTAAAACTCAATTTTATTCACTTAAATTACATTAATGAATAATAGAATATACTTGATCTTCAATTAGAGACAGTCATGGGCTCACTTGGAAGTAATTTGAAAATATTTATATTTTTAAAACAACATATAAATAAGTTATTCGAAAGCAAATTATCTTTTTCTATATTCACATAATTTAATAACAGCACCCTGTTAATGTAATTTCTCTCACAAATTTACGGCCTGTCTTCTTCTGTCTCATTTGTCTATTTAAAGTAGTCTTTAACCATCTGGAGCTGAAACCATGAAATGAAATAGCTTAAAGTTACTGAAATAACTAAAATTGGAATGAACTGAAATAAAGAATTTAGGATATAAGTATTATAAGAATTATGTTAAGATTATAGGTAATGAAAAGTAATGAAATTGTAATAAAGTTAATGTTAAATATAATTATTTTAACCAAAATGATTATCTTTTACCTCTTAAAGCGGTGATATACATATTTAAAAAACTTTAAGAAAGATCGAAACGATGAATAATATATAATTTGGACACGTTAAAAAATTAACTCCATTTAATTTAAAGCTGTTGATTCTTTTTACTAATTTATTTTATTCATTTTTAGTAATTGTGCTTAGTTTTGTATAATTATTTAAAAATAAGTACTTACTTTTCGTTTTAAATAAATAATTACCATTAAACAAATACAATTAACTTTAAATTTCTAAAATTATTTTAAGTTAAAAAATTTAAATAATACATTCATACTATTAAACAATACTTTTCTTAAAGAAAATAAGGAATCTGACAAAAAAATTTTATTTGATAAACAAATATTTATTAAAGTAAACAAATATCTGCAATCATTCATTTTAATTGACTGAAATTATTTTAATTTTATTCAAAAATGTGAGATTATACCATTCATTTATTTCTCTCTTACTCTCTTATTGAGTATTTACATAAATCTAGAGTTACATTCCATTCCATTGATATTGGTATAAGATACACATCCCCGGGTACTAATTTTTCTTACATTTTTGAAAAATATCGATCTTAATGTCAGTTATATTCAGTTCAGAATGTATAATATTGAGCTAATTTCTTAATTATATGTAATAAGTTTTAACATTATATTTGTAACTTAGAATAAAATATTCCCTTTTTAATATTTAAGTAACTGTTTTGATTAATGAGTAATTATATTTGAATCATCTACCATTTATATCTCAAATACAGGCTTAATAACAACGTTTTACAGAATGAAACAAATCCTTTGCTTAAATTTGAAATTTCCCAATCTATAAATTATAAAACCTAGGTTCGAGTATACAGTCTTTCATAAAATCTATTATTGACTTAGGTTATTTAGGAAAAAAAATCCATGTGAAGTTATAGTGAAAAAAAGGTGGCGATATGATTTCAGACCAGTAGAGATTAAACATTAAAACTGTTGCTTGCCCAAATTTACAAGTGAATTGTGAGTATAAGTAAATTGAATATAAAATAAAATCAAGGGAAAATTCTCATTTAATCTAGAGAAAATTAAGAAGCTTAGTTACTATTGATTAATTTCTTAATTAACTTTAAGTAATTAAAGAACAGAAGACCTGTATCTCCAAGTATTTGCAAAACATACTGTTTCATGAAGTATAATTGAATGTGAATTGCAATAAACACAGTATATATATATAAACACGTCCAGACTTTATTAGAAGAATTAGAACAAAAGAAATAGAATAAATTGTACTTCAAATGAATGAAATGAATTGCTTACGAGACATTTAAAAATAAATGTATTTTTCCTATATATTTCAAAATTTTAAATTTAAAATACATAGGGTAAAATCATTATGTGTTACGATACTTAAAAGAAGGAACGAGAGTTCTGGTGAACTTGGTAGCGAAAAATTTGAAAAATAAACAGATGCATACTTTGAACCTAAAATTACTAAGGAAAAACTCTTACTTTTAACCCGGTTAAGGAAAGTTAAATATTAAAAAATTAAAAATTCATCAAAATATTACCAACTATCATAGAGCGACGAAAATAACGGCAGAAAATAAATGAGGATAATGATATTAAAATAATTTATCTCAATAGAAAAATAATCTACATAAGATACAAAGGTCTGAATCTAACTTCATGACTAATTTTAAAAGATATTCATGAGGTCAACAATTTTATATAAGAAGAGAAAATTTTAAAACCATAAAAATTAAAAGTAAAGTTATACCTTGATCAGAAAAAAAAGAGAAATACCTTCTTTATGTTTTTAAAGTAATAGAAGATTTACTTGAAAGTAAAATTAAGCGATGGGACCATTATAACCTAAATAATAATAAAAATACTGTCACACAATATTGATACGTTCCCTAGACTTTGGAGATTTGAAATTAGTACTTTAAATAAGTAGAAAATGAGCAAATGGTGTATATTCACCGTAATTCAGAAATAAACGGAGACTTTCCAAATAACTTTATAAATGACGTTAAATAAAAATATATCGTTAATTCCCAAGCTTCGACTTATCTGATCTGAATTCCCCGTGAAGATAAAACTTCATTTATTATTTCCTCATATTTTTAGAATTCCTAAAATATCTAAAATAACATCATGAAGAATCTTATAAAAGTAATAACACTATATTATACGAATTTTGCCATCAAATAGATAATTTCCCACCAAATCTGGAAAATTTCCAATCCCTGATATTTTCTAAGTTTGTGACATACTTAGATTAATTCCTTTCTACTATTTCGCCAAATCTTTCTGCGAAAAGCCTCACAAGAATGATACTCTTGTGATACAATATGAATTTTTTTTTACATAGATTACTCATCGTTAGAATGAAAGCATGGTAAGGATGAATGAAAGTGATTTTACGATGAATGAAGTTAAAGTTAAGATGAAGAAAAGGCTTGTTTTTGATATTCTCTTATCAGTGGTTTCGATTTTAAAGACTGGTAGATTTTCAAAAGAACGAAAAATTCGAAGACGAATTGGATTCTCAAAAGCATTCATATTAAAGGCTTTTGAAAATTGGAATTAGAATC
Source organism: Latrodectus hesperus (assembly GCA_037975125.1). NCBI lineage: Eukaryota > Metazoa > Arthropoda > Arachnida > Araneae > Theridiidae > Latrodectus > Latrodectus hesperus. Next base: position 67,126,242 of record CM075853.1, read on the forward strand.
CACTATACTTGCCTAGAAGATGTTATTGTGGATCAAGCTCACTATTTCAAAAGCATGATCGCCATCATCTCCCAAGAATTATATTTTCTTTTAATTGATTAAAATGCCACTCAAGCTTTTCCCAACAAATTTCATCTGGAACCATCCACTAAGAATCCATTGTCACGCGCGTGTGAGAAAGCCACTTTTTTCTGTCAATAATACCAAATTTCTTTTTCGTAGTGCTGAGAAAAAAGACATCTTTACATCTGAAGATTAGAAAAAATCTGTAGGCGTAATAATCATGCTAAATCTTATTTTAAACTGATGGAAAGTGTTGAATTCTGAGAGAATTCCTCTTAAGAAATTAAGGATCATGGTGGTCTGGTTTTTTAAAGGGGTCGTTCCGCTTATCGGAAGGTTGTTTCAAATCGTGATTAACCGAAGATCAGTCTTGTTCACTGAAGCCGATAAAGCACGTTAAACAAGTCGTGATCGCAATGTCCTCCAAGTGAAATGATACCTATGGTGGTTGCAAGTCAAGTATTAGGGTGTCTTTTGCTTTAATCTCTCTAATTGATAATATTAATTATTCTAAATTAAGGAGATTTCCATTCGGCTGCTTACACTTATTGGTAGAGCTAAATTCTTGACTAGAAACAGGAAGTAAGCTGATGCAGCAACAACCCCTAGAAAATGCATGATATACACATCCGACAGTATTCATTTTATCCATCCAATTTACAAGATCTAAAAGGGTGCATAGTAAATGCATGGAATTCTTTTGACATAAATGCGTTTCATAAGCATGTGGAATTGATGCCTAAACGAATATGAGCTGTTACCCATACAAAAGATGGTACAATAAAATACGGATCGCAGACTTCTAATTTATTTCCCAGTATTTATGTTATATGCATATATATATATATATATATATATATATATATATATATATATATATATATATATATATATATATATATATATATACAAGCTGACCCAGCCATGCGTTGCAGTGGCTGAGTTTTTATAATACATTGAATCAATTTTTTACTAATTCTTGAGTATAATCAAATTAATATTTTCTAAAAATATTTATAGGTTCATTCATATGAGATTAAAAATAAAACGTTTCGCAAAAATTTAAAAGTAATAGGTAAAGTATCGAAATTTTGAAATTAATTACAAACCAACATATACTTTCTGAATTTACATTTTATTCATCTTATATTAAATTATAGTTTGTAATCAGTGACATACTCTTATAAAATATACTATATAAATTAAAAACATTTAAAAATAAATTGTTATAAATGAGGTAGATAACATTGACATCGAACTATTATTTTTTCAATTTTAAATTATTAAAATTATCTAAGTACTACTTTGTGTACAACATTCCTGGTTAACCTGTCTTTCGCTAACACGAAGAGATTTGATGGTTTTCCTACACGTGAGCAGGCAACATATAGCTGTCCATGTGAGAAACATGTGTTTTCCAAATCCAAACCACAAATAGACATTGTTTGGCCTTGAGATTTATTTATGGTCATCGCAAAAGCTAAACAAATCGGAAATTGGAGCTTTTTAAACGGTATTGGAGATTCTGACGCTATCAGTGGAATACGTGGAAACAGGACGATATCTCCTTTAAATTTTTCCGTCAAAATTGTTGCTTAGAGAATATTTTCGGTCATTTCTTTTATGACTAAGCGTGTACCGTTACATAATTCAGGTGGGTTTAAATTACGTAGAAGAATAATTGGTGAAACAATTTTCAATTGAAGATTATGTGGTGGCATTCCTGGCATATCCAGAGAATTCAAAAATTCAGTTGGAAAGTTTACGGCTTCGTTTTCATCAATAACTGTGTCGATTGATTTAAGAGACATCAAATCACCGTGCAACATCTGTTGTATATTGAAGTTAATTTCGTTCGCATCAAAGTTTCTTGCTGCCAAAATAGCACGATTACAGAGCCAATTATCAAATTATAAAATAAAAATAAAAAATAAAAGTCTATAAAGAAATACTTACATGTTTTCGAGGTGGTATGAAAATTAGTAGAGAAAATCAGTAATAAATAAAATTTTATTTTACTATTTATAATATTAAAAATATTCAAATTGAACATTACACAATAATAACACAATACAAAGTATAATTATAAAAATGATTCACGAAAAATTGTTACAGTATGATTATACATCATGAAAATATATGTAAATTCTATATTCAACCACGCGCTTGCGCTCGCACGCTAATTTACTCTGGGAGATACTATAATCTAGAAAAATAAACACGTCGCCATCTGCCGAATACCTGTGCAACTTAGATGCTAAATCACCAACTATTTGGAATTTACAGAGCTAACTGATAAATAAACACTAATATCGTATAATAAATATTGAGATCAATAATTAAGAGATAAAAACTATTCTTTTTTTAAGTTGGGCTATATTATAAATGGTTACAAAATTTTATCAAAACCGGTTCAGTAGTTTATCGCGAACATACATCATGACACACGAAATTTTTATGTATATAGAATTGCTGACCCAGCCACGCTTTGCTGTGGCTGAGTAATTATAATACATTGAATGAATTTTTTACTAACTCTTTGGTACAATCAAATTAATATTTTCTAAAAAATTTAAAATAGGTTCATTCTTATGAGATAAAAAATAAAACGTTTCACCAAAATTTAAAAGTAATAGGTAAAGTATCGAAATTTTGAAATTAAGCATAAATCAACATATAATTTCTGAATTTACATTTTATTCATCTTATATTAAATTATAGTTTGTAATCAGTGACTTACTCTTATAAAATATTCTATATAAATTAAAAACATCTAAAAATAAATTGTTATAAATGAGGTAGATAACATTGACATAGAACTATTATTTTTTCAATTTTAAATTATTAAAAATAAAAAATTTTTCCGCGGCATTATACTGAAATTAAAAAAAATTAAAAGAATTTATCATTTGAATAAATAAATTAGATCAAAATGTACTGCTGAATAAATTAAAAATTATCTAATTATAAAATAAAAATAAATAAAAGGCTATCGAGAAATACTTACATGTTTGCGAGGTGGTATGAAAATTAGTAGAGAAAAACAGTAATAAATAAAATTTTATTTTACTATTTATAATATTAAAAATATTCAAACTGAACTCTGCACAATAATAACACAATACAAAGTATAATTATGAAAATGATTCACGAAAAATTGTTATAGTATGATTATACATCAAGAAAATATATGTAAATTCTATATTTAACCACGCGCTTGCACGCGCACGTTAATTTTCATGAAGATGGTATAATCTAGAAATACGTCGCCATCTGCCGAATACCTGTGCAACTTTGATGCTAAAACGCCATCTATTAGGAACTTACAGAAATAACCAATAAATAAACACTAATGTCGTATAATAAATATTGAGATCAATAATTAAGAGATAAAAACTATTCTATCTTTTAAGTTGGACCATATTATAAATGATTACAAAATTTTATCAAAATCCGTTCAGTAGTTTCGGAGTTTATCGGGAACATACATCGTGACACGAAATTTATATATATATATATATATATATATATATATATATATATATATATATATATATATATATATATATATGATATGATAGATAGATAGATAGATAGATAGATAGATAGATAGATATTATATATCACGGCGTTATTCATTCGAAAGTATTTAATCATCCATCTCTAATACAATAAATTACATTATCACTGAAGGTGTATCAATAGACATATGTTATATATTAGTCAGAAGCAATTATAGCACGTGACGCAATCACAAAATAAATCAAAGTTTAAAAAACATTATAAATAAACTATTATTTAAAGTAAATCATATTGAATAAAACAGATTATAATACAGCAAAGAAAACTATAACTCATTTTTTAGTCATCTGTTTTTTAATTCTTGTCCTCTAAAAATACATTTTTATTCCTTTTATTAAAATTCTTGTACTGATAACGTAATCTTAAATGAGCTGTGTTGATTTTTAATGGGGATTGTACAAAGACTGTTGAGTGGAAAAAATAAAGTAAATAAATCATAATGTGAGAAAATATAAATTTTTATTAATATCTGACTTAAGATCTTGAAAGGAAATTCAAAATTCTTCATTGAATTATTATGACTTGAGTGCAAACTTTCCTTCAAACTTCGAATGTAATCACGTTGGTTTAGCAGGAGACCCAATTTTATGGATTATCTTAACCAGCATATATATATTGCAGCTTAGTTAGAGGAATTATATGTAAGATTTTAAGCAGATGAATTGCAGTTTCACTAATCTGAACTAATTGAAATCGTGATCTATTTGGACATACTTCGAAATAACGAAGCCCTCACTTATTAATGCTGTGATAAGATAGGGGAAAACTAAATTAATTAAAATGTGAATATAGAATTAATTAATGGTCATGAATCTCTTCAATATTAAATGAATAAGAAAAACAGGACTACAAAAAGTTAGAAACAATTACTTCTATTTTTTTCTTTTAATGTGTATTGCATGAAATTTACGAGTTAACGATTATTTTTTCAGACTTAAATTTAAGATTTTCGGATTTTCTTTGTTTCTAATTTTTTTATTCTTATTTTTATATTCCCAAATTTGATTATGATAAAAATAAATTAATGACGTAATTTGAAATTAATTTACAGTTAATTTCTATGAAAGTTATTTTTTTATCGCTTCCGAATTTTTGTGATAAATAAAATGAAAAAACTCTTAAGTTGTACTCTATTTTTTAATTTACGCTTACAAAACGATTTAATAATTTTAAAATGCAAAAATATCGCCATAATATTCATACACATATTTTAACAAAAATAACAGCCCTAATGATTGATGTATATAATAATCTTTCCAATTGCTTGAAAAATGCAATCTCAATTATAAGTAACAATACAGAAAATAAATGTTTGGGGTTAAGACTTACCGTAATTTATTTTTGAATCTGACGATTTTTGGCGTCATCAAAATTTACGAAGATATGATTATGAATTTCAAAGTGGGAATTCGTGCAGATGGAAGACGAGGTAACACAATTTGGATTTCTAAAGTCATTTATCATGCTAATGATCTACTTGAAAGGTCAATTTTTAACTTTTCTCAGCCATAAACCAATACAGGAATTCTTTCATTAGGTGTCATTTAAGCCCATCAAGAAAGTATTGCTCTACTTCTGCTTATGAGTATAATTATTTGTTGAGATTTGAGTTAAGTCATGCCTAACTTCAATAATTTATGAATCTAATTATAACTAACTTTTGTTTAGAATTAGGTTTTGATATGATTAATTTGATTTTTGAATTTCTGATGTGATCTGATTTCTTTATATATAATACAGTTAATCTCTCTTTTATAATAACTTTGCTCAGAACCAATACCATGTGTAATAACACACGAACCATTGAATTCATATGCCACAATAGATAAAATTCTCCAAAAGAAAAGTTATTTTATACAATCTACATATTTAAATGTTCTTTTACAAATTTAACAATAGTTTAACTTCAAAAATAAATAAATTAAAGCTACACACATGCAATCAATTTGAAATGTCCAGTAAAAATTGCAAAAAATATTTTCATATTTTATAATGTAATATATTTTTTTTAAAAATTCGTAAAACATCTAATGAATATCTGAAATAACATATCCACAGAAAAGGATGAATATTTCATTTAAAACTTAAGCGCAGCAATAAAGTTTTCTTGAAAATGTCTTTATTTTAACTTATGAACCATGTTTATTATAGAATATATTATTATTCAACCAATGGAGAAAAATTATTTTTTAAATGCTGTTCGACAAAATAGCAAACGCCCAGTTTGTTTGTTCTTTTCATAACCAGCTACATGTTTTTTTGGAATGACTTATTAAATTGATAGTAATATATTTTAATAAGTCCATTATACAACTCAAGTTATAAGAGAATACTTCACTACAGTAATCAAAAAAACTCTAGAATGATAATTCTGATATAACTGGTCTCTGAAATTAGTTGACTGTGTATTCGAAATATGTTTAAAATCACTTCCAACTATTATGAGGGAACTATATGAATCCCTTTTAAAACCCACTTTATTAATCACTATTAAAAAATTATGAAATGTTTAAAAATTAGGCTAATATAATGATATAAATATACATTAATATGGAAATAATTTAAATGTGATATATTATATGGAAATAATTCACTGTATTAATTTATATGTGGTTTTATGAATGAATACTCATCAAAGCATTTTTAGAACCTATATTTACCTAAATGAATTTCATTCCGTTTCCATTAAATAACTATTTACCCAGTCGATGTAACTTTTATAACCACCTTTGTGAGTTATCGCCTATTAAACTTTACTTTTAAGTGATTAAACCAATTTTATTCAAAATATTTATTATAAAACTTCTTTAGTTTTCTTTAATTTAAAGTTTAACAATAAATGTCTTAAAAATTCTTAAGATCTTGATTCAAATCGTTTTTCCAAATTTGTCATATACAGTTTAAATAAATTCATTTTTATCTCTAAGTGCAAAAAGAATGTATTATTAAAATCTTATAAGATTTTTTAATATACATTATATATTATTATAGTAATAGATCTTTTTATTGACCAATTTTAGATAAAAATTTATTTCAATACTATTTAATTATAAATTACAGCATTGACTCAATGATTAAATACTAATTTAAAACCTTATTTTTTCTAATACCATAGCAATCATGTTTTATATTCAACAATGAATCTTCATATAATTAAAAATATACTAATTACAAGAAAATTTCACTAAATCAAAAACTTTTTAACTCAATTTTTTATTACAGCTCAATATGATATATAAACTTTAACTTCTTGCATTCTGCATACATCTTGAATATTTTTATTTTGAAAAAAGGCCATTAAGGAAAGAAATTCTCAAATACCATTGTTTCAAAAAGTGAAAACCTGAATTTGAAATTGGGTTTGTTTTTTACATAAATAAAAATTTCATGAATTCAAGTTTTGCTTTTTGAATATTTTTTGGCCAATACCCAATATTCGTCTGTAAAGATATAAATAAATTCTTTTGTAAGTTTAATAAATTATACTTTTACAGAATTTAAAAAATCAGTACCTTGAATTTTTAATGCATTTTCTTCAAAGGCAATATATTATATTTTTTAATATTTTTTAAGCATCACACATAAATCCTGTATAATATATTCTATTTTACAAATTTGAACGCATGTTACATTATTTTTTTAAAAATAAATAATTCACAAAACAATTTAATTGATTGGATGATAAACTTATTAATGTTTCTTATAAAGGCTATTAATATTATAAAATATTTTATTTAAAAATATAAAAACAATGACTTCCTTACTTAAAAATATTGGAATTAGTTTTAATCAATTAAAATTTCAATAATTATAAAATTAAATTTAGGCTATGCTTTTTCAGACAATTGAAGTGATTTTGTTATTTCATTTTAAAATAAAATTCCAAACTCAAAATCCGCATCACCAGATAAGCTTTTTTCTTGCAACAACCACTTTCCAAAATTTTTTCTCCAGTCCAGAGTATTAGAAATTTCTTTGCATAAAATGGACAATTCTTAAAAGCCCAAAAACTCAACTTTTCTTTTGCATTATTGATGTCTTCAACGTCAAAGAACTGACTTTACTGACATGAGTATCCTAAAGCATGAAAAAATGGTAATCTTTTGAAAAACACCTTGAGGTTGTGTGTGTGGGAAAGAAAGGAAAAATTACTTTAATTAAGATATTCATGTTACTGAGAATTACAGTTGTACAATGTGGTCTCGTATTGTCACACTAATGACTATCCCAGAAAACACAATTCCTCCCCCTTCCTCAGTATTATCAGTTTGACTTAAAAGAATCTGTAGCATGAATTTTAGTTCCCGTTTGCAGAAAATGCCATCAGTAACTTGACTATGCAGTTAGAACTTATGGTAGACAATAACAACCAATGTGTGTCTCTGCTATATTATGAGAACTTCTAAAAGAAAGGGCATTTTGTGATGTACTAGATCCATTTTTCTTTCTTTGTCATTAGATCATCCATTATTTTTTAGTGGATTATTTACAAATCAAACGGATCTAGAACATCGCATTTTGTGATGTACTAGATCCATAATATATATTTCTTCACTCTAGAGAGAATATTTCTTCACTCTTCATTAAATCATCCATTATTTTTTTGTAGTGGATCATCTTACTTTTTTGTTAACTTTTCGATTTTTTTTCTTGTTGGAAAAATGGTGAACTATTGAGAAATCCTTAATTCGATCACTACCACTATTAAAGAGCTTGGGATGGGAAGTAATTTTCTATTTTCTGCATGCATATTTGTCAAAGTCATGCTTGAATATTTTTGAGAGCTTTCTTCGTTGTGACATTGTGTTGAATATAGCTCATTATCTATTAGAATTCTTCCCAGAAATCATTATAAGGGTTTCTAATTCAAATAAAGTTTTAAGAACACAATTCTTATGTAATATAAACTGTTTAAAAATAATAAATTTAATTTTCTGCAATTTAGTGCTCTCTCTCCTTCTCTTTGTCTCTGCCCTCTTCTTCCATTCTCTTTGCCTTTATCATTTCTCACAAATAATCTTTCTCACTCAATTCAACTTATTAAAATGTGGCATAACTTTTCTGGTTTCTTGATATTTTACTTTTTATCATAATTTTTATACAGAGAGAGTGTTTCCATTGTACAATGGATTTTTGAATATTATATAATTAGGCTTATGAATATATCACCATCCGTAATCATCGACAACATATTCATAAACTATATACCAGTTAACATTGCACATACTTCAGTAGAATTAAAATTACTTCGACGTCAGTATATATTTTCAGAATACTAAAAACTTCCCTTTGCTTTATACAAGCTCACTAATCTTATTCTTAATCATTCACAAGAAGTGAATGCAGTTTCTAACTTACTATCTTAAAGACAATTTTAGAAAGCAAAAACTGATTTCCCAAACACATTTTCTTAATTAACCACTCTAAACTTATAGCTAAAACAATCATACAGACTTTATATCAAGACGAATTCTGATACCGATTCTTAATTATAATGAAAGTAGTGGCTATTTACTGTCTTGAACAGTTTGCTTTTTCATTCCTTTTTCAATAATTTTTTCTTAAACTTTCGTCTTAATAGTATGAGATAAGCAATACCTGATAATCCTATGATATAGTTGAAAATCCTTATGCTCAACTAAATACGTATACTGGCAAATTATAGATAATTTAGATGCTAAAATTTACTATTAATTTGAATAAAATAGTTTTTGAAAATTAATTAACACTTGTATTTAACATCGAAATTATGCATGATTTACATGATCATTTTGAATTAGAGCGTTGAAAACATTTTGTGCTAAAAGAACTACAGTCAGTCACAAAAGTTTACGTACAACACTAAAAATGGGCACATTTCAAAACTGAGTTATATTTTAATTTGCAAAATAGAATAAATATTTTCTTTTTCACTAAAAACTATGATTTACAAAGTTTAAAAAGTTTCAAACTATCATCTACTGCGAAATTTTGTAAATATGTAAAAATTAGCGCGTCACAAAAGTCTGCATACACACGATTGGTTGAGAAGAAATTGAAACGTGAAAAGAAATATTACTCCGAAATTGCTAAAATTGTAAACAAAAGTCGGTCAACTGTGCAAACAATCTACAGAAACTTTGTTAAACGCTGACATGTGCTCAGCAAATCTCGATGTGGTCGTCTAAGGAAGCTCAATGATCGAGAAGCAAGAGCCATAGTAAGAAAAGTGAAGAAAAATCCAAAAATTAGTGTCCCAAAATTAGCGGATCAAATTGAAACAGAAATTGGAAAGCAGGTACACCCAGAAAATGTTCTTAGAATTCTTCGATCGGCCGGCTACAATGGCAGAGTTCCCAGAAGGAAACCATTAGTATCATCTGTAAACTGAAAGAAAAGACTTGCCTTTGCTTCTGCACATATTGACAAGGATTTTGAGTTTTGGAAAACAGTTTTGTTCACCGACGAGAACTAGTTCAACATTTTTGGAAGTGATGGCCGCGGAAAAGTTTGGAGGAAAAAAACACAGAAATAAACCCCAAAAATTTGACTCCCACCGTAAAACATGGTGGAGGCAGTGTTTGGGGTGCCATGGCAGCAGCTGGAGTTAGCAATCTGGTTTTCATCGAGAGTGTTATGGATCGTTTTGGATTCCTGAAGATTTTGCAAAGCAACCTACATGAATCAGTCAGAAAATTAGGACTTGGAAGCAACTTTGTCTTCCAACAAGGCAATGATTCTAAGCACACAGCAAAGATTGTGAAGTAATGGTTGCTCTACAAGACGCACAAACAGGTACATTCACCTCCACAGTCTCCAGACCTTAACCCTATCCAACACATTTGGGAGGAAGTCGACAGAAAAATACGACAACAACCCATTACCAGCGTCGAAACCTTAAAGAAGGCTATGCCGCTGGCTTGGTCCCAAATTTCATCTGAAACAACAAAGAACCTGGTGAATTCGATGCCAAACAGAATGTGTGCAGTCATTGCTTCAAAGGAGGGCCTACCAAATATTAATGGTATTTTAATTTTTGTTTATTGCCTAAAATTTGAGTTTCCTGTCTCTGTATGCAGACATTCGTGACCTCATAATTTGAAACTTTTGTAATTTTCCTTGCGTTTTAACAAATATGTTGATAATTTTATTTATTTATTCTGAGTTATTATGAGAAATAATTGTGAAAATTGAGTTTTCGAAATTATGAGTTATGTGCAAAATATACAAAAATCAGAGTGTGTACGTAGACTTTTGTGACTTACGGTATGAAAACCTCAAATTTTATTAATTCTTGTTATTTATTCAATTGCAGTTTATAATTTAAAATGTTCTTACTTTTGAGTTAAAAATTAGTGCCTACACTGAAAAATAAAATCTAACTAAACTTCCCGGAAAATTCAATATTGCATTCATTAATCACAATGTTTGAATAAAGGAAATTTTGCTAAATACATAACACTTTCTGTTATTTTTATAAAAATAAATATAGGTATAACTTTTATTCATTTTATTAGTCCTAGCTTTTAAATTTCGTTAAGTATAGTTAAAATGAGATATTTTAAACCTCAAATAGCATTTTTATAGTTTATAGTATGAATGAAGTACCTTATGACGAAACAAATAATTCAAATTTCTGATTTTGCAGAATATGTTCGAAAAATAATTTTAAATGTACAATGTCATAGTTGTTACATTTGATACTTATTTCCTGCTTCATTATTTCCTGCTTCATTTTTGCTTCTATTTAAAATATAATTTACCTTTCCGTTCCCTTCCATGTCCTCAAATCCCCTAGAGTTCAGTATAATCCATGGAAAACCTCGAAAATCCACCCTCTGAGCCTTGTAGTAGGGGAAAAAGTCCCTATTTCCCTACTATTCCTAATTCGACACTCGTAACACGCTCTTCTCAAACAACCCTTCTCGTTCGATTTGCTCAAATAAATGTCAATTACTTAGAAAGTAGGGAACAAGGGGGATAAAGTAGGCAAATTCTTGTTTGCCAGAGGGTAAACCCCTTTTCGATTCTTGATGAGGTTGAGTAATTTGGAAAAATCCTTTTGTCGAGTTCCGACTTCAATTGCAGGGGTGAACAAAAAGGAAAGGATTTGCTGATTGAATTGTAAAAAATAAAAAAATTGCTAATGGTATCAGAGATTTTCGATGTTTTGAAAGTTCAACAAAAAAATATCGATTCAGTTCATTTAAAAGGGATCTAAAATAAATTTGATATTTGTTTTAATTATGATCCCAAAATAAATTGTGTGTTAAGTATTTGGAGAAATTTCTACTTTCGCAATACCTTGCATATATATTATGTATTTGAATCAGTTTCTGTAAGATGAAAATGATTATTTGAAATTATATTTGACAACAGCAGTGACAGAGAAATTTCAAAGTTCTGTGTAGTTTCCTTACCAAACTACTTTTTAAACGCAAAATACTAAAAACCCTTCTTAAAAGATTAACATTACATAAATTCAGCCATTTTAATGTTTAAACGCATTATATTTATGCTTAGTGATAATAAAGTGAATTAGGAATAAGATTAAATTTTATTGTTGAAAAAAGTCGTAAATTAATAAATTAAAATTTGTTATCCTTGCTATTATATCATAATCAATTATTATTATATGAAGAATCAGAATAATCTAAGAGCTACTTCGTTATAGTTGCTTAATAATATCTTTGATTTAGAATATAAATGTTCTGAATCAAAGATGTAATATTTCAGTACAAGGTTTACTTGAAAGTTTCTTTGTGAAAACTTGCTTGTGAATTTTGTATGCCAATTCTACAAAAACTTATTCCGTAATAGTGTTGATTCTAAAAAGGCAACACTTTTAACTTATTAATAGAATTTAAAGTTTTACCAGGATGAATAAAAAATTCATCCATTTCATTAAAAATTCATAAAAACATACCAAGACGAGACTTTGTTTATTTGACTTTATAGGGTGAAATAGCTTAATAAACTGGCATGCAGTAAGATGAGGAATTAAGTTTCCTAGGCAATAATGAGATGCTCATTTTTCAAAAATAACTCTGGAGAATAATAATAAAGTTAGTATGTATATAGATAAGTTAATATGGGTAGGTAAATGTGAAACTATTCTAATATGTTGTATAAATTACTAGAATGAAACTTTTAGATGGATTCCATGTTCTGAATTATTAAATAGAAATAGTTATTTTTGTTTTTTAGAAATAGTTATAGAAATAGTTATTTTTGTATCATGCGCGTTTTTAAAAAGGCGCATGATACAAAAATTTACTTGTTTAGACTAACACTGTTAACTGTAAGTTAGTAAAAATACTTGTTTAGAGGGTCTGAAATTAAACCTTAAGGTTTAATTTCAGACGCTCTAAACAAGATAAGATGTTCTATACTCTAGTTTTTTTTCAATGGCTAATTTTTGTCGGCTTACAGCCAAAACTTCTGGCATGAGCTGTGTTAATCCAATTAAACTACATGAAATAATACGTGGAGATTAAATGCAATTTTTGTGAATGGATCTGATTATTGGCATTTGTGTAGTGAATTATTTATATTAAATGAAGTACACACATTTTCAATTACTGTATTAAATAAAGTATATTCTATTACTTTATTTAATATAGTAATAAAATTACTATATTCAATTACTATATTAAAAAAATATATTAAATATATTAATCAAAGTACACAGTTTTACTGTTGTGATTTGTTACAAATAATTATTTAAATAACAAAATCCTGAAAGCACTGAGTGCTTTAAACAACAACGATGTTGAATAAAAGTGCCATTCTGTACTGTTTTTCATCATTGTTGTTTCTTCAAGTGTTCAACACTTGATAATAAGATTCGCAAAAACAGTGCAATGTTCTCAGGATTCCTTCTCCAATATTGAAAGTTGTTAAAAATATAGTTATCACACTTATCAGCGTTAAAAAAGAGATTTATAAGTGCGATAAATTAAAAAATAATTTTATTATTTCTGTTAACTGTGGGCGTGTACAAGCTCATAAAATGTACCGAATATTCATGATTGTTACATAGCACTGTGGTATTATCATCAAGTGAAATGTCTTGCTTTAGTTGAAATACATACGTTTTAATGCCTGTATTTCTGATGTAATGGTGGAATACTTGTAAGAACAGTTGCAGGTATAGTGGAAATTATTTGGCGTGATCTTGATATTAAAAACGTAAAAAATCTTTGCAAAGAGGATAGTTGCGTTATTTTTCTGGTTGTTAGTTGTATAATCAAGTTAGTTGTTGAATCCAGATAGAAGTTTAGGATGAGATAATTTTTCTGCTAGTGTTTGATATAAACATAACTTGGTATATTTTACTCTTGAGGACTTGGTTTTAACTTGTCATTGATCTTAAATTTTGAGCTTTAGTAATACTTTAGTTTTTAAGGAACGAATATATGTGATAGGAAATTCAATTTTTGATCTATTAAGGTTTCAAAATAAAGCATTTACTTTGCATATCTGCCAGTGACACTTTGCAGGATTAATCATGTGTTAGATCTGGTTGTTCGATTTGAATATTTATAAACTACTTGTTTTATTATTTAAATATAATCAAATTTATCAGAAAATGAATTAAAAGTAGATATTAGAAAAATTACTATAAATAAGAAGTATGTACTACCTAATTTCTGAATATGCTGAAAATATTTAAAATAGTTATCAGAGCGGATTCATAACATTTTCTGTTTTGACATTCTATTAATAATCGTTATTGAAACAATAACACTTAAAATAATTATTTTGACTAATAATTTTTCTGCTATTTTTTTCTAGAACCAATAAATAGAATTATCTAACTAAAATCTCTAAATTTTTATAATATCCCTTTATGTTAAATAATGAAAAGAAGTTTTATTAATAACATGATTATATAATTATTTAAAATAATTTCAAAGAAATATTTTTTCAATACAATTTTTGCTAATCTTATTAAATGAATATTTATATTTGACGAACTTGAAGACCTGTTTTCCTGATTTTTGTCTCAAATGGTAGCCTTGTACATGTGAATAATATACTTCTATGGGAATTTGAAGTCAATCCTGAAAGTGATTTCGTCAAATGATTCCATCTTCACTTGGGAACCATTAGAGTTAATCATAGAAATATTTATTAATCAGTTTTGATATTATTTTATTACTTTAATGCTTTAAATTGATCCATTTATTTCCTTTAAACAATATTTATGTAAGCAATATTTAAACAATATTTAATACTTTTTGACTTGTATTCACTTTTAAACATTTGGCGCAGCTTGTCCTGATTTGGACATTGCGCCACAAAACCCAACCAACCAATCACTTTTATACAAGCTTAAGGAAACAGTCGCAAAACAATGTCAACTATCTCATATAGTTACCAATTAAAATACCTAAAAGTTATAGTGATAATATGGGAGAACAGTATTCAAATGTTAAATAATTTCTTCTTTACCTTCGAGTTTAAATGATTTCAGCACAATACGAAATAAGTTTCTTAAATTGAAATAATTCATTACCATTTTGATACAAAGTTAAAAATTTAGAGTTAATTTCTATTTTTACAATTCGAATATACCTAATTAATTCTTTTGCTCTATTAATTTTAAATCTCCTGTTTTAAAGTACATAATTCCATTCTTAAAACATAAAAGTAATCAGAGATTCAATGGATATTTTAAGTACAATTTTTATATGAATGTTTTATTTTCTAACTATAATACGAGAAAAAAATATTAATATGTGTTCTGTATATAAGTCAAAAAATTATGTAAGTCAAAAAATGAAGGTGAGTCGACGAGAATTTTTGAAACACTTATTAGAGATATTTTTGATTGCAAACGAAAATATATATGCTAAAGACATTTTATTCATTAATATTTCTTTTTAAATATCTTATCATTTTCGACTGAGATAGAAATAAAAATTCATGTAATAATAATATATTTAAATTAGCATCATTTATAGATAGACATTCAAACGAATTTATGGGCCTTTTCAATGGGCTTTCTCTTAGGTTCTTTCATCGGACAGAAAGCATGAATTAAATAGTCAATTTCACGACAGAGATACAAGCAAGTATATTGGCGATTGAGATAGAAATCTTGGACTTTAGATCTTCAAAACTTGACACTTTCTTTTAAAAGTAATATCCTTATAAATCCCGAAATGAAAATGCCTTGAGGTTTATTTAAGTGTTTGAATGATCATAAAAAAAGATCTACAAATTTCTTGTAAATGGTTAACAAATAAGATAAAAAAAAAGATATTCAAAATGTGAAAAGAAAATTGTCTATAATTAATAGCCCTCGTATATCTTGTTTTCGAGATAAAACCAATTCAAAGGTAAAGAAAATTAATTCAGAAGGTAAAAGAAAATCAATTAAAAAGGTAAAAGAAAATCAATTTAAAGGGGAAAAGAAAATCAACTATGGAAGCTTTCACACCGTTAATGAATTTGTAAATTTTTCTATCCATATACATTATTCATATTTTCTTTATTAGATCAATTATTAAACATCAAATTATTTTCAAAATTTAGTAGATACTCTTAACGATTACATTCTTAAGAAATGAAAATGATTGCTGATTTAAAAGGAATTTTCTCAAAGGACGTATTCAAATAATAATTTTTACCACAAACTAAAATACTTAAGAAAAGAACTACTAATAATTGAATCTGTTTCTAAAAACTGAATGTGGTTGTCAGCTCAATTAGACAATTTAAAGCTTTATTATCTCAATAATTATATCGCAAATTATAATGAATGAGAAAAGAAATATTGATTTTTGAATGTATTCTTAAGAAACAAAAATAATTGTCGATTTAGTGAGACAAAACACATATTGTATCAATATTTTTAAAAGCCAACTATAATGCCTGAAATGTAAATAATAATATATGACTGTTTTTTTTTTTTTTTTTTTTTTTTTAAAAAGAAAAAAAGATAGTGTCGGTTCAATGAAAATTTTTAAAATAAATATTACACCAATATTTTTAGAACAAACTAAAATTACTTCTAACCACTTATTGATTTGCTGTCGTGGAATTATATCGTTTGCCACTTTTTCAGTTTTCCTGAAGCAATGGACTGATGAGCAGTTTCAGCAACCTATCAAGTTAGTAATAACACTTAAGGCCAACTAACAATTATTTTCCACAGCTGTTGTTGAAAGAAAAGAAAACTTTCCTGATTGTTTATCTTGCTTGGCACAATTTACTGTTGACTAGATGTGGTATTTTAGATTTTGGTTTTGTTTCATTTTTTTCTTAGGCAAAGACAATCCATAAGCAGCAATATCGTAATTAATTTAAAAACAGAATTCGGAATTTTTATGCTTTTTGGTTCTTTGTGAAGGTATGCTTTTTGTCAATGTGTAATTCATTCTGAATTACTTTTTTAACATTGTAAAATTGGAAACATTTTGCAATGGAATGTTTCTCAGTTAAATGGATGACTGTTTAATGCAGGATAAAAAGTAGTGTAGTCTTTTTTTAAAGGCAAAATCAAATGATGGTTCTAAATTTATCAATTTATGCAATATTAAATTTTCCTTCGAAAATAAAGGCATCTATTTAAATTAAAGTATTAGTTTATTTGTTTCTATAGATAACAGTATACAATAACAATAATTATCTATTCTAATAATTAAATTAATTTCATTTGAATTTTAGAACTTGAATAATAAACGTTTAATGAAGTTTCTCGGTTCTGTGATGAATTTGTTGCCAATTCACTTAAGCAAATATTGATTTATCTCAAGCAAAACTAATTTATAGAACGCATTATAGTTAAACATTATTTTATCTCAAACAAAGATTTAAATAATTTTATGCAATGTACTGATACTTGCAATACTAGTAAATTATTTTTAATAATTTTAAGATTTTTGATTCTTATTATAAATACTTCAAATTAATAACAAATGAAGAAATTTAGAAATTTTATGTCCTCTCCGACAATAAAATTTAACATAAATATTTCTCTCTACAATGCATTAAATTATAATTAAATGTCATGAGCTTATTTTAAATGGCGATTCTTTTGTAAAACATTTGGTTTACAAATGATGCCAAGATCGTTAAACGCCTTTATTGGACTTTTCAATTTATTTAAAAATCTTACTGAAATTAAATTAAATAATTTATAACTTTCACTGTGAACCGATTAATATTGCTTCAATGAATGAAAAATTTATTTACTTTTAAAGTTGTACCAGATTATTATTTTACTCACTTATCAATGGATTCAGGCTTATACTATTTACTTGAAGTAACTGGAATTTTGCACGTAAACTAAAAATGAATAAATACAGTTCTTCATGAAATGAAGTGTACGTCATTTCAAGATTTTTCCTTCTGAAACGTTGCCAGTCAGAATTTAACGCTTTTCCATGTGACATTATATATATATCAGAAAATTTAATTTTTACTTACAAGCGAAATTTTTAAGAAAAATTACTAAATTATTTACAAATATCATATTTTTTTATTTGTAGTGATTATGGATTAAATATTTGTTCAATGAAAAGTTACAACTTAAAAGGAAATTAAACTTCTATTTGATATAAAACAATCAATATATTGTCCATTTTCTGCTTATAACTTTAAAATATTGAATGCTCTCTTATAAATTTCTTACTTTACTACTAAATCATTTCTTAAAATTATAGAAATCTCTATTTTCTTATAAGAACTTGAAAGAAACATCACCATTGAACAGCATAGTTACTAAAAAATAATTTTAAATATATCTTAATTTTCTTGTGAAATCCTATTTACAAAATCAAAATTTTTAAAAGTCAAAATTTATCTTGAGTTTCTTCTGTTGTAATGCTAATGTGTTATAATATTAATATCAGAAAAACAGAAAATTTCTGTGGAAGTATTTAACAAAACACTCTAGACTGTACCATGGCCAACCAATTAACATAATAAAGCTTTCTCATTTGTGCTTTCATTCTTTAGAAAGATCATATAATGTAGCCTTCAACTACAATTATTTTCACTTCACTTCCATCGAATATTTCTGTTAAGAGTTTCATCCTAAAATTACATCTAGAATAAACTTAATGTAAATCGGTTAACCCTCTCTTTCCTTTGTTTATGCAATAGAAATTAGAAAGCAAACAACCTTTCAAGCAATAGATCGCTTAACCAAATTAGCGTCTTCATCTTTCTCAAGAGAGGACAAAAAACACAGAAACGTTTCCCTCTTAACAGAAATGAGTGCTACTTTCCTTGTTATCACTAGCCATGCTTCAATTTATTCCTTTCCCTTTTGTTTCATTGGAAATCCTTGGTGGGATATAGCCGCCTATAGCCATAGCCCACAGGAAATGAGCTGTGTCGAGCGTAATAATAGGACACCAAAATCAACTCCCCGATCCACACTCTTGGGACCTCCTCCTGAAAGACAACTGTAAGAAGAAAAAGGAAAACAGAAGGATTCGGACCATATCGAATCTTGATAATGGATCGATTGGTCCTCCGAGGGAGAGAAAAAGCAAAAATAACGCCTTCGAGATTGATGCTGGCAAGTTTGTGTCCTGGTTTGTCCTTTTCAGATCTTGTCTTGAAAATTGCGCGACGAGAAAATGCCATTGTCTGTTGGATTGATATTGAATATTTTTGAGGAACCAATCAAACTTCATTTAAGAATTTTGATATATTTCATATATTATTTTAAATAATGTCTTTGAATCATGCTTTTCAGGAATTGCTCGAATTTTAAACTTTTATGAACTTTATGTAACTTAAATTATTTGAATCAGTTTCATAAAAATTACAATTGAAAAGGAAAGAGGTGATAAGATTCCCTTTAATTCCAAAGTTAACAGTTTAAAAAATTTAAACCAACAAGTTAAAATAGATAAAATGTAAAACATCCTTAAAAATATGTTTCAAGACCAACTTATTATGCTAATATAATTGCACACAAATAAGTAATTAAAGAATTTTAGATCAACATGCCTTATTGAAGATTTACACGTAGTTAAAATTTTATCCTTATCATTTTTATTTGCTGATACATCAGAAAAATGGAAACGGTTCATAAATTTTTTCACTAACATTCGATGAAATTCATTATTCAGTCTGAAGAATATTTTAACTAATTTAAACTTAGATTATATTCATAATGATAATCCAATAGCTTGGTTTTGGATTACATCGAATTTGAAAATATATTAGTAGATAACTCCATTCATATTCCATAACTGTTTTTATAACCGTAGTTAAAGTGTAAAATTTAAATAAGTTAATTAATGTGTACCTATTCATTTAAAAACCATTATAATATTGATTTAAAGTTTTGAAGATTACATCAGAAGAAAAGTTTTCAATGAAAGAAAAAATCCTTAAGAAAAGTCCTTAAATTCAATATTTTAAATATGGAATCTTTTTTTTAATTTCAATTGATTTTAATTTCCAATGTGTATTGATTTATGACAAATAATATAATAAAAATTGCATATGTAATAGAAAAATGATTCTAATTTTATTAAATAGAATAATTATGAATTATTCAAAGTACACCATGTTTCTTAAATTTATAAAAAGTTTTAAAAAATGAATTATATATATACTATATATACTGTTTATAGATACATACAACACCTGAAAACTTTTTACTATATTTCATTTTCCATGTGTACACTAAACTTAATATTTTCCCTTTTATTTAAATCAATCTTGACTAGAAAAGAAAGATATAGAAATTAAGAATCAAGAAATAAAAGATAAATGGAAAATTCAAATTTTCACTTTAATGTTCAAAATTTTTGAAATTTGATTTCCGAATTCATTGTTTATAAAAAAAATTTTCCTGCTTTTAAAAATAATTAGAAGAAATATTCATTGTATTCAAAATATTTTATAGTTCATGAATTAATCTCAGAATTGATGAAAAGTACGATTACAATATTGTCAAACCAAAAACAGTGTAAAAGTTTTCAATTAGCTGATGCCAGTAAATTTGAATAATTATATGGTTCTTTGCTCATTCAGTAACTGTATTAAAAAGTAATATAAAACCTCATAATTAATAACAATAAATAATAAATAGAATAACAGTGTATTTTTCCTCAGAAATGCCACTTTATTTCTCATACCATGGTATGAAGGAATTTTTCATGCATAACTAAAAAATATTGAAACAAAAAAACAGCTTATTGCATTTGGAAATCGTCACTTTCATTTGAACTGGCGGAATAATTTATTTTGTGGATGCAAAAAGGTAAATTTATAAAAGTTTTATTTAACTCGTAGATTTTTAATAATTGAAAGAATTTAAAATACAGATATCATCCTAAGTTCCATAAAAAAAGTGTATTCAGCACTATATATTTGCACAAATTATGTGTTGAAGGATTTTAAAAAAACTAAAAATTAATGGGTTATCTATGATCGAATATCATGGTATCATGTAATTAATAAACACTTCTCAAATGACAGCATTTGTAAACTATGCTTAGAACTTTTAACAGATAAATCATATTTAAATTTTGATGAGCTCCAAGAAACAAATATAATAATAACTATGCCTGTTAGAAGAAAATTAATCAATTGAGAAATTCGATAGACAATATAAAACCATTTGTTGTTGCTGCTGTCTTGTGCCAGCTAGACTGGCATTAAGGGGGCACTGCCCAACTTTTCTAACTGAACCATATTTTGATGTGGAGTCCGACTTCCTCAGTACACACATGCCACAGGGACCCGTTTATAGGGTAGGCAATCATCAACAATCCATTCATGCAAAGAAAGGACAAAGACAGGATAGACAGAGAGAGAAAGTACATCCATGCCCGAACTGGGATTCGAAACCAGGACCTCCCTATCCGCATTCAGGCACTCTGACCACAAGACAGGGCGGCATAAAATCATTTATTAGTTGGGTAATAATCTTTCTCCTGTCTTTTACATTAAAGGAAAAGGCATATCTACAATCCAAAACTATATAGACACTAATATAGATATAACTGACTTTACTTAGTTTATATAGTAGTTCTTAAAATAATTTACTTCACATACAAAAATTCATACAAGAACTTTGAAATTATAGTCATTAGAAGAAAATTGCTAAAGATACTGATTTTATTCAAAAAATTAGGTAACGTCATTTTTAAACTTGAAGCTTTTGAAAAATTTTGTGGTATTACACTGATAGAACAAAAACTTTTGTTAAATATAAAAGTTAAAAGTAAGTCATTAGGTCTACATAAAAAATATTGACATTTTATTTGTTATTTTACTATATTAGTTCTTAAGAAATTCCCTGTGGCTAGGAAGTAGAATTATAAGACTTAGTAATACAATGAAAGCTAATTTTCTAAAGGAAAGAAAAAATCCGAAAATTTAAGAATCATTTATTCCCTTCTTGCGAGCAAAATATATTGGCATTTCTTTTGATTGTGCCATGATCAAATTAAGAGTTGGAAGCTATCTTAGCAATTCTTTGAATTGAGGAAGAAAGTTTTACTTACATGTCATAAAAATAAAGGCGAACCAATTTATGAGATTAATATTTTTTGATGATTTATCATTCCAATTGTTGCTGGCTTGTGTTCTCTTAATTGGTGGAAGTTTTGAAATCTGAAACAGAAAATTAAAAATTGAGAGACTTCTCTGTATTTTATTATTATATTTAAAAATCTCACATGAATTTTTTACGAAAAAATATTGAAATGAAATGCTACGATAAACATTCCTTATTTGTTATCAGTTAAATGAAATATAGAGTGACTTACATTTTATGTAAGTGTGAGTTTAAGAATAAGTTCCGGACAAGACTTTAAGTTTTTATACATTAACGGCCAAAACAAATCTCAAAATCATCCAGAAATCATTGTGACCCACCAGCCACGAGATATTCAGTTAAAGATTATATATTTAAACAAGCTCATTCTTCCAAGCTAAGAAGTATAATATTCCAATGAATTCTGGAAATCTTGTTTTGAAACAACACTTTAAAACAAAAATTAATATTTTAATCCATATTATTTAAATATGTCCCATTTTAAGCTAATTTTATGATTTTTCTGTTATTGGGACTAGATATCATCATCAAATATTTTGAAAAATCTCGAAAAGGTTAAAATAAATTTGCCCTATTTTATCATAATATATCTGAAGATTTTATTAAGGACAAAAAAAATCATTATTATTTTGGTGATTATTTATTTAAAATATATTTCCAGCAAATAGTAAGGATAGGATGCTATAGAAATATAATCCTGATAACAGAAAGGTAATGCTGAATTTGATTGTATAAGTTTGTGTACTCACAAATAAATAAATAATAAATTTCTGTAAAATATATATAGTGCATTCTACTTCAACTTTTCTAAATTTATACGTCTCAACTGTAAAAAAAGTCTATGTAACCACTCAAGAAAACCGGATATATTTTTGTAAAGTTCAAAAGAGCGGTTGGTTTGAAATATTTGATCAATAGAAATGCAATTTACACCTAAATAAATCCTATGAATAAATTCGTAAAATGCCAATCCTCCCATTCAGCAAACATTCCATCGCCACCAAAGTCCTTTTCTTGGTGTGGGAATGTCCCTTTTAATATTCACATGGCATCTTTGCCTTTTTACCGGAATCCGAGACTCACTTGCTGAAGAGAAGAAAAAAAAAAGACGAAAACCCCTTTTCATAGCCGTATTCTCCCGGAAGTGACCATTGTATTTACGACCTGGACATGTTTTCCTTTTCTTGTCGAGCGTCTTTAGCCGAGGGATGTCCGGTGAATAGAAATCAGAGTGAATCTCTGTCTTCTCATTTCCAAGAACAGAAAAAAATCGGAAATATCAGCTGTATATGAATGATCAAGTATTGCCCATGGTATTTAGGAGATAATATGTCTGTTTTATCAAATTATGGTTACTGAGTATTACTTATAATTCCTATATAGTCTTCCATCTTTTAAATTTGTATTAATATAAATTTTGATTTTTTTTAAAGCAAAATTTAAGGTGATAATATACGTGAAGATTCGAGAATTCCATAAGAATGGTAGTACTTTTATATTTGTTCGAATCTTACGATTGCTATTAATTAAAATTTTATAACTCATAATGTATTATAACAAATATTTATTTACTAGTTTCTCACTAAAATGATCATGAAAATATGTTTAGTTGTAACGTCATTAAAAGCCGCTTTATATCAATTTTAATTTTCCTGATCAGTCACTGGATATTAATAAAATACAACAATTATGTTACATAATTGCTAGAGTTTATCTTTAAAGGAAGGGATGTTTTTGAACAAATTATGAAAAACATTTTATTAATTAAAAACTTTTTACTGCAGGAAATTAATTATTTCCACAAAAAATGAACATTATTCGTTAGATCTCATACAGATTCGTTAGATCACAAACATTTCTATTCTTGCTTTTATTACTAAACAGATTTTTAATAGATTTTAATTTACAAACATTTACTAATAATCAAGGAAAATATATCAATTAATATCGATCAAAATGTTTGAGAAAAATACGCATTGAATTTTTAATTGTAAAACTTATATAATAGAAAATTCTAATATTTGCTTTATTATCATCATATCTTCATTCAATTGCAATTTTCTATTAGAATTAATATATTTTATACTTTCTTAAGTAAAAGTATTTTAATATTATTAACTATTTTATTATATTTATTAACTATTATGCAATATACACAAGTCAATATTTTCATACTGAATAATACATTTTAATATTATCCGGTATGAGAGTATTGATATATAAACTGCAATCTCTTCTTTTATATTTTTGTTACACATTTCTAAAAATCTCCTTTATTTGTTAAATGTGTATAATATTCAAGCAAAAGTTAAGGATTTATTTTAAATGGGTACTTAAATTCCAGCTGGATATGAAACCTAAATTTTGAGGGTAACTGTAATAAATCTCATAAAAGCTTCTAAATAAAAGGTAATCTTCACCAGTATGAACATCTCGCCAGATAATCTTCAATACTTCCGTAATTTTTATAATCTTTTTGAATAAAACAAGTATAGAATAGTATTAAAGTCAATTGAATATTAGACAGTAAGATTAATATTAAACATTTATTCGGTTAAATGGGAATGAAATTAATAAAGATATTATAAAGTTAGGTCAAACAAATCTAAAAACAAAGAAAGAAAGAAAACGAAATTAATTATACAATTTCAATTTATAAATGACTTTCCCAAAATCAAATCATTAATTACACTATGATTTGATTATGATGAATGTTTAACTGCTTATTTATATTAGATATAGTCTCCGTTTCTTGCCACCATGCATTAATAAAAAGTTTTTATTCAATACTTTTTCAATTTTAATCACAAACTGGAAATTTATCGACTTTCGAATCACTCACCAGCTATTCCCATAGTGTTACATTAACAATCGACATTTAAAGTTTTAATACGCTTATAACTCAATAAAAATACTGTAAAAATGCAATAAAAATAAATAAATACTCAATATAAATTCTAACATCTGCTCTACTTACAACAGATTTTCTAAAGTTTTTAACCTCATTATTTCTTATTACTTTAAATGAACAAAGATAGAAAATAAAATTATTTTCATGTGGTCAATGAAAGATAATAAGAGAGAGTTTAGAGTTTTGATTATTTTTAATGAAAAATAATTCGTTACATTTCAGTTTCATTTTTATTCATTTAAATACAACATTTTATTTTTAAACATTGAATGTGTTTTCTATGATCAACATCCAACCTATGTAAGAGTGCATTTGCGTGTAATAAATTAAAGTAGAATTGAAAAAAATCTAATAAGTTCTTTGTTAAATACAATCTATTTAGTTCAATAATAAATTTGCTAATATTCGCTCATTTTCCCCCGTGCATTGAAGACAATTGCTGGCTTATAAGAATTCAAGCATCAGCAAATTCCTAAACCATTTAAATATCTCTATAGCTTATTTTATATAAGGCAGATTCAATACAATGTAAAACAGACTTCCAAACTGCATTCAGGTAAACTCTATGCTAACAATTTCAATAATTCTTTCAATAAAATGGTTCATGGAAACTATCTTTGCCGAGAAATTCTGGCTACTCATCTGAAGACTGCTTCTATATTATGTTGTAAATCAATGAATTCATTATGTTATACTCATTTATGGGTGAGTAAAAACGTACACCCACTTTGTACTGTCAGAAGACCCTAGTTTATATACTAGAAGCTTCAATTTTTGGAAGAAAGCAGTGCAATATGTACAATACATAAAGTGATATGGTTCATCCGCAAGTGAAGTTATTGGGCCTTTTCGCTTTGAAGGTGATATAATAAGCGAAAACTAAACAAGAATCTTTCCTGGGTTCATATTCCCTGACATTGGTACATTATATGGTAATGACAAATTTTATTTCTAACAAGATGGTCCACCACTTCACTGGACACATCAGCATACATGGATAAAAATTTTCCAGACCAGTACATGTGATGTAGTTGACCAATTGAGTTTCTTCCACTTTCCTAGAACACCGCAGTATTTCTTCTTATGGGGCACAATAAAAGAGTAGGTATGCAAACGTAAGCTAAGTAACCAAGACACCCTTTAGAATGAGATTCATACGGTGTGAATGAAGTTCAAGCGCAGAAATCTCATTGAACATTTTGGTATGACGTATGAGAATTCATACGTCGTACATGTACATTTTTGAGAACAAGTCCCCACTGATTAGTGGTGACTTGTTCTCAAAAATGTATTGATGCTGAAAAGTCCAGTATGTATAACAGTAGTCACATTTGCTTCAGAAAATTCATTTATGTTTGAAATTAACCTTGCAGAACGGAACATAAATTATATATATATATATATATATATATATATATATATATATATATATATATATATATATATATATATATATATATATATATATATATATATATATATATATATATATATATCCTAAGCATAAAAATTTATATATTAAACAGCTGTTAATTTAAACTGAATTCATGTAACCATAGTAAGTAACTGAATCAAGTATTACCAGATAACCAGATAAATGCGATAACTATATTTAAGAATCCAGAAATTTAATATCACAAATTTTTAAAACTATTAAAAGAAAATATTTAATTTGAGAGACTAAAATTCCAATTTAATGATATAAATAAGATATTTATCTCAATAAATAATTACTGTTTGAGAAGCCAGTTAAATGAAGTTTGTGAAATTGAACAAATGTATTATTAACCTAAGGCTACAAATTTTGTTCAGCAATTATTCTTGATTTTCATTGGATGAACTCTGTTCTTGAGGTCTTGGTTCGGAGTGCTGCAAAATTCCTGAAAAATCCCTAACGAATGGGATTCTCTAAAACTCGAGTGATCGGAATGCAATTACTAAAAATTGCTCCGGGGAAGATGATTCGTCAATGGGTTTCCGGAATAATTAACATTAGACTATCTCACTTCAAACCGATAATTAAGCGAAGAAGGATTGAAATGTACGATACAAGGAAAGGAAACATTAAATGAAATGAATTTTGCCTTAATCGATATCGTATTTCATGACAATCGACTTTAGAGGTGACATTGGAATTATGAATTATAACAAGAATTAAATACGGTAATACATTTGTGATTATACAATTTTCATTAAACTAATTCCTCAAAAGGAATTTTAATGTAAGTTGCAGAAAATTTAAAAATACTTTAGCTTAATTTTCTTGAATATTTATCTGTATGTAAACACTCTACTGACTTCCATTTATAGATCCATTTTTTTTACGTTTAAATGATAGATTTGTAGTTTTTCCTTTTTCAAAAAGCTTCTTTATGCCATAATTTTGCATGAAATATTTTGGAGTCATTCAAATATCTTTATGTATTTAATGCATATTTTATCTTGATATGTCATATGGACATTAAAGCAGATGAAAGCCATCATAAAGCATTTGATTATCCACAATATATTATGTTTCAGAAAAAAACTTCATGAATATTAACTTTTATTTAAATATTGTTAGGGAAGAAAATAAAAAAGTCATGCATTTATTCCAACAAATACACATATGAAAAGCAGAAATGCAAATACCATCATCCGTTGTTAATTGGAGAATCATATACTGGATATTCTACATCAAAGAGCATATTTCTATTACTGCATAGCAATTTCTATTACTGCATAGCATATTTCTATTACTGAATAGCTTATTTCTATTACTGCATAGAATATTTCTATTACTGCATAGCATATTTCTATTACTGCATAGAATATTTCTATTATTGCATAGCATATTTCTGCTACTGCATATAGCATATTTCTATTATATTGCCATATAAATTCAATCATTTTAATGATTTAATATTACCGAAGAGAAAATCTTTTATCATCTGAAGGGAAATATTATAATTTGCTAACAAAAACAGCTACAGATTGTTTTATTTTTTTCAAATTTGTCCTTCGATGATAAATTCACTGTTTTTGTAAACCTTCAATTTTTTATTCAATGTTAAAAATCATTTCATATGAGGATCACAGTACAAAAGGAAAATTATAGCTTTTCACACATGTCTAGATAGATGTGAGGAAGTTTCCCGACTCTAGACAATCAATTTCTCTTTGCGACAAGAGAAATTGACTGTCTTGATATAAAAGTTTTGCTGAAAAAAATACATTGAATGCTTAAAGAAACAAATTACGAGTTTTCGACTGCTTGACTACTTTAAAAATATTTTTAACTAATTGCTCTTTTTAAATTTTTATCTAACAAATGAATTTTTAAATGTTTAATAAGGTATATATCATTTTCAGTATTTCAACATAAAAATAGGAACAAATTAAATAGTTAAGGGAGTAATTAACAATTGCGTTACATCACGAAAATAAGCGCATTATTAAAAATTTCATGCTATTAAAGCTTTTATAAAATCTTATTGGTTTTAAATAACACATTTTAAATAAACCTATTAATATCTTCAATTTCAAATGTGTAAAAAAATTTATAACCCAATTTCGAATTTATAAAAACTTTGATTTAAAGTTCGCATTTTGTATGATTTTTCACGGAGAGAAAACAAGTAAAATACTTTAAAGAAAACAGATGTCGTTTTTTTTTCACACAATGGTAAATTTTTGTTCAAGAGAAAATAATGAACTAAAAATGTTTATTTAATGTGGATAATGAACTATTGTAAGCATCGCCAGTCAAAGTGGAATCCCAGCCTTCGAACTACAGAATTGAATAGTCCTGACCATTCAGCAATCAATTCAGCTCACAGATTCTGAAATACTTTGTTATATTAATCGTTTATATTTCGCGATCTCTGAGATTTAGATGTTAAGGATTTTTTCAATGTAAAAATTATGCCAACAATCTGATCACATTTTTGCCGGATGTATCAAGAATATTACTAGGGAGTATTTTAACATTTTTATATTCAAAACACAAAATGCATAAGAAAAATACTCATAACATTTAGGCAGATATTTGAAAAATTTAAGTAGATATTTGATAATGTGTTGGGAATGTCTAGCGACCTAAAGCTGTAGGTGTAAAGCATTTATTATATTAATCATAAGCAATATGTTATTAGTACTATTTTGAAATTCTGTCGAGATCACTTATTTAGAGAATAGCCAAACATGTTTTTAGCTAATAATTTAGCTAATACACAGAAAAACTCCAAAAACACTTTTGCACTGCAAAAGTAAGGTAAGCCCTCTGAAGCAATCAACAACTCAGTATTTTGGTTACTGCAAAAAAACACAGCTTTACGTGTATAAATAAGTCGCGCCTGAGCTGCCACTCTCCTCTTCAAAACACAACTTTACAGCAAATTACTATCATATGTCTCTCAAGTTAAATTCGATATGATCTCTTCTTGGTGGCAAGACTTTTTACATATATCTGTTATACGTTTTACACTAATATATACATTATTATGTTCTAGAAATCGATATTATTGCGTTCTAATCGATTATCGTTATGTTCTAGAAAATTATTTAAAATATGCTCCAGAGAAGTTTCGAGTAAAGTCTGCACAATATGGCAGTTTTGTTACAAAGTATCAACAAACGGGAGACTTAACATCAAATAAGGTTATTTTTTAATTTTGATATTTCATTAAAATTTTTCTAAACTGTAAGTCTCTACTCCCAATTTTGTCATTCCGTGGATTCTTGCCAAAAGGCAAACCTTACAGGATGATTACTCAACAAATTTTACAATTATACTTTTCCTTGTGATTTTAAAATTAAATCAAATGAAAGTATTTAGCACTTGTGTTATCATTTTAAAAATATGCATCATTAAAGCAGTTTAACAGTAACTGATTTCCTGGAATGAAAAGCAAGTGATTGCAACCAACCCTGAAAAAAATAATCTTAAGTAACTTCACAATGCATCCATGTCACATTTATTTTAGTATCGAACGCCAGATCACGAGTAAGGAGAGAAAACTTCATAAAAGATAAGACCACGTGGAAGCCAAAAGAATTCCG
Source organism: Latrodectus hesperus (assembly GCA_037975125.1). Taxonomy (NCBI): domain Eukaryota; kingdom Metazoa; phylum Arthropoda; class Arachnida; order Araneae; family Theridiidae; genus Latrodectus; species Latrodectus hesperus. The sequence continues at coordinate 67,156,358 of CM075853.1, forward strand.
AAAGAAAGAAAAAAAGATTACAAATTCGAAACGAGCATGAGAATACCTAGAATATAAAACACAAATATAGTGATATAAGGACCGAGTAAAAACTTGGCAACGAATGTTCTATACTCTGTAAAGAAAGCTTTCAGAATACATTCTTGCAGGCGAAACAAAGCTGTGGTAACTCTGAAGAGGAAAGTTGGCGGAGAAAAAAAAAAGAAAGAGAAAAGTGAAAGAGTCGAAGGATATGAATTATGGAAAGAATGACACGAGAAAAGAAGAGAAGAAAAAGTCAAAAAAAGGAGATATATCCTTTTCAGGAAGTATAGAGAGGAATTAGGTAAGGATAAGGTATCTTCGTCAATGGGTTTCGCGCCCAAATGCATTTGATGCGAAGAACTTCCATAAAACATGATGCGTTCGTCTTTTTTTTAAAAGCACCCAGGTCGCCATCTTTCTCTTAGCGGCACTTTTATTTTCGAAATGAAACTTGGTGAGCCCAGTTCAAGTAAATTCTAAAATTTTATTTCTGGACTTTCAGCTCCTTGACTTCGATAAGAAAGACCTTAGATGAATTTGAACTTTGAACATATATTATGTGTTTAAACGTTTTCCTTTATACTATGTGTTTTAACACTTTGACTCACCAAATAAAAATTGAGCTTGCTTGTGTGCGTCATGGAACTTTTCATTCATAAAATGCAATAAATTATTTAGGATTATCGTTTTCAAATGTAAGATCAGTGAATTGAATTTTCGTAAATATTTTTAATTACAATTTCCAAAAAAAAATCAAATTCGTAAATTAATGCATGTCATCTGTTTATATGTATGAATTTCTCTATCTTTTGTTTCTATGGATCAAAACTAATTTTTTTTTCATGAGTAACATATGAACATTCTGCTTCATATAAAAATTTCATTCGAATTTTCCTTATAACTTTTATTGAATATTTGTAACAGAATAATTATAATAAACTTTTTAACAGAATAAGTATGGGCAAAATAATAATTTTTCTCAAAAATTAATTTTAAATCCTCCAATTTAGTTGATATACATCAAAACAATTTTATATTATCATTTTAAAATATTTTATAAAAATCCCCCAAAATAATGGGAAACATATTTCTAAAATTAAATAACAAAAAATACAACTAATATAATAAAGCTACTTAAGAGTACAGGGATAGTTTTTTTCGGTAAGGAATTCCTTCAAAGCCGTAAAAGTAAAATACAAAAATCTAACTAAAGAATTGGTTAGAGATTCAATCATGATTTGCAATCAGAAAATCCAATAAATGATAGTTAATTGGGAATTAGATCACCAGCTTTTTGAAAGAGAAAAACGCAACTTTGTTGCTTTCGCTTTGAATGATGTACGAAATAAATTGAAAAAATCTATCTTTACATGTAATTTTACAATACATCTATCATACTAAAACCCAAATTAAGTATAAAAAAACTATGAGACATAATTCATATCCAAGTTATAACCAAAAAAGTACGATAAAATCATGAATATATATATATATATATATATATATATATATATATATATATATATATATATATATATATATATATATATGGTGACCGAGGGCTGAGCAGTTAGCGTTCCTGACTCCTGAGCTGTGGGTCCCGTTTAAATCCCTCTGTTCGGGTATGTACATTCTTTCTCTGTTCTCTCTGTGTTTCTCTCCTTTCTTCTGTGATGATGCATGTATGTGGCTCATCCTGTTAACGAGTTTGTGGATGTATGGCGCTGGCAACGCTACTCGCCTCCGTGACTTGGTTCACAGGTGCCCGCCATTGTAATATATATATATATATATATATATATATATATATATATATATATATATATATATATATATATATATATATATATATATATATATATATATATATATATATATATATATATATGTATGTATGTATGTATGTATGTATGTATATGTATATATATATATAACTTCAAACATTTTTGTGATGCATAATTATTTATTAATTAAAATATTTTTCTTTGTTTTATCCATTATTTAAAATAAAACAAAGTGCCTGAAAAATCCTTCTTTTCTGTGACAAATAATTTTTAAAGTACTTTGGTTCAAATTATCTCATTTAAGCTGATTTTATATTTCTAAATAGAATACAAAAAAATTCAGGTAGAAAATTTTCAAAATATGTATAATTCTAAGTTTTTTGTATGTTTTGTACGCAATTGTCTTTTGATATTTAAATGTAACACTGCAGTAGGCAACTTAAATACTGAATGCAATTGTAAATCATTTAAACGTCTGCCAACATATGCCTTTCTCAAAAGCATTTCAATGATAGTCTGACTCGCATTTAAGCGTGACAAGAACAAAAATACAGAAAACTTCCAGACACTAATCTCCACAGATATACAAACAGGAAAGCAACATAAACCTCCCATTATTTATTTGAATTAAAATCAAGCCTTGGACCTTCCACTCTGCCACAGTTAATAGTCATAACACTGAAGTATAGTTAACTCTGAATTCTTTGACACCCCATTGGGGATAGCTTAATAGTGAAGCATGTTATAAAGTATATGAACATCAACCATATTATCTCATCCAGGGGGCGAACATTTTTAAGGAGTTTAAAACGCGGCAAACTTCCGAGAACCCACCTTAATGTATATATTTATTGAAAGCAGAAGCACACAAATTTTATTCTATTTAAAAGGGGCTGAGATTAAAATTGAAACATTCCATTCCAAAGAACACAGAATTATTCCTAGTTCACAGTGAGTCCAGTTGTAAGCATAATGGGCAGCGTAACAGCTAAAAGCTTTGTAAGGTCTTATAACATCCATCGTGTATTATTATTTCTCAGAAAACTTTTAAAAGATAATAGAGAATTGTTATGTTTTGCAAGGGAAGATTTGACTTAAAGATTTATGGAATGTTAATCTTATATTAGGTTCATAGTTAGAGTTCAATGTAAAATATAATAATTGCACTATATTACTCACTCATTGACGTTATGGCAAAGAACAAAAGCTTCTTAAGTATCCAGTTGTAAAATAGGATAAATAAACTATTTTATTAAATTATATTGATTCCAAGTTAAAAATAATATAGCGCATTTATTTTATTCTATATAGTTTGAAAAATCAATCAATATTTATTTTCTTTGAAATATCTTCTTAAATTCTGTTAAAGCAAGAACTAGATTTTAAATAAATTACTTGAATCCCAAAGAAATCAAAATAAACTTTCTAATATTTACTGATTGTGAGCAAAATGCCTTTCAAATTTAGAATTTTTGAGCCCATCTCCATACTTTTCATGAGATTATTCTGACTTCCTCCTTTTTATTCTTGGCAATATTCCTACTATATCGTAGGTAAGATTAATGGAGTCCTGTTTTAATTCACATCAATCTCCTTTGTCAGCAGGAGATCATCCATTTCCATTTATTACAATGAAGGAGTTTGGATAAAAGTTTTGGTTAAATAAAATGTGCCTATCCAGTCGAATGAAATGATTACATTTTGGCAAATTCTGGATCAAAAATTCTTCATAAAAAATAATCATTATTGGAGAGTCATTGTGTTCAATTTCATGGAATAAAAGTCTTTGACAAAAGAAAAAGTCCATTTGTGATATCATAATTCAAAGGCAAAACATGCACTTCCATCGATTCCTGACTTATATTTCATTTTTCTTTTATAAATGGGTTTTTATTTTCATCGCGTTCATTGAAGAGATTTATATGATCTGCTATATAATAATTAATATATTTCAGTAGGAGTTTATTGAGAGGTTTCTTGCTTTTATAAAATAAAAATCCTTTGTTAACAAGCTTTTTATATTTTTGTATTAATATTGTTTAGTGTATATAGTGTTTACTATTTCATATTACATTTCTCTGGTTATTGTATTCAAATAACTTTAACCTTCAATTAAGCATGAAACTAAACTAATGTGCATTACATATTGCAAAATATAAAGTAGCACCCGTTTATTTATCTTTAAAAAAAAGGTAAATATTGTGTTGCTTATAAAAAATAGTTTTATGCATTTGCACATTTCTTAAAATATAATTTACTGTAATGTATTCTTCATAACGTTATACCTTTTAAAATTTAACTCAGATGACATTGAATTTTCATATCTACAAGGTGTATCCAAATGAAATGAGATGATTGTTTTTTTTTAAAAAAAAAACACAATATATTAATGAAAACTGTTAAGATTTCTTTATTCAAAATAATATCCATCGCTAGCTACACATTTTCCCCATCTTTCGGGCAATTTGTGAATACCACGCCAAATAAATGATCGGCCTTTTGTGGCCAGCCAGTCATCAAGCCAAGGCTTGACGTTTTTGTAACAAGTGAAGCGCTAAACAGCCAATGAGTGTCCTAAGGATGCAAATAGGTGGTAATCGGAAGGAACCAAGTCTGGAGAATCAGCTGAATGTGCTAATGGCTCCCAACCAAGCGCCTTAACGATGTCCTTGGTCAGCTTAGCACGGTGGCTAAGTGCGATGTCATCAAGGAAAATCACTTTTTGGTGCCGTTTCTTGTATTGCTCGCGTTTTTCGAGTATAGCATCGTTCAAATCAAGTAATTATTGCTTGTATTGATCAGTATTAATGGTTTCGCCGGGTTTGAGAAGCTCATAATACATTGGCCCTTCCTGATCCCAGAAAATACACAGCATTGTCTTGCGGTCGAAGCGATTCGCCCTTGCAATCGATTTGGTTGGCTTTCAGGGGTCAACATATGATTGATTACGCTTGGGATTCTCAAAATAAATCTATTTTCATCGCCAGTCACAATACGATATAGATATGACTTGCGTTTGAAACGGGCAAGCAAGATTTCGCACACAATGTTTTCGGTTTTCCTAATGACGGTCCGTTAGCTCTTATGGAACCCATATACCGACCTTGATAACCTTGCCAATTATTTTGAAACGACAGGAAACAGTGCTCTGGTCAATATTCAAATGTTCTGAAAGATGTTCTTGCGTTTGGCCATCATATTCATCGAGTAATGCTTGCAATTCAGCGTCTTCAAATTTTTTTGCTGGTCTGCCACGCTCCTCTTTTCTGACATCGAAATAACCATTTTGAAACTTTTCAAACCACCTGTAGCACTGCGCACGGCTCAGAGCATTGCCACTGTATGATTCTACAAACATTTGATGCGATTCGGTAGCATTTTTCTTCAGCTAGTAACAAAAAATTAGTTCCGTCCACAAATCGTGGTCGGAAGGCATAAAATTCGACATTTTCAACACAGTAAAAAAAAAAAAATGCATGCTGAAACTCGTCCAAATGTAAATTAAACGGGAGTATTAAAGGTCAAACTATAAAAAAATCCGGTGTCATAGTTTCGTAATGTTTGCCTATTTGCGTGGCGACACCTGTTAGCAATCGTCTCATTTGATATGCATACACCTGGTATATTTTAATACACACTATCAATAGTTCAGAAGCATCCTTAACAAATACATATATTTATGATTTAAATTATTTAAAATAATTAGAATATATAATATCTTTATTTCTGTTATAACAGAATAGATATACTCTAATAACATATTCCTATTATTAAATTCTAATTATGTTAATTATTAAGTATAATTAACATGGTTAATACTATGTTACTATATTATTTATAATTTTTTAATTATAAATTTTAACAATTAACATAATTAGAATTTAAGAAACATTTTACTGAATGTTCCGTAAAATATTATAAGCAAACATTTTATCAAAAAAAACAATTATAAGGATTTGATCATATTTCCATTTGAAACAGTAGAAATCTGTAACATCAAATTAAACGTAGAATTTTGTAAATTTTCTGTTTTGATTTGATTAGATAATGTTATTTTACATAAGTGACAAATTAATCCTTACTTAAATAATATAAAAAGTGTTTTGATCATTTTTTAATTTAAATTAAATCTCTTATTGTTTCAAAGTTATATTAAATTAAAAAATATTATACGAGACAATTTATTTAGTTTTTTTTTCCATTATTAGCAGAATAAATATTTTGTCATTCAATACTAAATCAGCACAATTTTAACGAAAATTTCTTTAATTCATATTAATCATTTCAAATATGTATTTTATTGTTCCTGTTATTTTTATTAAACATGAAATAAAATCTTCATACCAAATTCTTTACTAATTACAGTCTACAGTATTGACAATTTGTGTGGTATTGGTCTTTCCGCAGTTTGCGTTATTATTTTTCAAAATAATACAGACTTTCAATTTTAAAGGGAGAACATAAATACTAGAAAACTTGAAACACATACTCTCTCTTTTACTCTTTATCTTTTTATTTATTTCAAGCTATTCTCTACATTACCTTCAAATTCATTTTTTGATTAAAGTAAAATATTTCACTGAAATAAAGCCTCGAAATGTTACTGATAAAATATTGAAATACTATTTATTATTGAAACTATTTATTTATATTTATTTTGTAAATAAAATGGAAACATAACACGAAACAAAATATATGTAAATAAGATGAAAATTATTTATTTTTGTAAACTATTTATAATATAGTGTGAGTTCAATGTAAAAGGATATTTCTCTCAAGTGGGCAAAAGTATTTTGATTATATATGGGAAATGCTTACAAAGTAATTGCATTCTCATTTAATATTTCTGTTTTAAATAATATCTAATGTATAAATAATTTTTAAAATGCTAATTGCAAATATGTCCCAAATTCAGTGAATTTGAGAGACATCTTTCATAAGAAATTGTTTAATTTTATAAGAATATATTTTAGTGTTTAGTTTAGTTTATAAAAGATAGCTGACATTACTTTATGCATATACAGATATATACTAGCATTAATATTTAAGTAGTGGCATTAATGTAAATGAAATTGTGTTATTATAGAAGTAAATTAGGTACAGGTGCGATGATGATGTCATATAAGAATATATTAAAATACATGAACAAGAAATTTATTAAATAAACAAAAAATTAACGGAAAAAATTGATGAATGCAGAATAATCTGACTTGATATTATTAACTTAGTATTTCATTCCCTAAAATTTCACCATAACCATTTTATCGTAAAATAAGATTAACTCATATAAGATGACACACAATTTTCAAACTAAAACTAATTAGTAGAATGATTTAGGTAAACTTCCTAAAATGTTTAGCATATTTTAATATAGACATAAATTTTTGCAATTTTTTTCCAAGCAATTTATTTTATATCAAAAGAATCCTTAAGCTCTGCTCTTAATATTAATATCAAATAAACTATATCAAATTTTCTACATATATTAAGTAATGATAATTTGATAAATTTGTTGTTCCTTCAATTTCGAATAAAAATGTTAGAAAAATAAGTTTATTTAAAATGCTTAAATTATCATTCTAAAAACGTTTAAAAAGTTATTGAAAATCATCAATTCAAATAACTATAAGTTAAAAATAATGAATCACTAAATTATATTAAAAATTTTATTCTTTTCTTCAATTCTACAAATCTTGTGTATAAAACCGATAAAATTTTTATCCAAAATTTGATATTGGTATGTTTTACTCTACATTAGGAACATTTTAAGTATTTAATGGGAAAAAGCTTAATTTAATTTTGAATAATGTGTACCATTTATAATTAATTATTGCTCTGGCAAATCAACCGTAAGGAATGTTATTTTATGAATGCTAAAAATTATTTAAATATAATTGACCTGTTATTTTGTTGACACCTCTTGTGTCTACAATAAGTCAGATAATTTGTGACCATGTATATTTTAAAAATAAAAATATTGATATAGTTAACATATTGTTACAAAATGTTTCAAAGTTACAAACTTAAAATATTCTCGAGCACCTCAATATGATACTCGGAATTCTTTTCAGTTACGAGTCATATGTTATACTTTTTTTTCTTTCATCACAAAAATGAGTTATAATAAACTTATTTGTTGCATACACTTGTGAATTATGTAATTTATTAATATATTTGACTGTATAAAAAAATCATAAGAACTATTAAGAAATGAAAAATGATATTAATTTATATACAACTTGAGTTGTTCTCAATCGCTTATAAATTTAGCATTTTCCATGTAAATAAAAAAGTTGTGCTTGCCTGTGCATTGTATCTTAAATACAAAAACTTTTATTATTAAGTTCACAAAATGTATATACAGACTAACTAAAGACAATTGTTAGAACTAACTAAAGACTACTGATCTTCAGAATGGATGATTGTGTAAGTGATGATGGATTTGTATTTTTCCTTTTTGCATATTCAACGATAGTTATTTAAGAAGTTTACACGTTATTGATGAGTTTCCTTTTTAGGGAAATTTCTATAATGATAAAATATTGCACATTGCGAAGGCCGTGATTTCGGCACACGGAATGATTTGAGTTGATTTCACACAAATGGACACGACACCAAATCAAACCAAACAGTAGGTATTGGTGCTTGGGTGTTTTCCGGATTTTCCCCTTTCAGCGTATAAATGTGCCACAGATATCTACAAAAAATCCTTGTAAAAAACAACAAAAGCTAGATGTTCAAGTGGATTGCAATCTTTTCGCTTTGTCAAATATACAAAGTGTATCTGATAATACATTTTTGTTATTCTTAAGGTGATTGTTCATAGTTACAAAAAATTATATTTTATGGAAAAGTTTGAATAATCCTCAATAATAGCTTTTAACGAATGATTTAGATTATTATCATAAGCTTATATCTCTAGAGTAAAATTAATTAGAGATAGGAATAATCAAATTCTTTCGTTTAATTAAATTTTTATATTTATATATTAATCTACAGAAATGCAGAAAAGAATAATATTAATGTATTTTAGTGCTTCATCATTTTTAAATTTGATTTTAAAAGAAGAAATTTGATACATTCTTCTGACATAAATTTTATATAAAAAGATATAAAAATAAAACAATTATATTAAAAGAAAATTATTACAAAATTAATTAGATATTGGAAGTATCATATTCCTTTTCTAAGTTAAGGAAATTTCAAAACTTAATTGCAACTATGTACTCGATTGAACATTTTCTTTCTTATAAATAAAGTGATACTTACTTTAAGAATAATGTGCTATTTTAATTCATTTTATTATGTATTTATTCTAAAATCAAAAGATAATTAGTAATAAATTATTTCTTCCATTTAAAAAAATGATGGAATGATAAGTCTGTATATTTGTAAAAAATGTTTTAATTAGTGTAAAGAAATTAGTTTAAGAAAAAATTACTATTTTTATAACTGTTTTAAGAAAGAAATAGGCAAAAATTTTACAGGGAATGGGTTCAAATTAAGAACTCCAATTTGAGATAGCAATGAGCGTCGTTCTCGTATTGGTAGTGACGTTGATTTATATATTTATACCAATGCACCATTAGCATATTTATTGAATAATTTCACTAATTAAGTCATCAAAATAATACTGTTTTCAGTCATCCTTGTTCAAAACATAATTTATGCAAAATCGATATAATTATCAGATAAGATGAGGAAATGGCAATAATTTAGTAATTAAATCCAGAAATATATAGTTTATTGAAATTCATCATATACCGGTACATTGGTGAATTGAGTTGTCAATGAAAATATACACGCTAATCAATGAAGATGTCTTTTATTGAGAAACACCACATAAAAATTTTATTATATTATAACCATGTTAAAGCATATTAAAAAAACTGATACTTTAACCTCAAATTTTTTAAATGGTTTGAGGATTTCAGCAGCGAAAATTAAAGTAGGAATTGATATATCAGAAATATATGAGCAGGAAATTTACATGCAATGCAGTCTTTTCATGTTCTTACTTCATTCCACGTTATATAAAAGATGACAACACTTCAACCCTTCGTAGTATTGAAATATGAAAATCCTAGAGGTTGGGCATTATCTAACAACTTCAATCGATATTACAGGGAGAATTTCTTAACTTTTACTGATATTTCTGTAAATAGCATTGAAAATGACATTTACTGAATGACGTGCCTCTAAGTTTCTAAGAGACATTTTTCTAAAACATTGCTTTGTTAACTTGATGAAAAATCATAAATTTCGTACAACCGAACTTAGCTACTGAAATATTTTTATGTCAATATTCTAACATAGACTTACCGTGCCCAATCGTAAGTCTGTTCTTCCATAGATTGGAAGATCCTGGTTTGATCTTAACTATCACTAAGCAATGGAGAATTGATGTTTTTTTCTGCAGCCTCTTTAACCGGATTTATTTCTGAGGATTTTTCTGATTTTTTTCCTTGCAGCCCATGAATTAAATCCCTCTCCTTACAAAATCTTATTAATTGGAACCACTCCTTGAAAAGAACTGTGAGATAGATATTAAAAGGTATTGCCACAGCTTTCGACTATTACTTCAACTACAGATGTCAAATTTTCTAATTAGAATTTTCACCATTAATATACCAATTAGTCACGAATAAGTTTCAATTTTTATATGAACATGTTTAATACATCAATTTTAAAAAAATCATTTGAAATAATTTTATAATCTTTAATAAAATATATTTTTAATTTTTAAAATTACTCATAATAATTAAAAATAAACAAACAGAAAATCTATCATTTAAAATTATTAAAACAACTTAATGAAAAACAAAGTCGCTTATAAAATTTCTCAGTAATTCAAATTCATTTCATGAAAGCAAATTAAAAATTGAATAAAACTTATAATAAACTTTCTCTAAGGCTCCTGGATATATAAAAAATTCTTATAGAGCATGAAAATATAATATTTAACCATATCATGTATCACGAGAAATTTGAAAGATATATTTACCGCGAACAAAATTTTCTTTGTTCCTAAGCATAATACTTAAAATACTCCAAGATTTAAGGTTACGTAACAATATCTTAATTTCTTTTTGTTTTCCAAACATTCTTCCAAGCCAGGAAGCTAGCGCATACATTTTACTTTCTATTTATTTCTTTATTTTTAAATCTCCGACATTTCTTGGCGCCAATAAAACATTCTTTCATTTTCTTCCAGGGAGCTTTTAAGGCTACTCCAAGGGAATGGAAAAATAAAAAAATTGTTTTCTAGCGTAGGAAAAAGGAAAGCTACACAAACAATCATTAATGTGATTAGAAGGGAATTTCCCCCTCTATTTTCCAAGAGCGATTCCAATCGATTCACCAAGGAATAGGGCATTTCAAAATAAAGCTAACATGAAAGTATTTTCTTCCTTAATCTTATTTATGAACTGCTTTCAGACGCTCTGTCTCACTACGAAAAAGCTGAGGCCAGTCACACAGACAAAGAAAGAGAAAAAATGCATTATTTATTTTTTCTCAAGAATTATTTCTAAAGACCAGACGTCTCGATTAGTAAAATAAATGAGAAACTTGCTCTTAATGAAATCTTTGTAAATACATGTAATTACTACCTGTGAATTCGTTGAAAAACTTAAAGAGCTTTAATTTGAATGAAATATTCTAAATCAACATTTACCTTCGTAATGAGATATAGTATATAAAATATTACAAAATTATGAATTTGCAAAAACAAATTTCTTGATACCAACTGTTTATAATATTATATATATAATAGTTACTAAATAATACAAGTATATCTATGTGGCTCTTAAATAAGAAACGAATCTGTTTAAGAAAACAAATGTAAAAAAATGCATGTCATTTAGAATCAGGGAACTATTGATTATTGCATTGCACTTATTTATATTTGGTTTTTTATTAATACCTTTTATACTTTTAAAATTGACTTTTTAGGATTGTAATTAATTGTTATTGTACTGTACCTTATAAGAACTAAATTGACAGAGAATTTATTTGAAGAGGGTCTGTTTTCAACCCAAAAACACACTATAAGCTTGCTTTAGCGAGGATCATGCTAGTTAGGGCGTCGCTCTCATTATCGGAAGGAAGTGAGTTCAGACATCTATATGCATCCATATCTGAAATTTAATGTAATTCTCCAACATTTGCTTTATTTCGTAGTTGTCATGTTGGTGAAAAACTAACCCAACTATGAACAACTACAGTTTGACATTGATGTGCCTACCTAAATGTTGCGGAAGATATGAGATCCAATAGGAACGATATATAACTTATACAGAAGAGTGTGAAACAATATTTCTGTGATTATGTGATTCATTGAAAAGATTGCTAATCTAAGCAACCTTGACAGAAGACAGATTGTGATGTCCCGAAGATTTGAAATCAGTATCTCATCAACTGTACGGTTCATTGAATGTTTACGGGTTATCTTTGTGAGTACCTGTGCCACGTGGATGAATATCATTGAGAAGAGTATAGAACACCGAACTACTGAGGGAAAGCAAAGCAATAAGTAAGTAAATTTCAAAACATACATATAATAGCTAAAAATTATCACAACTTCTACAGTTGACATTAGAGGCCACGGTCACCTTGTTAGTTAAGAAGTAGTTCTCATTATAGTAAGGTTGTGAGTTCAAATCCCGGCTTAGCCGAAGATACGTCACGTTCACTGAAGGTGGCTTGGGAACGATAAATAAACTGTGATCACAATGTCCTATAAATGAAATGATTCCTCTGGGGGTGGCAAGTCAATACTAAGGGTCTTCTGTTTGATCCCTTCTTTTAAATTACAAAAACTCCCACTAACTTGAAGAGCTCAACTTTGGGCTACTTACAAGTAAGTATGCTGGTGCAACAGCAACTTTGTATTTTTTCCCTATATCTAATTTAAATTTCCAAATAGGACTATTGATTCAAATTTTATTGCTAGGATTGCGAATTTTATCTCAAATTTTACAACTAAAAACATTAAAAAGTATTTAATCTCATAGTATATAACAAAATAAAAATATGGAAAATTCCCAAGGCATTTACTGTGACAGTCATGCAAATAGGAAGAGGAAGCGCAGTATCAACCTCGCGTTATCAATGTGATCGAGAGTTAATGTTGCAAACAGCGTTTTTCCACCACCATTTTTGGGTGAGCCATGTGAAGAGAATGCTTAAACTTTTCTAGTGAAAAATTGCGATAAAAACTGAATTAATTTTCGTTAGATGTTTGATTATGCTTTGTTGATTATCTCATAAATTGCATTTCATGATGTCATCCAGAATGGAACATCATATCAAGAAGATACATTACCGGTTCCCTAATTCTATGCTTAGAGATGAATTTCGTTCCTTCTTTGCAGGTCACTGTGGTTGAACTAGAAACTGGAAATTAAAGAAAGACATACCTAATCCTACAACAGAAGTTGAACATCATACTACTCAACAGATCAGTATCTAGATTTTTTTCAAATCTAGAAACTGCTAAGCCAATCGATGTTTTACATTTAATTTGCATGCAACTCATAATGACTTACATGAAATTGTTGATAATCAATATCAATATAGTAATTTTTGATCTTTTTAAATTTAATGATTTGAAATAATCTTATATGATCATAAATTGATCAAATCCCAATCATAAACATTTATTTACAACGCGCTTACTTGCTTCCTTATCAGTGCAAGCACCATATTTAGGATGTAATTGGCCGCAGTTTATAAAATCAATTCCATCTTTAACATAAAGCTGTTCATTAAGTTATTTTTAATGGATATAATTTTACTCCTAATTTGCATTGTGATTTCACATATGGTTAGAAGAATTGCTGCTTATATTTTCATAAATCTGTTCTTTCATCACTCTAACTGTGCTCAATAATATTTCCCTTTATTGGAAGGTTTTGAAATTAAAACTGCTTATTTAAACAATTTTACCTTTTATTATCATATTCTGGAGATTTTTCTCAGGGCTTCCTTTTTTCTGTTAAAAATATTGCATTTAAAATTTGGAGTATAATTCCCATTTTTTATAGCATTTTAAAACTATTTTTCCATTTAATATATACATATAAATATTTATAAAGTTTTCGCTAATATATATTAAAAATTTATAAAAAAAAATATACGAAATAATAAGTTAACTGAATTCACATATTAATTCTCGTATTTAATGGTAATGTGTTTAATGTTCATTTAATATAATACTTGTTTATGAATTCCTTAATAAGAAATTATGCTATTATTGCTTTGTAGTCTAATTGATCGAATTTGATCATTCACTATATAACTCTCTTAAAAAAATAAAGACATTTTATTTTGATACTAATACAGAAGATATTCCTATAAACTCCCATATGAAATATTCAATTTTTTAATAATTAAAAACTCAAATCTATTTATCAGTCTAGTCTAATTTAATTTAGCTGATGCTTGGCTTTAGAAGATACGGAAATACTGCAATTAGTTTTTGGAGACAATTATTCTTAATAGCTCTTCATTTCTTGAAAAAATATGCTGTGATATTTCAGAAACTGAATTTTATTCCAAAAACCTAAATCATAAAGTGTTCATAATAATTTCATAGCAGTGTCAGCCGAATGAAATATAACTTAAAATTTTTAAAAATTAAATTTTTAAATAACAAAGAAAAACATGAGTTGATTATGTATTGTAAATCTTGATAATAATGTAATATTTTCCGAAATATACAATGAGGTACATATAATTGAAAACAATAATGATAACTACTGATTTATATTCATTAATTATACCTTGTAAATTTATATCGCTTTAAAAGCAAAAGGATTGTCAAAGAAGGAAATAATAAGGAATGCTCTATGCGTGTTACCTTACAATCCATCATCATACATAGTCCCAAACTCACAGAAGCGATTTGTTCTTTTTTTAGCTTTATGTTCTTGTGAACACTTATCCTTAATGACCAACTAACATGCAAAGAACTCTAAAGTAAAATGTATCACTTTTGGTTACCGAAAAGTAAGAAAAGAAACCACTTAACTTGAATAAGAACTAAACGAATCATTTTTTATCATTCAAACGAATACATTCAATAATAGAAAACTATATGAATGTAAATATATTTAAGAATTCTGTATAAAAAAATGGTGAAATTTATTTCAAAAAATCATCTGATTTTCCACTAATGTTTAATTTATTCATTATAGAAATAGGATATAAATCAACTG
Source organism: Latrodectus hesperus (assembly GCA_037975125.1). Classification (NCBI taxonomy): domain Eukaryota; kingdom Metazoa; phylum Arthropoda; class Arachnida; order Araneae; family Theridiidae; genus Latrodectus; species Latrodectus hesperus. Next base: position 67,171,386 of record CM075853.1, read on the forward strand.
AAAAATTTTCTTTTTCATAAATTTTTAAATATAATTAACTCTGATTAAAAAAATTATATATGGATTAGAGATGAAATGCAATGATTCGAAATGTCTAGTAAAATACAATGAATTACAGTTTCGTATCTTAAACTGCAGTAAGCAAATTTTTATTTTGACCACTGAATTTTTACATTTTATTTAAATTTCCGCTCCACAACACAGAAATTTAATCAGATTATGATTAACAGGTTATTTACAAAATGGTTTTCATTTAATCCTAATAACGAAATGCTGCTTTTCAGTTACAAAACTGGCATATTACAAAACATTACTATGCAGAAACAGATTGATAAACACTGTGAACATTATACAGCCCTTTTAACAAAGGTATTAACTGATAATAGATTTTAACGATGCCATTTACCTTATAATTTCGCTCAGTGGAATCATTTAGGAATATTAAATTTTATGAACATAAAAACATATTTCTCATCATACACTTCAATTGCACGATAAACTATTTGCATAGAAAAAGCAAGAAATATAGATTATCATGCACAAGCTATTAAGGAAAATAATGTCAAAAATAAGAACACATGTCAGCTTATAATGGTTATCAATTAAATATATCTTGAAATAATAAAATCTGAAGCAATTATGTAAGCAGCAAATAACTAGATTAAAATATCCAAAATAATCCAAAAATGTATTTTAAATATAAAAATAATCTTTGTGTAATTTGATTTTATACTAAAAGCAGCATTTTATGGTTTCCTATTTAAAATTGCTTTTGATAAGAAATTTGTGCGAAGTGTTTTTCAGACTATTTCATAACATATTGCTTAAACAAGCTAATTAAATTTTTAAAGTGCTTTATATTATGGTTTCTTTAATAAAATTATAATATTACGATTTTACTTTTACAAATTTAGTAAAGTAAAATTTTATTAAATTAGGTGAAATTATTTATTAATTTAAGTAAAATTATAGTAATATAATTATTTTCTCCTTAAGAATTCCTAAAACAGTATTCCTACTTTATTCCTAAAACAGCATGCGATTCATTATTACTTAGGTAACTATTCTTAGGTGAAATAATTTATAATAAGCGTTTTCATTCGATTAAAAAAAATGAAACGCAAAGCGATTAACGTATATCTGTATATAACACTATTCTATTCTATCTATAAGCACAATTATAAGGGATTCGTCTTATTCTCAGTTGTAGTTGATTTTCAACTTTTACATTCATGAATTTTTCTGAATGTAATATTAAAATATATCTACTTGAAAAATTTGTATATAATTTTTTTATTCAAGGATCGCAATGGTTGTTAATTTTACATTAAAACTATTCACATGACGGATTTTTTAAATTATTAGTCAGCAACCGTCAATTTTATCTGACGATAAAAAAAATGAGTCATGGAAACTAAAATTAAAATAAATTGATTCTCAATGCAGAGAGAGAGAGAGAGAAAGAGACTTAATCTTATTGACACAGCATTGCTTTTAAAGTAAACACAAGTTCTAAATGTAAATTCAAACTACTGACTTTATGAAATAATGTCTGATTCTGTTTTGTGGCTAAATTTACCATCCCTATAGTGTAATATTTCTATTTGTTTTGTAGAATATGTTTTTTATAATTTTAGGATAAATCTGCATTTTAAAGGTATGAAAGGAAAGCTAAGGAGAAATCTACCTGACAAAAATTGGAATCAAGTGTTCCTAGTAACCTTAGTTTTAAAAAATTTACTTAATTTATAGCGATAATTTTGCAGCCTGCAACAAAAAAATAATCTCATTTAAATAAAAGCTTAATTTTAAAAAAAAGATATAAACATTCAAATTCATATAATTTATCAGTTAATGAAATTCAACGTATTTCTCATAAATTGAATTGATTGCATAAGTTGTTGAATAATGGTAAAATTATACATACATACATAATATATATATATATATATATATATATATATATATATATATATATATATATATATATATATATATATATATATATATATATATATATATATATATATATATATATATATATATATATATATATATATATATTATAAAAATCTTCTTATAAATGTTCGGCCATATAATTTACACAATTTTCAATGTTAAAATGCTTATATATTTTTATTTATTGAAGAACATGTTTAATTAATTCTCAATAAGATGAAATGCAATAATAATTGAATATTAATTCCAATTTAAATCTTTTCTCTATATTTTTTATTTATATACAGCTTTAAAAATTTATTCATAAAAGTAAATAGAAAAATAAATATGTAGACAAGTGTATTTTAACAACAGCAAATAATTTACTAAAATGATATTATGAGTTGTAACAACTGAGTTGTGAGCCAGCTTAACAAAAACATAATAATGCAACTAACGCGTCAATTTTTATATTTCTTGGTTAAATATATGTGCATACCTTTTAACTAACTCTCTCTACATTTTCTATAAATTTACTCCGCTCAGTTCATAAAATAAAATCTTATTTAGAACTTTTAAAATACGTATTCTCAAAAAGTGTAAGTAAATTGCCCAATACAATGTTGTAACAGAATATAACTCATCCCTTGAATCCTATTATTATCGAATAAATTTTGCAGGAAGTGTTCCAGAACGGTCGATGCTCTTCCGCCGAATTTTAAGCTGCCATAATGTGCTCTAATTCATGTGCAAATCCTCCGAACAAGGCCGCTTCTTCTGGAGTATGTGTATAGAGGATGCATCTTTCTTGGGGTCGACAAGGGATGAGGGGAGTGAGAAGAGATATTGGCATTTCCCTGGGTGTATAAGAGATATTCATCATTCTCGGGAGCTTGGGTAGAGGGTATCTTCCTCCATCCTTCCATCCATCCGGGACGTGCTAGAAGTAAAGGGAGAGGAGAAATGTGAGAGATGGATCATCTTCTTCTTCAATTTGTTCTTCATCTGGAAACCGGAATTCCACTTTCTTTGTCTTTCTTTTTTTCCCGGGCCCTGCAGAAGTCGTTAGGGAGAAGAGATGTCTGGAAATGACACACGCATTGCATGCAACTCCAGCGAATCTCTTGCCTTCCAAAAAGAAAGGGAAGAAACGTGCCGTTTCCGTTTTCAGGAAGACTTCCTCCACACATGGGTTGAAACGTTGAAAGTGTAACTCCACAGTTTCCGGGAAAAAATCTGGAACATGAGCTGTGGTATACGATAGGATTTGTTTCAATAGATTGCACCAGAAAGTTAGAATATAGTTTTCCATCTCGAAGTAGCAATTCTTTATTTTATACAGTAAAAAAATTATTACGCTGACAGTGATGAAAACAGGTAAATAAATTCTACAAAAATCTATATTTTCATGGTGAATAAAAATTATAAATACTATAAAATAATCATTTATTTGAACAAGAACAATAAGGAAAAGAATATTCGAATCTTACAATCCTTCTAATCAGAAATATTTTTACTAGAAGCTCATAAACTCAAATCCAATACCATTTTCATGAAGTCAAATCAATTGAGTAATTAAATAAGCTTTAAAATTTTTATCTAATTTTTTAATGGAATCCTTTTTTATACTTGTTTGGTAAAAATATAAAATTATATTTATGTAATAAAGAGATCATTAGTACATGATTTAATTTCAGCATCGAGGATGATGTGAAAATGAAGGGATCAATAGTAGTACAAATGAAGCTTCTTCATTTTTATTTTAGTAATTAGTTGCTTAAAATTTTTCAAAAATTATCAAGATTCACTAATATTTATAATATGCTTAATACTAACATTTATAGGCATAGTATTTCACTTGAGCAGCCATGGTTCGAACTTTTATTCCAGTAGATGAACTTTAGTCTTATTTGATGCTGCACTTCATCCAGTTTCTTAAGGCATCAACAGACTTCGTTGTGATTTTATTCCAGCCCGTTGGTGTGTGCGTGTATTGATAAACCCAGGAGGCTTCATCAATAGATTATTGTATGCATTTCTGTCATAACCTTAATACAGAATACCGAAAATTCAAAAGAAACATTTAAATCTGTCCTGAAACTGTTCGAATTTTCTTAAATGATTATAGATATATTTTTAAAAATACCTGGAGGGTGTGAATTATTTTTATGAAACAAAAAAATGTTCATTAAACCTACCTATGTTTGATTTTAATGAGTTGTGCATATTTTTCTTATAAATTATGCATTCTTAACATTCCATGCCAGGGAAAACCTTGCCAATCAATACTTAAAGCTTTGAATTAGAGAAATTATGTTTACTAGCGCTCAACTTAGGGATAGGCACAGGGAAGCATGTTGGTGGAACAACAAGTTATGATATCTTTTCAAAGTTACAAATTTTTTACCTTACATTCAGAATAAAAAGTAAAAAAAATAACAGATTCATGTGTGTTTATAAATTATATAAATCTTATACTATTTAAGAAACTATTTCTTTTAAAAATTGTATATGAATGATTAGTTTACTAAAATTCGAATTCTCCATATTCCAGACGAATTTATATCTGTAATATGAACTTTCTATTTTTATATTTATTAAAATATCTGTTAGTTAAAAAGAAATTATAAGTGAATTATTTCAATAACATTTTAATAATAGTGAGTTTAGTTCCAGTAATTTTTTTACATTCATGATTTTTCAGGATTTATGTGTAATTTTCATTGATATTTTCTTAATTTTGTATGGTGGAATACTGTACGTGTTTTCATATAAAGTAAAAAATAAAAGTCTTTTTTTTAATTTTAAAATCAATAAACATGCTTTATTTTGTTGATGTACACACAAATTAAAAAAACATCATTTGATATGTTTTAAATGATGTATGGGTGTGAATATTTTACAAATTTGAATAATTGTGTCTTATGTACAAAAAACGATGCCTAATTTAACTATTGAATATAATTTATTTTTCTCGAAATTTCATTTAGAAATTCATTTATATAGTTTTTATATCGGTTACAATAATAAATTGTTTCTATAATTTGTAAAAGTAACTTGATTCAAATCTAATTTCATAAATGCGCATTAGAATAAAATAATCAATATTGTATTCTGTAAGAATAAGTAAAATACTTTGAAAAATATCTGTTTTATGTCGGACTTAAGTGATATATTAGGTAATGGGGAAAATCTGAAATATCATGCAAGAGCATCTTGAAACACTGCCATACACTTTTTTTCCCCTCTTAAGCTCATTTTCTAAAAGAATTGAACTGAGTATCTGAAGACTTGAACTGAGTATTGATAAACTTGAACTAAATATTGGAAGATTTGAACTGATTATCGAAACTGAGATTTGAAAGACTTGAACTGAGTACTGATAATCTTGTACAGAATATTGGAAGACTTGAACTGAGTATTGGAAGACTTGAGCTGAGTAATAAAAAACTTAAACTGAGTATTAGGCTAAATATTATATGTAAAAATTATTTTACCAAATACAACTAATGCACATTTAAAAAAAACTTTAATTTTCCTCTGCCATAGTAATCGTATTCAGTTTCAAAATTGATTGACGGGAAACTATGTCAACTGAAAGAATAAAATAATCTTTTAATGGACTGAAGAAAGATCCTAATATTTTCTAAAAACAAAAACGAAGATAACATCTTTCCAACATGATTTTTGATTCAGGAATTTAAAAAATACACCATTTTTCAAAGTAGTACAATATTTTTATAATATGATTTCGAGTTAGTAAATAGACAATTTATTAATGGATATTATTAAAGTTTTTTCTTTCACAGTGAATTTCAGTAAATATTTTTAGAATACAACAAGGCATTTCTTACCTTAAAAATATACATAAAAACATCATCTAACAGTTTCTTTCTAAGCAATTCGCATAGTTTAAAAAATAATTCGCATTTAAAAGCAAAAAACAAATAAGCCTCTTTGAATAAATGTCTATATTATATCATTATTCAAAGATGCTTTTATAAATGCTGATAAAAGCATCTTTGAATATTGCTATGAAATAATATTTTTCATGAGTTAATAAAATGCAAAAATAATATAGTCTGGAAATACAAAACAATACGCCACTAATGATAATAAATACAAAGAGTACACTCGGTGTATAAGAAAAGTGCATTAATTGCAACTTTTTATAAGTTCTTAATAACAAAATTTTAAAAATATTATTAAGTTTCTAAACCTGAAACTAAATTATCACGTTTTACAGACTTAATACCTTTTAAGTAACTTTGTAAGTACAGATTTATATTAACAACTGCATAATTTAAATCTGAATCATCTTGTTAGTGCGATTTATCATGTACAATCTTTCACGTATTCTTAAATTATATTTTGAGATAGAGGTTATTATTAAAGAAAACCTCTCTCTAATACAGCTTATGAACTAAAATGAGGGAAATCTGTATTTATTTTGATCAATATAAAATTATATAAATAGAATTTCAGAAAGTTTGATATAAATTACATTTGTAGAATTCTAACATTAATCTGTTCCATTTCAGATATTGCTACACCTTCCACACATAAGAGTCCGGTTACTTTCATAGCGAAACGAAACAAAGAACAATCACCTACTAAAAAACTTCTGCAAATAAATAAAAAATATTGAAAAGACAAAAAGAAATTCACTGTTGGATCAATCCAATCACTGAGGAAAGTCTACAAAAGAATGTTTTTTACTTGCCCTTCCTTTTGAATTATCTTCCCAAACCCTCCTAAATGCTTCATAGTTCTTCCATCTTCTTCCCCCTCGTTTTTCCTTTATTTTGATCAAAAAAATTTTTAAAGGAATTTTTTCCCTCTCCTGATCGTTTGTTTATAAAAGTCATGTTCTACGTAGGAAATTTCATCGGCTCCTCACGATTCTTTTTTCGATTGAAAAAAAATGAGGTAGGGAGGGAGGGAAAAGTCATTCCTGTCATTGCGCTTATTTATTTTATTTTATTACCGAAGTCGAAGTTGCTTTTCTTTAAATGAACTATAGTATTTTTCATTTAAATTCACTAAATTAAACGACCAAACAATAATTTTTAATTAAGAGAAATTTTATTAAACATACTCCAATGTTAATTAACGAATATATTTTCCAAAAATAGAATATTTTCATAATACTTTCATTCTAAATTTTACTCCCAGAAAACGATAATTTTTTTCACAAAAAAGCAAATTACATTAAAAAAAAATATAATTCTTTTATTTTTAGATCTCTTGGAAATGTACTTAGGCATTTCAAAAGCGAAAAATAAAATTTTAAATATGATTTGAAAAAAAATATCTGTCTAAAATTTCATGTTAAATGACCGTAGCATTGAGATTTTCCTAACACCAGAAAAAATTTAATATCATTTAAAAAGATATAAATAAAAAATTAAAAACTTAATTTATTAATTTTAAAACTTAAATTAATATTCATTTTAAAAAAGTGTAATGTCATTTAAAATTAAATATTTTTTCAAAAACAATATTCTGTAAAATTTTAAATCAATTATTTTAAATTGATAAAACAAATTTTTATTGGATATTAATTTATAACTTATAAAAATGACTGAATGTAAGAATGTGAAAAATTTAAAGGAATGAATACGAAACAATTGTTACAAAAATATAATACAAATCTATTTAAAGATATGTGCAGCTTTTCTATATCATTATGCACTTTTATTGCTTTATCTTATATATCTGAATTTATGAATTATTTCTGAATTTATAAATTATTTACGTAATATATAATTTATGAATAGATGTGATGACGTATGTTCTACATGTTCATGTGTTCCATAAAAGCATATAGATCATAACACATATGTTCCATATTAAAAATGTTTATTGTTCTTCTGGAAAAAATTAAGAGTTTAAACATAATAATCACTCATAATAAATTAAACTTAAATTTAGTAATAAGCTAATTTTAATATCTATATTTATAATTTTAAAATACATATCATCATATTTTACATTCACATTTACTAAAACTGAAATATTAGTTGAATTTTTGATTTACTTTCACAATGTATCTAAATGTAAGTAAAATGTTTTTGCCATCATGCAAATTACTTATGATTCCAGCATTACTTATTCCAGAACTTCCTTGTATTTTACTTTTTCATTTTTTAATTATTTTGAATAAAAAAATTATTGACACGTCATTTTACAAAGTTCATAATATTTTATTTAGCCTTTTTTGTACCTCAATTTTAATAATTTAGAAATATTTTATTAATAAATTTTTCCTACTATTATTATACTTAATGTATGTTTACTACTATTTCACTAGGGATTTTGTATTGCCTGTCATGATCATATAGATTAACAGTCAGGTATATTGATGAACTTTAATTCGTCATTTTTCCTGTTTCTGCCTGTATAATTCAATTTTTCTCCCAGTCACTTCAAATGTCTCGTTAACGTATGTTATGCTTCACTTATATATATGTATATATATATATATATATATATATATAATTTGACTGTTACACTCTGTATTTTACATAATTTAATTGATATTTTATTTCATATAACGCTCATTAATGATTCTAATTAATTTATTAAATCTAATAATTCTAATGTATTTATTAAATCTAAAATTTCTAATTTATTTATTAAATCTAAATTTAAAAGAAAATTTTAAATTTAAATAAAAAAATTTTTATTAAATTTAAGATTATATTACTTTTGTTTTGGTAAATTACGCTTTTTGCATTTAAATATTTTAAGTTCTTTAAGAAAATTTCTCTTTCCTTGTATTCATAATATGTATTTTAATTAACAAGATTCATCCTTATTTTCGATATTAATGCATGATATCTTCTTCTTCTTAAGGTTGGGATTGTACGTCATTGGCACCTCTGCTTTTAACAGCATTTTGTTCCATTAACTCCAAACCCAATCCAGTTCCAGTTACTCGGGTCACCCACTTTATTAATAAAATCCGATAACCCTTTAATGGAGCCTAAGTGTAACTCTCTAGTATGGATAATACCTAAAGAAGTTAATCTAGCGAGGGCAAGAGCCTCGCACTCGTAAATGATATGCTTGGCTGTTTCCTCTTGCGTATGACATTTCCTGCAGATAGGGTCTTGCTGAAACAGTCCCATTTTATGTAGGTGTTTTCTGAAATAGTAGGGCCGAGTTATGAAGCCTACGATTAAGCGTATCTTCTGCCAAACGCATCTAAGAATTTCAGAGGCGATCCTCACTGATGATCCATAGATCATACTTTTAGCGTGGGTTTGACCAGGAGTGTTGAGCCAAGCTTCATACATTTTCCATTTTTCCCATCTAAGAACATTGGTTTTTGCGGTCTTCAAACTGATCCCACAAAAAGATTCTGCACCAATGGGAACAAAAGACGATCCTTGTTTAGCAAGCTCATCAGCCCTTTCATTACCTTCAATACCTTTGTGCCCTGGCACCCATACAAGAATCACCTTGTTTCTAGTTGCCAGTTCTGTAAGAAGGTATCTACATTCCAAAATCAATTTAGATTTGATTTCGAAAGAACTGAGCACTTTTAAAGCGGCTTGACTGTCACTAAAATTGAGAATCCGCTTACCGTGGTAGCCCTTCTTCATATTCAGTTGCAGACAGTAAATAATGGCCAAAACTTCTGCCTGGAAGACCGAAGCGTATCGCCCAAGGCTTACAGACAGGCTGGTTCTTGGTGACACGCCACATACTCCCGGTCCTGAGAGGCTGTTTTTCAGTGATCCATCTGTGTATCAGATTACATCTCCTGTTTTAGTTTCAAACATGTTGTTATCCCATTTGTCTCTAGTTGGAAAAACTATTTCAAATGTCCTATCAAAATGGAATAATTTTTCCATGATGTCCGAGGGCATCAAGAAAGTAGGATCTTGAATTTTTCCTGGTAATACCCCTGTGACCTTTGGCAACAGGCTGGTCGTACCAGTGGTTTTGCAGCTTCATTCTGTATGCTCGCATTCTGCATTCTGCAGTTCGGGTTGTGCTGCAGATGAAGATGTCTAAGGGAGTCAGATCCAACATAACTTCCAATGCTCTGGTTGGAGCGGTGGACATTGCTCCTGTGATGCAGAGACCTGTGATGCACTCTTTGTAGACCTCCTATACTGTCAATCACAGCCTTCTGTTCCACCTCACGCCACTAGATCACACAGGCATATGTGAGAATGGGCCTGACAATAGCTGTGTACATCCATAACATCAGTTTTGGATGTAAACCCCAGTTTTTACCAAGCATTCGCCTGCAAATCATAATGCTTTTCTTTGTTCGGTTAATTTTATCATCAATGTGCTTATATTCCAGGTGAGTTTCTGGGCTAAATAAATGCCCAGATACTTCACCTCTGAAGCCACATTGATTTTAACATCAAAAATTCTTGGTATGAAAAACCCTTCCGTTTCTTTTTGCGTGTAAAAGGTACAAGGTAATTTTTCTGAGGATTAATCACCAGGACCCTATCCATGCACCATTGACCTACATAAATTAGAGCATCCTGCATGAAATGACAAGTTATATCGAAATCTTTGCCAAGGATAAGGATGACAATGTCATCAGCATATCCTTGCGTATAATAGCCCCTATCATTTAGAGGTTTTATAAGACTATTTACAACTAGGTTCCAAAGTATGGTGAGAGAACACTTCCTTGAGGACAACCTCTAGTAGTCTTTTTTTCAAATGATTCACCGAAGATGTTCATTTGTATACATCCATCCGAAATTAAGGCCTCAATCCAAGTACACAGGGTCCGATTAATCCCTGCCCCTCTAAATGCATTGAGGATGGATGGATGGGAAGTGTTATCAAAGGCACTCTGGATGTCGAGGAAAGTTGTCATGGCAAATTCTTTTTGATCCAGAGTGGTTTCAATCTTGGAAACTAGCTGAAGTAGAGCGGTTTCAGTAGATTTGCCGGGTTGATAGGCAAATTGAAGAGCATGTTAAGGACTATTACTACCCAAGTAATCTCTAATATGCCGATCAATGATTTTCTCCATAATTTTAAGAAAGAATGAAGAAAGACTGATTGGTTTGTAAAAAGGTCTAAAGAAAGACTGTTTGGCCTGGTCATAGGTGTCCTTGCCAGGTTTAGGAATGAAAACAATCCTAGTCTTCTGCCATATCTTTGGTAAGCTAGTTTGGTAACCCAGTGCTAAGCTTCTGTAAATTCTAGTTAGCACTGGTATGATAACCTCCTCTGCCTTCTGGATCATGATGGGCATAATTCCATCAGGCCCTGGGCTTTTTAGAGGTTTAAAGGCAAAGATTGCCCATTTAACAATGTTGTAGTTTACGATATTTTTAGCGATGGTCCATTGATCGCTATTGACTCTTAGCAAAGAGCCAATGCAGTGCTCCCCTTCATTGCTATAAATATCTCTAGCTCCTGGAAAAAAGGGTTTTGGTCATAATTTCCATAACCTCTTTCCCGGAAGCAGCAAAATTACCCTCCTCTTCCTTTAAGGTGCCAACTAAAATAGATATATCCCTTTTAAGGAGTTTTTGGAGTCTAGCTCCTACAGAAATAGAATATATCTCTTCACAGAACTTCCTCCAGGAGTTAATTTTGCTTTTCCTGACAAGTTTGTTATAATTAGTGAGGGCCGTTTTATAGTTCTCCCATTCACCATTTTTCTTGGCTTTATTAAAAGTTTTCTAACATTTGCTCTTTCGGCTGCTAGAGAGTCATTCCACCAAGGGCATTGGAGTTTAGCTCTCCTAGTGCGAATAGGGCAGTTATTATTAAAGAATCTAGAATACTACTGTGCTGTCTGCTGTAACTTCTAGATCATAGTTGTCTCTAATAGGTTTGTTTCCCGAGCTCAACCAACCCAGTCAGTTCCTCCTGGAATTTCTTCCAGTCCGTCCTAACTGGGTCTCTAAATATGCGATCCAGACAAACATTTGAGTGAATTTCAAAATGGATGATTTGAGCCAGAAGGTCTGCTATCTACTTTCCAATTTTTGATATTTTAACTAATCAGCGTTGTCGCAATAGTAATGTCAGTTATTTCAGATCGTTTGGAAGTAATGAAAGTTGGTTTGTTGCCCTCATTTAGAATATCTAACCCGTAGTTTAGAATGAATTCTAAAAGGCACTCACCTCTTTTATTTGTGTCCGTACTTCCCCAGACAACATGGTGAGCATTACAGTCTAGTCCTAGGACTACCTGTAAGTTGTTGTCTCTGCAAAAGTTCATGAGCTTGTGCAGAGAATGGTCAGGTGGAGCCTTCTCTTCATAGGGCAGGTACACAGAGCCAAAAACAATTTCTCTGTCCCTACCCTCTATGTTGAGTCTGACTTTCACAGCTGTCAGGTCCCTAAGGATAAATTCAGAGAGGGGTAAAACCTCAAAGTTTTTATGTAAGAGTATACAAGTTCTAGCGTTGCTATTGGTACAATAGATTAGCTTACCTTTAGTTCCTTTGAGGCTACTGATTCTCCCCCTAACCAGCCAGGGTTCCTGAATCAGGGCCAGGTGTATATCCCCAGCAAGAAACTTCTTACTGAGGTTAGTGGTACCACCTCTACTGTGGTGGAAGTTGGCTTGAACTACCTTCACCTCCATCAAGAGAAGCAGGTTTGTCAAGTACTTTAGCCTGCACTTGGTGAAATCCAATATGAAACTTATATCCTCTTACACCAAGTGTGGCAGCATCTAGTTCAGGCACACTAAGAACGATGGTCCGCCCAGATGGGTCGTTCTTAATGTTAAGAACGTTCCACTCCATTAGAGTTACTCCACCGTTCTGTGCCTCGAGTTTTCTCAGGATCTCTTTAGGCTCCAGTTTACTTCAGATTTTCGGCAGTTTTGAAATTATCTTGGTGGTTCTGACAAGTTTCCTTGCCTCACCCACCAAGAGTTTTTGCTCCTGTCACTGACATTCTGTTCCAGCCACTCTGAGCTCTCCAGATCTGCACAGTTGACAATAAGTGTCCCATTCTCAAGTTTACAAGATAGGAAGGTTGGGACAAAACCCTCCTCATTCCTTCCTATTTTCTTGGTTAACAAGAGTTCCAAATCGAGGGCCTGTTCCTCCGTTAGCCGTTTTTCCGGATGACCCTCTATGAGCACAGCCATTTTGATCGCCAAGAGAGCCGCCCTGTAGGTAAATCCCCCTGGATTTTCTCTCTTGGCAGCCTTTCTGGCCTTGTCCTGGTCAATCCGGTTGCCAGGACGCTTCTCGCCTTTGTTTGCCTTGGGTTTTTCAACCCAAGTCCCCTCGACGATTTTGCGTTCCTTTACCAGCTTTCTTTTCTGGGCACCAGAAAGTCTCTTTTTAAGCTTGATTCTGGTCAGAGAGTCAGTCATGCTAGCGATAGCTTTCTGACTCTCACCAGAAGAAGATGGTTTGGGAGTCATTTCTACCTCCTGTGAAGGATTCATTGCTGCCCCTTCACTAGATTGCCTCTGGATTCCCTTGTCTTTTTCAGCAAGATCTACTTCAGAGGTTTCACCTGCAAATGCAGAAAGGTTTTTTATTTTCTTTGTCTTTTCAGCCATAAAGTAACAGTTAATAAGCTCAGGTAATATGACAGTCCACCCAGCATTGCCTGAGTTACTGGGCAAGGCAAATTACTCTATAAGTTCGCCAAGCAACTAGAGGCTCCGTTAAGACACCATTACTGCGGTGCCAAATAACCCTATTCACGGGTCGCATAACACCAGGGTTTACGGGAGCTGGTTCATGGCTTCTGATTCTATATTCAAGGCTATCCTGTCATTTCTACAGGACATTCGGCTATACACCACCTGCCGATGCACCTGGTTGATGCTCAAGCCCCAGGAATGCATGATATCAATCAATTGCCATTGAAAACATTTTTAATGTTAACATCATTTTTTTAAATTTCTTAAGTAAACATTTTGTATGCAAGATCCTCTAAAATTGATAAGCCCTGTGTTACCTAACCTTATGTGACCACAAACTCAGAAATATTATAAATTTAACTTTTTATCTCAAGAAATGTTTAATTGTATTGCTTGTCATAGCATACTTATAAATATCAATAAATAACCTTGGATAAATTTATTATGAAACATATCTTATACATTTTGTCGACCGATGATGGAGCAGTTAGCGACTCTAACTTCGAAACTCTAGGGCTTGAATCCCGGTTTGGGTATAGATGTTCTTTTCTCTCCCTGTGTGTATCTCTATCCTTTCGGGGCAAAGAGGGCATATCCCACTTTTTAAGTTGGGGTTTCCCATTACATAAGTTGCCATCACCTTCTCTCCTTGATGCTGAATGGGTTAATACCAAGATCAGCCGCTCATTGGGGAAAAAAGTATTCCATGCATCGTAAATAAATAAATACCCAATTACATAAAATGGAATTTTTTAATCAAATGAATGTCTTCCCAATAAGCAAAAATTACTGTTATAGAATAATTGAATATGTTTTCATCAGATTTACTAGAAAACAAAAACACAATTAGCACAACACAGAGTCCCATAAAAAATATTTTTATTATTAAATGATAAAGCTTAAGAAATAAAAAAGACACACATTAAAAACTAAAAAGGTAGTAGAAAAAATGCTAAGAATTAAACCAGAAATGGTATCCAAAGAACTTGCCCCTTCATTTCAAAAGAAACTTTGTAGTTATTGATAACGAGCCACTAATACCTAGTGAATATTTTTCATTAGAATTTTATTTTTATAAATGTTATTTAGTTTCGTGCATTCAGAGTTTATTTTTTTATTGCTTTTGAAACTTTGTGAAAATTTTCACTTGTAACCAGTTGGAAAAGAAGTTTCACAGTTGATCAGCATCATTTCATCTTGTTGAGAAGGATGAAACTTCACTGTTCTGCAAAAAAATTATTAAAATTTTTATGCTGATCAACATCCGCTAAAATTAATTTCAATAGTTTAAAAGTAAATCTTAAAAAGAAATTGCAAATGTTCAGATTTATTTCAGAAACTGAAAAAGAAAAGTAATATAAGCAATTATTTTTTCCTTCTTTTTGAGTTCAAATGAAATAATACAAAAAACTTACTCTCTCTAGTAGTGCAACAAATTTAATTACCTTTTTTTACAGTTAATGACAAATTCTTTCACTCATTATGGCTTTTTAACATCAATAAGAAAAATATTTTTTAAAAAAGAACAAAAACAAATTTTCTAGTGTAATTATCACATAAAGAATTGATCGGACATTTAAAATAATGAATGAGATACAAAAATGGCATTTTGTGGATTATGTATAATTAGGTGTTCTTTTTTTTTTTTGTCCATATGTACTCCCAAGAGATAAAACATTAATTCACATGAGAAGGGTGGTTATAATTTATGAAATAAAAAGTTATTTCTCTGTTGATTATGTAGTCTTTTTTCTCTTTTGATAAAAAAGAAATGTATGTAAAATAAATTGGTAATGCTACAAAGGGTTGAATAAAATAAAAATAATGATCACTAAGACAAATAGTAAGCTTTTTCTTGATTATAATTTTCTGTGTATGTAGCTATGAAGCTCTTTTTTATTTAAGAATATATCATGGTAAAAAGAAAAATCATTAAATCAGGAAATATTATAGTTACAGAAGAAATTGGTTTTAAAAATAGAGAAAAATATTGATAAATAATTTCTCATAAACATGAATGAAATGGGAAAAAGAACATTTATGACATTTTAGCCCCCCAAAAAAATTTATCAAAAGCAGGAATACATACTTTTTGAAATTTCTTTATTTTTTTCCTCTAAATAAAAATGAAACCAAATTAGGTAATCAATAAAATAGAATAGGATTCATTAAGCATTCTTATATTACATAAAATATAAATTAATTCATGAATTTTACTTTTTTTTCAAAATAAATATAGAATACAAAATTACCATTGTAAAGGTAAAAGCTAACTTAAATCTACTAAAAATATGAATATTGGAGAATGTTGAGTACGTTCTTGCTAAATATTTGTAGTATAAATCGAAGCCGTTTACAAAACAACAGTACATTTTGTATATAAATATAAAAAAAAACTTTCAAGATATTTTTAATTCTTAGAAACAATTTTTGGAAATGGTCTAAATTTTATGATATGATAATGAAGGATTGAAACTAATTCAAAGGTATAATTAAATGGCTGTCTATTCACATATTTGATTTTGGGAAAGTTACAAGTCAGTAATTCTCAAATTTTGTTTTAGTATTATCTTACTTCAATGAAGGTAAGATTTCTTACTGTTATAATCTTTAGAGCAAAGACATTTAATTTTAATACTTCCTGGAATAATTACCTAAGAAAAGCGTCAAGCTGGCGCACTTTAATTTTGCGTTTAAAGAGTTATTTCAGGGTGAAATAACAAAAAATGCACCCTCTATCAACATGGATATTTCTACACCAGAAAATTCCAATTATTTTAGATCGTAGAGGGCGGAAGAATATACAGAAATGACATACTAAAAATAGAGCTTCACTGATTTTTTTCTTAAATCTAAAGTAGCTTAAGTTATTCCAAAAAATGACCAGAAAAGAATGACAAAATGAAATAAAATTTAAAATCCCGGAGTATGAAAAAAAAAAAATCTCAACCTCAGATTTAACATATTCGAGAGTTTTTGTTTGTTTGTCGCTCAACGGTCATTTTTTGCACACGAGGGCTAATTAGACCGAGACCTACGGTTTAAAGTGGATTCCGAACCACTACAAACATCCATGCTCAAGGTGGGATTCGAACCCACGAACTGTTGAACCGAAGGCAAGAGCGCTAGCCATTCGGCTGCCAGCATGGTAACATATTCGAGAGACTGAAGAATTTTTATTTCAACTTCGGATCGAAAAGTTGCTTTAAAAATAGTTGGAATTGATGTATTATAATCTTTCCCAATTGCGTCCTATTAATTTGAATGATTTCTAACTTTAGAAAATTTTCTAATTCACGGTGTAGTATGTTTAATATATCTCCTAATAGAGAATTGCTGAAAAAATACCATAAGAAAATAATATAGATTTATTTTTATGTGTTTTCAAACAAAATCATTACTCTACACCCTTTCTAATTACTACTATATGAACAAACTTCCTGAATCAGACTTTATATCACAAATCCCAAAATTAAAATTTTCGTCGATAGACCACGACAATGCGCAGAAAATATTTTCAATTTTATCATAATATTAATAAATGTAACTCTGGTTCTTCTGCATTAATTGCGGCAAAAAGAGAGAGAACTTTTGTCAAAATAAAATTAAATGTAGCTATTGCAATTTAGAACATACAACAGATTACTACTACGGTGAAGGTAGAATGTATGAAATTTAAGTCTAGAAATCACACCTCAAGAATAGCAAAGCTCGCAGATCCTGTTTAAACAGCATTAAAGAAAGCTACACAAACATGTTTACAGGATATACAAGTTAAAATCTCTAGAAGAGAAAAACATAATAGAATTTCTCTCTCTTAAAATATCCTCAAACATTATAAATTTTAATATAGTGAAAATGATAGAAACTTTCTCAAGTTAACAGAAATTTTAGCTACAAAAATACAATTAAATATCCTACAAAATACAAATCTAAGTAATACCGATAAGCCTTCAAAGAAATTAAAATATAACTCAATAAAAGTTAATAAAGTAACCAATGACATACATAATGTCTCATAACCAATAGCGAAATAGATAATGAAGACTACACTTATCTGCCTGTAATTACTGCATATTAATATAACAATTCTTGGAGCACATTAAGGGTCTCTACTACACACACAGATTCACCACATTCATTAACAACCACCAAAATTAATCAAAAGATACTAACCGGAACTGTTTTTTAACTACTCTTCACATTATTTTGGATTTTAAGTGCATATATGTAAAATAATTTAGTTTGTTTCTATAGGATCTAGAAGAGACTTAATTGTTGTAATTTTTTTAAATTCTTTATAAAAGTGGCACAGGAAGATATAAAAGATATTCTGGAATAAAATTATGTACTTCGAATGGATCATTTTGTTTCTTCGCATATTTTTGCCTTTGAAGAAAGAAAACTAAAGGCTTACCACTCTATATATGTATCCCAAAAAATCAATCATACAGGAAAGATAGGAATAATCACGCAGGCGAAAGACTGAGGACAGCTGTATCTAAAGCTTTCCCGGCTCATATCGTAAATTTAGAAGAAAACAATCCACTAGATAATAAAATTGTGTGCTAAAATTCACCATAATAATGTAAAATTCTGTATCAATAATTTTTATTCTCCCAAGGGAACTATTAATCTATACTCATTTAAATGTCCTCTAAGTATTCTATCTGGGCCATCCCTTATGCTCGAAGATTTTAATACCCAATATATACCATCAGATGGTAAAAGTAATACATTAGCCGGGCAAGCCTTAACAACTTGATTAGAAGATCACAAATTTTACCTTTTGAATGATTCATCTCCAACTCATGCATCAACTAGATGATTATTTTCTTGTATAGATTTGTCACTTATTCCTATTGATCTATTCAATGGATTTACAACGTATGTTTCGGATTATTGCTATTATAGTGAGCATATTTCCCTATATTTATTGAAATCAATTTTACACCTATCCTTCTTGAAATGGGTAAAATCTACAAATAAGTCAAAATTAGAGAATCAGTGTAAATCCGGAAACCAGACTTATAAATTTAACATCGTAATTCTGAATGGGAAAATATATAAATCACTCTTATAATCAATGAAAATAAGCAATCGAAAAAGTTATTTAAAAATAATAAGCTCCTCCTCCTCCCATGGTGGAAATCTCATTGCAATAAGTTCTTGTTTATGAAATGCCTTTATTTCAAAAAATCTAAGAAATAAAAAATATTTAGAAAATATTTCTTGTGTGTGGATTCACTATAAAATATTTTCAACCAAATTAAAACATAAAGAAATTATTGGAACAATGTCTGAAAATATCGGCAAGATCCATATCTTATTTTTCGAATATTCATATCTGTGACCCAAAGAAATGATAGTTCTTTTTTGTCACACATTGTTATGCATTTCAGGGCAGGAATATTTGAAATTCAGAGCAAAGTTTTTGATAAAATGTTTTGTTTATCAGAATGGACAATACCTATCTAATTGGACTATCATTACACACAGGTGATATAGAACTCAATAAGCTTTTCATTTTATCTGAATTGAATAGACCCAATTTGAAGCAGAGACTTTTAAGCCGATTTTAAAAACAAATGTGCTAGAAAATCATTTTATTAAATTTTTCAAATCACCCTGTAGACTTAAAAATTCGAATACAATATATATATAAATTATAGTTTAATTCTCCTAATTTAGGAAACAAAATACGATTTTACATCCATTGGGATATAAGAAAAACTCTATATCTACTGAGATAATCTTCTATTATAAAAGTTATTCTCATTTTAAGAATAATTGTCCAATATTCTCTGCAGACAGGATTTCACCGAAAGAAAAAGCATATTTATTGTCACTCTAAAGGTCAGAAATGAAATTTTAATATGTCATACATTTAATATTTAATTCAATTTTCGAATATTTTTATTGTCCCTAGAGACTAATCTCAAATATTATCCAACGAAAAATTCCTTAAGAAATTCATTAAGGCGTAAACAGATCTTCAAATTTCCTAATATTTTTTCATAATGTTCAGTCAATAGTTTTCCCGATTAAATTTATAAATTTTTTCCTTCTATTAAGCACATACATTTACTTCATTAATGTTAAATCAAAGCATTAGTTATTTTTTCATTTGTACGTGGAGAATAAACCACTTTCAGATGCTTTTCATAATCGACGGCACACTTAAATAAATTTTTCTGCCAACTAATTTAAGTGGTGTGGACTCGTGTTGCAACTTTTATTACTAGAATATAATTTTGATATGAATTTTCCTGACAAGTTTCACCGTGAGCTATTAAACATACAGTTGTGATTTTCGGTTTGATCCCTTTAATTGTTAAACAGCGACAGATATATAAGTGAGATTATGTAATTTATTACTATATCTTCAAAAGTCAAACCCATGAAACAGAAAATCAACTTGTTAACCATTAAGCTACGAGTTTGGCAATAGAACTAAATATTAAGCATAAATAATAATATTGCAAGTCATTCAAGAAGGGTGTAATACAGCAGCATAATTCTGTTAGTAAAAGCTGTAGCATTACTACGAGTATTAGAGTAAAAGATAGGCGATCATGATTGAATTAGCAATACCTTTTATTAAAATATAACAGTAGATATATAAATTTAACTAAAAATATATACCATTTAATTTTGTGAAAAAAGATTTCACAAAAATAATTGAATTAACAGTAATAAATGTCACCATTAATGAATTGGAGGAAAATAAAAGTAATGTATACGAGTGATACAAATTCCAATTAACAAAAAATATTAATACAGTTCACAACAGAATAAAAAATTAGCAGCCTTAAAAGTTGAATGGCGGTTCAGTTTGTTTATGGAGGTACACATAGCTCTATAAACTCAAAATTTATAATTGAATCTCGGTGTTGCAAATACTTTCCTGATTTGTAATTATAGACCATTTTTTCCTTCTTTCATGTTCTCATTTAACGCCGAGTTAACAGTGAAATGATTAGAGCTCTAAGTTTTACTTTAATAGTTTGTATTTTCAAATCCTATCTCGGGAAGGAATGTTTGTTTTGGTTCAACGTCGTCTTTGAACTATAGTTGGTTGCTTGGGTTTTATGCGCAAGTGGACATGCTGCACCAAACTTTGAATTGTAGGTCGAATTATATAGCTTCATGTTCAAAGTGTTTATTACAGACTTGCCAACGTTGGAGGAAAAATCAATAGATTCTGCTGATTTTGCGGGAAAAAATCGGGAGACGATTTTGCTTGAAACAAAATGTTTAAAACAGTAGTATCGCAAAAAGAAAATTTTACATTTTAGACTGTACATTCTGGGAATGATTTATGTCAAACATATTTTGTGTTAATCTTAATATTTTAATAAAATATTCATCAACCTCATAAAGGAACAATGAAAAATTAAATATATACTGCATATAAAAAAATAAACATCAATGTTTATGTCCCAAAATTTATTTAGAGCAACCTTACTACACTAGTGTCATTTATAAATATTAAACTTACAAAATTACATATAAAATACATCACTAAACAAATTTAATTCAGTGACAAATACTTTTTTTTATAAGAATATAAAAATGATCAAATACTTTATTTGTAAAAAAAATAATGCATTTCAAATTCGAATAACACATGGCAATTTATTTATTTATTTTTTCATGCATTGCTGACTTAGCATTTTTTAAAAATCAATTGGTGAACTGCTGTTCAAAACATTTTTTCTCATTTTGAGACTATTAGCTATAGTTAAACTTTTTAAATTTTCAGCACAGAAAGGGAATATCTAAATTTATTCTTTATAAGACTGAACACCCGTTCATATTCTGCATTAGAATGTGGAATAGTTAAATTAGTGTTAGAGAGATCATAAACTGGGAAATCGAGGCAAACATTTTTTGTTTGAACTTATTTTTTTAACAAGATGCCATTGTACATCTGCTCTTGGTTCATTCAGTATTTCTTTTGAGAGGACAGCACTTCGTAACTTGAAGAACTCAGTTTGGAGAATTTCCAATCCTTTATTCAGTTCTGTATTGATCAACAAAATGGGAAATCTGTCAACCAAGAATTTTACACTTGAGAATGTGAGACACGTTCAATAGTCAGCAAGCAGCATACTTTTTTGTGTTTTTCATCTGTTATATGTTTAAGCTACTAAAACAATTCAACAAACTTTTTTTCCGTCAAAATTTCGGCTGTTTTTCAGCTTTTCACTGAAATTGCCAAAAATCAGTAGATTTTCAAAATGTATGAAAATTTGATATTTGGAAAATTATCGGGAAATCGGAAGAAATGATGAAAACACAAGAGTTTCCCGATAAAATCAGTACAATTGGCAGCTATGGTTTATAGAATGAAAGAAACAGTAATTTTTTTCAAACGTCAAATGATGCAGAACTAAAATCAAAATTTGCATATTCTGATGAAATATAAACGGGGGGCAAATTACAACAGTTAGAATTTTTTTTTTTTAAGTATTGGATTTCCGATGTCTTATTACATCACATATATAAGAAAACGATTATAGATATGAAAATACATACTAAAAATGAAAATTTTCAAATTAATAAAAAATAAGGAAAACAATTAGATTCCATGCTCTGACTTTCACCATTACAACTTAAATTTAAAATTTCCAAAAATTAAAACATGCGATGCATAATTACTATTATTATGTATTAATAGCATGAAATTTTATAAATTTATTTAGTATTAAATTATGAAAAAAATATATAGTATGAAATTTTATTTACTTACATATTAGCTGCATAATTTTTACTAGCATTTAAAAGAGTACTCTTTCTTAAATGTTAATAAAATTTATTCTTTATATCTGCTATTATTCTTTCAAAAAAAAAATGCGTTTAAATTTGACAATTTAAATATGTCATTACAAATAATCAGAAATGGGAATTGAATGATTAAGAGTTCTGATTTTCAATTCATTTGTTCATGGGTTCGACTTCGAGCAACGATCTATGAATCTTTGTAATGGGGTTTGGAATCTGTTTTACAATGTAAATTTTGTTTAATGAAAATTCTTTTATTTATCACTCTGCAGATATATTTAGCATACGATTATATAATATTTGGTAAGCAAATAATGAACGTTGAGCGACAAACCATATGCAATTATTTTCTGCTGACTCTTGTGAGGTTACTGGTACAATATTTAAAACTATAAATTCTATGTTAAAAGACTAGTCAAATATATAAAATGGAATGTATTAAAAAGTCAAGAAAAGCTTATGTAAAAGATTAAGAGGGATAAAAATTTTAAATAGACTTCAAGAAACCAATGGTATGTAAAAATGCAAACAAATTTTATGGGATTTAAACCCAATCAAATCTGATAACATTAAATTTGTGGGATTAAAAAACACTATGTGTAAATTATTGAAATTGGGATAAACAATTAAAATGTGATGTACTGTTTATGGTACATTACACATGCCACAAATCGGAGCACTCTGAGACAAGAATAAGTGCTTGTGTGTAAATCTAGTATGTCCAATGTGAAGGCATATGAGTTTTACATCAACACTTCGCATGGGAGCAACTGGGAAAGGAAGTATGTGGGAGGATATACTATATAATTTGTTGCTTGTCTGCAAATCTCAAGTTTTCTGGCAGTGGGAGGAAATAAAATCTTTAACAATTTGTTTAGAAATTTTCTGATGAAAAGGCATTATTGCTTAAAATAACTTGCTATTTTGATAACTGTTTCAATGTTAATTGATACTCATATTTGTTCTAAATACGCAACAAATAGGGCAGTAATAAATAGACTTACCAATAATTGCATAATCCATGGTAACAAATATACTTAACTATTTCAATCGGTTCATATAAATAAGAGATAGCACGAATTATTTTATTAATGCAGTTATAATAAATTTAAATTTTATAAAATTAGAAAAAAATATAACAAAATAAAAATATATTTTATATGGAACCAACGTAGTTGTAGTTGACTGAAATGACTGCAATATTTTACAATACACACAATTCTTACTTAAAAAGATTTTCCATGAATAATTCTCATCTAAAGCTCGTAAACCAATACACTCAGCTGTCCTGAAATCGATTGTAACGTTTTCAACTCTTTTATACAGTTATTTGGTTGTTCTTTTACCCCCTTCTTCACACATACTGTTTCCGCAGTCATGAAAAAAAGCGATATCGCAGGGTCGGCAAGAATACTGTTCCATTCTATCGGATGTTCGAGAACATTCTTGAGAGCGTACGTTTTTCTGTTATAAAATTTCATGTTTAAAACATTTTCTATATCGACTCGATTTTCCAAGCTCTAAAAAAAATGAAAAAGCAGATAGCTAGGAAAAGGAAATAATCATGTGAATCTGAAGAGGAAGTCAACTGCGATGAAATATGCATAAGTTTGAACAGGTTCAGAAAGCATTTTTAGAAAAAAAATATAGAGATATTTTTCTATTCCGATTCATATCTTCGAGTGATGTTACACATCAGAACGACAGTATCATTTGAAATGAAGTCAAATGCTCGAAAGAATAAAATATATATATATATATATATATATATATATATATATATATATATATATATATATATATATATACACACATTTCTTCCCCCTAAAAATGTATACGCAACCCATGTTTGACAACGAAGACTAGAAATAACGACTTGCAAAAATTTATTATCGTTCTAAGGTAAATTTCAGAGATGATATTAAATCACTCTTTTGTTGAGTAAAATGTGTAATCGTGTTTTTACCTACCATCAATTAAACTCGGTTTCGCTTTAGAAAATTATTAAAAATTTTATTCAAAAAATTATTGCCGAATACAAAAACTCAAAACCGAATTTTGAGCTCAAAAACAGTTTAGTTGCAATTTTGTAGCTTGAATTGTGTAATAATTTGCTTTGGAATGTACAAGTTTAAAATAAACTTCTAAGACAACTGTGGCTTGGTTCAGCAAATTATTGTCCTCATTACCGAGAGGTGATGAATTCCGTACTTGACCTAATTGAAAATGCGTCAAGTTTACTACTAAGCACTGGGGACGTAAAAGGGATCGTAGTTGCAATGTCTTTCCTCTGGTGTAAAGTAACGAAAAGAAAGCTAGCTCAGGTGTCATCTTATCATTAACAGATTCAAAATTATGATTGTCGATATTTAGCGGCTTTTAAGTCGCCAGAAATAAGAGGCCTGAAACATTGTGAATGAATAATCTTCTCATACGTTTTAAAATTTGAAAACATGATAAAATATAGAGTTAAATGACAAAAATAAGAATTTACATACAAACATGCGTTTATACTTCAGAAAAAGTATTTAGAAAATATTTTATCAAAACACTAAAAAAATCGTGTGTATCTTGACACTTTAGAAGTGTTACCTTTAATGAGGACTCAAATGAACCTATAATCAAATGGATAAATGCCTATTTCTTACTTCAAAAATAATACAAGAAAAAAGGGTACATTTTGATAATTTTGCATGTCATTTGAGTAGAAATTAAATTAACTTTTAAATCTCCAAACAACACAATCCTGTGATTAGATCACAGTGAGTCACAAACAATTCATATCATTAATAATCTGATAGCTGTAGAACAATTTTTCATAGTAGACAAAATTGTTGAAAGAAATACGCCTCTAACCAAGGGTGCTGTGATAAGATTTCTAGCCACTTTTAAATCTAAATTTAGTAACCATTTCCAAAAGTACATTTTTTTTACTTTTATCGCAGCTTTTGTCTTACTACCCATTTGAAAAAAATAAGTGAGAGAAATGTCCAAACACATCAGATACTATAATTATTCCATTTAAATTTCAGCATCATGAAAATTTTCCAGGATCTTTGGCATTGAGAGTCACGATTGTGCAAACAGAAATTCATCCAGCTCATCAAATGCCAATACACAAATATTAAAAAAAAATCATTATGATATTTTTTGAAGCATAAAACGATTGAAATTAAACTGAAAACAATTAAGGGAAGGTAGCTTTCAAGTATTTCTTTTATATACAATGCAGTTTGGTTTCAGTTGAGAATTATGCAAGCGATGAAGTTTATGCTACACCATGATTATGGATTAACTATAATAGTATCATAAAAATTTTTCAAAGAACATATATAGTTACTTAACATATCTCCATCCCCTTTTGAATAGAAATAACAAAATGCTCCCGTTATATTTAGATAAAATTTTCATTTATAAAAAAAATTCAGAATTCAAAAGGACTACCCTATCTGTCAAAAGACAACTAGTTAAAAGTTTTGAAATAAAACAATACTGCTATAAAAACAAATTCTTAAAACAGAGATTTGAAAATAATTTAAGCAGAAGTACAACTTTTAAATATTATTCACAAATATAAAATGAAAACTATAAAACAAATCAATTTAAAACATTGATGGATTTTCTATGTCTGATTAAAACTATTTTCAATAACTAAGATATTTTTTTTAGTTTCAAGTTTTTTAATTAAAATGAATAATAAAAAATTATTTAATTAAACATGACTACATGAAGGATTTTGTTTAAAATTAAAAAAGTAAATAGATTACAATATTTAAAAATACAAAATGTGGTGTGATTAATTTAGTATTAAATTTTTAGACTAAACAAAAAATAGAAAAGACCATTTTAATAATTGAAATTCTAATCATCTGAATAGAAATTATAATTAATACATCAATAACTTTTCGAATTTTGTACACAGTATACCAGTTAGTAATTTCAATGACCAGCTAAGATATATACAATGTTTATAATATAATTAATGAATGTTTATCAGTTGTGGCTTTTGTCTTTCCATTGGCATATAAATATTTGGAGAAGATGAGAGCTTAATATTATAATGTCACTCAAGTAGTTCTTAAAATTGTGTCTTCATGAGTATTTAAAAATGAATTGCAAAATGTCATCAATTTATTTACATTGATATAATGCAAATGCAAAGGAGCTTCTAATTACTAATAAGAATTCACGTTATATATATATATATATATATATATATATATATATATATATATATATATATATATATATATATATATATATATATATATATATAATCATGCCTTGGATTGCCTTATTTAGGATCACTAAATAAATTAATAAATAAAAAACATATTAAAACTTTTTAAAAACGTCCTATCTGAATCTTCCTCATATTTTTTTATTTCTGCTATTAATTTTAAAAAATTCTGCTAGTTGCAAGATCAATAAGCAAGATTTTAATTTAAAGTGGAAGATATAAGCTCTTTTAAAAATCTTTGTAGAGCTTTTGATGATTCAGCTACTACTAGAATCTTCAACCTCTAAATCATTGTTCACAAGTCCACACATTTCTCTTCTTTCATTTATTTCTAGATATTATTTTTATAACCTAGAATGATGTTAAGCATTTTCAAATAGACATGTTGAATGCATGCCACTCTTTAAAAAATGCTACATATTATGGATTTGAAATACATTCCTATTAGCATCAATTCAAGATATTTTAAATTAATTTTTAAATAATTGTTTTCATGCAGATAAAATATAAAATAAAAATCTTTTTTGTAATTGTGTTTAATAATCAGAAGGAAATATTTTATAAAATAGCAAATTTTAAATGATTCCATAAAAGTAATTTTGAAATTAATAATCAATGAATGATTGATTAATGAAACAGTAGAATCTACTGTTAAATAAAGTCAATTATATTTTAAACAAATATTTTACTCATATAAAGAATGTAGATATATTTTTAATATAATTTTTCATTTTTTACAGTATCTATAAAATTAACTTTTAAGTATAGTGAAATTAATAATTTTTTAAAAGCATTCTTGAACAGATAAAGAAAATATCATTGAACTATGGTTTATATGTGCACATTAATTCATGTTAATATATTTATGGATTTATATAATATAACATTTCAAAGAGTTAAAATTGATTGAGTTTGACATGCAAGGCAGAAAATTTTTTTTATTTAAAACAATAAATTAAATTTGTACTACAAAATAATTTAAATTCATTTTCTTGGTATCAACTAATAATTTGTTATTTCTTTAATGATAATTTGAGAAGTAAGAAAAGTATTTTCAGTTTTTTTTAATTTAAAAAAATATCATTTAGTATATTTAACTCTCTTGATAAGTTAGCACAGTTGTCTCCAATTGCAAGTAAAAGTATTTTAATCATTTGACAAAAATATATTAAATAACTTCAGTTTTAAAAGTTGATTTGTATTAAATAACTTCAGTTTTTTTCAGTAAAACAATTTAAGTATACAAAATTTTGTAAAAAATGTAAAAAAATGAATAAATTATTTATTCATATTTTACAATATACAATACTTACTTACATTTATTTAAAAAGATTTTTAATAAAAATTTTACTTAGAAAACTGCTCTATTCTTTGCAAAAATCCAGTAACAAATGTTCTTGAACAAAGAAAAAAATTTGAACATCAAAAGATTTTGAGATATGCATTTAAATTTTTGACAAAAAATTACCATTGAATTTAAATTTTTAATTTAAAAAATAAATATTAAAATATCCATTTTAATTTTTCAGGCTGATTAAATTAAATACATATGATGTATTTTACATTTCACAAATTCAAATAATTTTAAGTTGTGTGATTTAAAGCTTTTACCTATTTTCTAAATAATTATACATAATTTTTTATATAATGTTTAATGTACATATCTTGATCTTTACTAAAAGAATTGATAAATCACACATTATTTTTACACAATTATTTAAAAAAATTCATTTAAAAAGATTGTATTCAACCATTCATTTAATGAGGGATATCAGATAAATATTTTCACCTTCAGGACACTTTAATCAATTATAATATGTTTAAGAATTCCCCAATATATTCACTGAAAATACTATTTTTGAAATGAAAATTAATAAATGTAAAGAAGTTCATCACTAAAGCCTAGCACATAGAAATGTACTGAAAAAGAATTTAATATACATTTTTAGATAATATAAACTTTTTATGCAAGTTAAATAATATATAACCTTATTTTTTTATAGAATATTATGAACTGCATTCAAAGATGCCTCAAATCCTATTCTGTTCAAATTATTGTTAAACCTATATTATTATAGTACATTGTCAAAATGTTTTAGAAATGAATCATAATTCTTATTTTTTTCTTAATCAACTTTAAAAAATATTGGTTCTTTCATTACCAGTAAAGGAAAATAATTCAAATTCAAATAATCAAGATAATTAATTTTAATTAGGATATCTTTGCTTAACACTAAAATCAATTTAAAAAGAAATCTTAAATATTTTCATTAATATTTGTAAATTTCATAAGTTTCAGTATTTTTTAAATGTAGACTATTTTTAAAAGGTATTTTTTAAAGATTATTTTATTTAAGAGCTCTTTAACTTTAATATGAATTTATAAAGCTTTTAAAATTAATTTTTTATAAAATTTGTAAAATTCTCATGAAAAGCAAAAAAATTCTCAAAAAATGCAGAATTATATTAAAAATATTAAGTTGTTAACCTTAAAAATTTTTGTTCAGTATTTCCAAAAATACCATACTTCAATATGGTGAAACAATAGAAAATGGAAACTAATTTAATGGGAAATAGTTTCAAATCCAAGCACTCCATTGTATCACATCAAAGTTTTAAAAAATTTAATAAAATAAATATTTTTTTGAATAAAATCTTCTTTAAAGAATACAAGATAAATGAAAATTCAGAAAATAGTTGCTCTTAATGGGAAGCTGTTGAAATTGGTGTTTTCAATGTGGTGATTGGAAAATCTAGTTTTGAAGAGATCACTGCCAAGTCTGAAATGCTAAAAGAAAGAATAAAATATATATGAAAGATCGCATAAAATGAAATGAATTTAATTAAATAGAAAAATAATTGATTCAACAAAGCAATTTATTTCACAAACAAGAATTCTTTTGTAAGACTTACTTATTCTAAAATATACTATTAATAAATTCAAATCAAATTTAAAATTAATTTTTCTTTTCCCTTTCTGAATTACAATAAACAAATATAGCTTATTGTATTTAATGATGAGAAAATATAATTATTGTATTTAATACGAGAAACTACCAATTTGCATTACTATTTGGTAATACAAAAAAACACCTGATAAAACTTCTGTAAATAAGGTTATCAATAAAACAAAATCAAACGTCCTCTATTGATCGTTTTTTAAAGTAAATATCATCATAATGAAGGATATTTGCATTTAAGAATGTGTTGTTATAATTAATAGATTCCTAATATCTTATCACAGTTAAGAAAAAAGTTTTCTAAATAAGATTTTATATAAAAAAGCAGAGAAAACATTTTAATTTTATGTTTCTAAAAAAGGCATGCAAAATTTCTTATAGTAAATTTTACTTGTTAAAAATGATTTATGGGTATTTTTAAATTAGAAATTTAGGTATACACTGTAATAATAGTTTGTCAACAATAACAAAAATTTGTCTAGAAATTTCAGCATTTAAATTTAATAAATACTTGGAATTTTCATCAAATTTTTCTAACAAATCATACAAAAAGTTTCTAATGTTGAATGATTGCGGTGTACTGAAAATATTTCAATTTGTTTAATGCAAACACATTACAATAGAGGAATTAAATAAAATTTAGTGATTAAAAAAATTACTAAATATGTTAAAAGTCTTAACTAAAATATTTTAGTAAATATAATTATTTTATTCAAAAAACAAGAGATGAGATAAGAGAAGATTTAAACAAGAGATGGATTTTGTGTTATTGTTTTACATTTGCATATCTATAGAAGTGTAAGAAAATTTTCCACATCTCCCTCACACAACAAATAAACAAGTCCATTATTTATGAAAATATCTTCTTAACAGCAAAACACTAAATAGAAATTTTACTATTAATGTCATACGTTAGGTTAATTCGTAATGTGGTTATCCAATAATATAAATTTCAGAAGAAAGTTTTTATATTAAATAACTGAATCATATACATCAATTGAATATAATTCTGTTGAAAATGAAGAACGGTTTGTATTGAATTTATATCATAGCATTTGCAAGATAACATTATTAAACAAAGGAAATAAATGTCACATTGCTGATTTTTCCTGGTTTAAATTTCGATATCTTATCACTAAGAAATACTTCAATACAATTCAATTATTACATTTAAAATGATATGAAATAGCTCAAATAATTATGCAGTAGTCAAACTGTAATGAAAGATAACTAATGTGAAATAAGGATTACAGCCATTTTACATAAAATAATCAAATTATACTGAAATAATTAATTCATCCTATTAATAACAATTGTTTTTTACCAAAATTACAAAAAAAGTTTGTGTCAATAGAAAAAAATTCGTGGAAAAATAAAAATGCTTGGGCACACTTACAAATAAAATAAAAAGGCATTGAATTCACAAAATAGTTTATATTTGACATTTTCTATTATTTTTAAAACAGTTAAAATAAATAATATATTTAACTTACTGTTTGATTATTTATAATTAGATCTGATATCGATAATTTATTATTAAACTTATATTATTATTAGATTCGATATTTGCCTTTTATTATTATTAATTAATTTTACAAAATTCATTTCTTGTTGCTCTCAATTTTACCTAAAACCTTTATGTGATAGATATCAAAAAGAATATAAAATCATAAATTTAAACAACTTCCTATACTCTTTGCAAAAGTCTAGATATCATACTCTTAGTAAAAAGCATGTAACATAAAGACACATTTAGCAAAATTAATAACTGGAAGTTAACATCTGTTAAAGAACTGAATTCATACTTATCTGGTATTAAAGTTTATAACAGAGAGGAATAATATCCTTAAAATAAGTTGAATTTATATTTTAAAGTAAACAAAGTTTGGAATATTTAAAATAATATTAGCTTTTTAATGAAGATTAATTCATTTCAATAAATTTTTAATAGGAAAAATAAACAATCCAGAAAATATGTTGAAAAAATAAACTTGGAAATTAGGTGAATTTTAATTAACATTTTAACAAATAATTGCAAACAATGATGATTAACGCACAATTAATATGGTTTTAAAGTTAACATTTAATATGTAATTTTCATCAATGAAATGGCTCTTGTTTCAAATGGCCAACATGACCAAGTTTATAATATCTTGTATTAGGAACAATACTACTCGAAATATCCATTTTAGGTAGAGGTTCAACTTCGACATTAGTCTGTGACTTTTCTGAAGATTCTGTAGTACCATCTCCTTTCAACGTAGCAATACATTTCCATTTTTCATAAAAAGATGCTAAAAAAAATAAAATTAAAAAAAATATTTTACATAACAATCTAAGTTAAATTTTAGGTAAGAACATGTAATTATTTAAATTGCAAGTTTTGCAAGAATGTTCAAAGAATTCAATTTTTATTAAGTTAAATAATTAAGTTTAATCAGATAAACAAACGTGCAGCAGAAAACAATAAACCATATATTTACCTGAAAACAAAAATAATTCAAAAAAAGCCTATAAATCCAAACATTTTGAGTTTTATAGTAATAACTATAAAACTTTGCATATTGTTTAAATCTTAAAACAATTAGCATTTAATACATTAATCTTTATGGAAAAACACCATGACATTCAATAATTTTACTACCATTCACCATTTTTCTCCACTTTTTAAAATTTTTTTATTTAAAAAAAATGGAGAAGACAAAAAATCTTTCATTTTTTGTCTTCTCCAGCCTAGTACTTTCAAGTATAGTTTTCATGAAGTATTTAAGAATTTCTGACATATTTTTACATTTTGTGTTATGGAAACTTCAATATTGTTATACAATATTGGCATGATTCCTTTAGTTTCATTGGAGGAATGAGATCTTTGAGTTGGTTTTCAAAGACATTTATTTACAGAGACCCACTCAGGACAACTATATTATCATATGAAAAAGTGAGTCATAAATTTAAAGTAATGCAAATCAAGTTGTCCTACTCTGATTACCAAGAAATTTAAAAGATATCCTCCATCTCCAAAGCAAGTTAGCAGCTTCTCCTGAGAATTTTATGATAGCATGAATATACATACAAAAGAATTAAGTTTTTTTCTTTCTTTCACCATAAATCTTTTTGAAAATATAGTTTTTAATGTAGAGAATATTCAATACAAATCTTATTCTTCTCAAACTTATATAATATTAATAAATAAGTTTGTTGATAAGAAACTCTAAAAGATTATATATTATAAGACTTAACTTAAATAATTTTATAATTTTTTTTTTAATTTCCTAGAATTTTGAATTTAAAGACAAATTTCAAGAACAACCATTTCATTAATGAGTATTTTGATCAAAAATCTAATATCAATTTCTTTCACATTTTTTTTTAATTTTAATTATGTTTAATACAAAATTTAATAAATAGAAATTTTCTGTTTGCTTCATTTTATTCTTGTATTACTATATAACATTAATATTTGCTTCAAAAATTAGTTTTTAAAACAATTAAGTATTAATATGAGAGTATGTGTTAGAATTTCCAAAATACCAATATAAAACATTGAATCACAAGTCAAAAATATGAAATGAAACAATTATAAATTGTTTAAACATTATTAACATATTAATCTTAATTGAAATATTATAATTAATAAACCAAAATTTAACACCTTAAATTCAAAAAACAAAGATCTAAAAAAGTATTAACATTCATTAACAAAGAAATTTCTTCCTTAAGATAATTTTAAAATGCTTATTTGCATGGTTTCCTTTTTAATTTTTACCACCTCTCTATTCTGTTGCATAATTAAGTGATTTTTATTATAGAACATTTTGATTGTTTCCAAAAAATAAGAAAAGCATTGTAAATTTATAACCCAAAAAAGTAAAAATATTTAGTTGATAAACCACTGAAATATCTTTAAAAAATGCACCTTAGGCTGGTTCAGTTTGTCATTCAACAGCCATTTTTAAACATGAGAATTATTTAAAGTGGAACTTCTACTTTAAAGATTCCTAACCACTAGAAATATTCAAAATTGAGATGGGAATTGAACCCTAAAATTACTTAAATGAAGACAAGAATGCAAACTATTCAACTGCAGGATTGCAGTCCAGGTTATATTACAAGTAGCAAACTGATCACACAAAATTTACTAAAATTTACAAACTCTTGTATTAATCTTAAATGAAACAAGTAGTGTATATTAAATATACGAAATCAATAATATTTACAAATAATTTAGAAAAGATAAATTCCTGATCATAAATTCAAATTTTATAGCTTACAAATGTTTATACAATATTTATGACCTTCCCTAAGATTCAAGGTAAGGGGAAACCTTGAAGTGTAGCTAAATAAAGCATTCGTCAGCAAATTTTATTAGTTTAATAATAGTACTAATGCAACATATGATAACTTAAGTTTTTTTTTTTACTTTATGATTGTTGGTATACATTTTCATAAACTAGCATTGCTAAAAATTAAAATGTAAAGCAAAATGTTTCATATATACATATAATTCAAAAATTTTGGAATCAAATTAAGTAGTTATTTAAAATCAGTTTAATAGAATTTAAAAGTTAAAAAATACATTAATAGAATCTGAGATATTGAAAATTGAAATATTATTAATATTATCATCAAAAGGAATATATAGAATAAAATATAAAACAAACCTTTCCACAATCTCACACATCCATCATCACCAGAAGAAGCAAGAATAGTGCCTGTTATATTCCAACTAACACGCCAAACCTAAAACATAATATAAAATAAATAAAAATTCAGTTATTTTATCTAACTTATGAATTTGTTCATAATATGAGTGAAGAAATATAATGTAAATGATGGTACTAAATTTCCAATTGTCTTTTGACAGATTATCTAAAAAGGATTATAAAGATTTATGTTTTCCTTTCTAATTGAAGCCACAGCAGACTTGTTTATTCTTGTTCAGACAATATATAGATTTATTAGCTTTAAAAACTTAATAAACCCATTTACAATAACTTCTAAATTTGTTTTTAAGTTTGTTTTAATAAAAATTGGTTTAGAAAAGCTTTTGCATTCTATATAATGTAATTCTACATAATAAAATTTTATATAAGCTTTCTACTTGTTCAAGAAAATGATATGGTGGATGAAATAGTAAAAAAGTGCAATATTCATTTTTAGACCTGAGTAAATTCTGAGTCTCCAATGAATTAATTAGAAGTATTGTTTAAATAGATGTATAAAAGAATTATACATTTATCTAAACAATACTTCTAATTAATTCATTGGAGATTGTTAATTGGTACAGTTTAGAAGGGAAAAAATATATGAAAATGCTTATTTTCTTAATGAAAACCATCCTAGAATCAAAAATATTCTTGCTTCATTAAACAGAATTAACAGAAAGAATGTCTGATTTTTTTAAATCAAACTCTTTAAAGAAATTTAAATTTCATAGCTATTAATAAAGATCTCTATTGCAAAAGTTGGTTTTATTTACAGAAAATTGCTATTCATGTATTAAATTAATATGTAATTTTTAATGCATACAATCTGAAATTTTAAAAAGGCATTCCATCGACTATGAGCAAACAGATAAACTTGTTTATGATTCTTTATTTTTGGTTCAAACACAAATCTTTTAGAGGGCATAATAACACATGGGAAAATCACATTTGATCTAGATTTCTCTAGAGACAGCTCTCATGTTCAAATATAAATAACAACTGTAAAAACTATTTTCTATTTGATGATAAATACTAAATCATACATGAATATTTTAACATAATTATATATGTTAATAATAAATAATTATAATATACCAGTTAAAAACTTAGATGTACACAAAACAAACTGAGTAATAGAACAAGCATAAAATAATAGAATAAGTATAACAGAGAACTCTAATAAGAGGAATTATTTTGTGTAACTATATGAAAGCAAAAATGACTTAAATGAAAAAGTTTTATAAATGATGCAGAATGATAGATTCTTGAGTTGTCTTATTTCCAATCAATATTTCTATTTTAAAATTGACTTATTCAAGATTGTAAGCTCTATAAAAATTGCGAAAGTTGTTGAATCAATCTTAAAAGTATTTTTCTTACACATGAAATATTCTCAACTTTATTACAAGATTAAGACAACATACAGATGGTCATCTGAAACATAATGAAAACACCTATGAACAACATAACATTTGTAAATATTAAATTTAAATACAATAATAGCAACATTTTTATAAATAAATATTTATTTCCTGGTAGTATGTGATGTTTATTGAAGTTCTGTATGTCTTGGATATTTTTCAAAAGTGTAAAAAGTTCGACCTTGCAGATTTTTAAAAAGGCAAATTGTTGTGGAAATTGTTGGAATACTAGAGCAAGTCTCACTTAAACATTTCAACTTTTAAGCACTTCTAGAAGTAGTGTCTATAAACGAGACAGCAAACACACAGTGTGGCAAAATAATGGATGGGAAGAAATGCTTCTTGAAAAAGATCAATAGGTATTAAAGATAATTATAATGCTTAAAAGGCAAATAACTGCCGAGCTTAATCAGCATCTGGATTATCCAAAGTCAATGATTACAGAAAGAAGGCACCTTCATAAATATAATAGTTATGGCAACGCAACAATTCCCAAGCTACTTGTTACACAAGAAAATGCCAAATATTGTCTACAGTGGTAAAACTCACAAAATCTGGTCAATTTATAAGCGAAGAAAGTTATATGGTCTGATGAATTGCCTTCAACACATTTTCTTACAACAGGAAGGGTGCTTGTTTAAAGGAAACTTGCAGAAATGCATTATCCCTATTTTCTCCTTCCAACTGGCCAATAGCTATGAGGTAATAGCTATTCTATGAGGTAAACTTTGTTTAAAAAAAGGAGATGGAAATTTCCAAGATAATAATGCAGTATGCATTGGGTTTGATGATTATATAGATGTTAAATTTCTACTTTGGTCTGCAGTCACCCAACCTCAATATAATTGAAATGTTATGGTTTATTTTGGAGAGGGTTTTTAAAATGGAATTAATAATTTTCACTGCCATCTCTCCTAGAACTTTCAATATATCTTTATGAAGAATGATACAATATTCCACTAAACACTATTCAGTACTTGTATGATTTGATTCCTAGGAAAATCCAAGCTATATTACATACGAAAGGCCATCCTACACCATACTAATAAAAAAACTATAAATCTAAAGAGTTTTCATTATTTTAATAATTACTTGTCTACACATATATAAAAAAAATTATTTCACAAAACATTTGGCAACATGTTTCAGATAATTCAAATCTTGCTACATTTAATATACTATGAAAATAAATAATTAAAAAAAATTAAAAATTTTAAATTCACATCAGCCAAAAATTTTATCTATTTTACTTTTTAAGAAAAAATTTAAATATTCATAAATTTATCTTAAATAATTTACGACAATAAATAATTTTCAGAATTATTATTTTACCTGTGAATTATGATTGTCAAACTGTCCAACTTGCCTAATTTCATATTTTGATGTTCCTTCACTAATACCACTGACGTTTTGGTCACTAAAGAGAAAGATTGAATCTAAAATAAGTTTAAACTATTTATGATTTTTAAATTTTCACATAGGAAAAAATAAATATTATTTTAAAGATATATTTGATGATAAAATATTCTAAGCACATTATTTATTAAAATTTTATATAAATTATTTTAAATTAAAGCATATATAAATTATTACTTAAATCAGCAAAAGTTAACTAATAACATAACTAATATTACATTATTTCTATTTTGTACTTTATTTCTACTTTGAATTTTCACAATTCAAAAACTTTTTAACTGTGGAAATTTTAATTTTATTTTAAAAGAATTGAAATTAACCAATAATTGAAATTTTTTTAACTCATTAATTCATTTAATTGTTTAAATAAATTTACAATTATTATACTTACTGTAAGGACCTAATTATGAACATTTGTAAATTTTTAGTAGCAACAGCTAATAAATTATAAGAACGCCCTAAATTTGGAGCAAAAGCAATATCATAAACTGCATCCTTAATTGGCAATGTATCAATCCTTGGCCAGCGCCTGGAATTTTCATTATATTCACATATAATTACTTTATCCCCAGAAGTTTGAGATGATTCGTCACTTCCAACCGCAATCATTGGAGCATGCATCCTAAGAAAATATTCAAGTAGAAATAATTTTTTTCAAAAATAAGAATGTTCATTAAATAGATTATTAGATTAAATTAGAATGAAATTACGAATTTTAAGTAAAATTTAAATTATTAATTACTATATTTTTAATCAATAGTAAAATATTTTGTTAATATTTAATGCATTCGCCATTACACTTTGGTAAAATATTTTTTGCAGAAACAGTAAAATTTATATGTGGTCATGCAAATTTTCTAAATGCTTTTGATATTTAAAAATTATATGCTTAATTCATGTTATGAAATTTTTTTTTTATCTAATACATGATTATACTATGAATCCTGCTAACATGAACATTTGTATTTAAAACTACTTCAATAAAACTGTATCAAAAATTTATCTTTCACAAACTTACTAAAAAAAATTTGATATTTCTGGCTCAAATGTAGTAAAAAAGTTGCGAATGGTAATCTTTATTAATGAACTAAATGTGATGAATATAATAGTTAATTTAATATTTCCTACTTGCAATAAAGTAACAATTAATTTAGTAAGCAAGAGAGTTCTAATCATTATATATAGGAAAGAAGCCTGCATGTCAGGATATATGCAAATCAATTTCTCACAAAGCATTAAGATATTAAATTTAGATTAATACAAAACAAAAATAAACTATAATTACCATGAAAAATTTCTTTCGATACATATAAAAAATAAGAATTTATGTTACAATTAAAGCTGAAAATTTAATAGAATAACAAAAATTAATTCACACTGATTCTTAGCACAATTCAAGGGAATTACACTATTAAAATATCTATTAACATGGAAAAAAATGCAGCATGTTTTTTATAATAAATCACAAAAATTTAAAAATATTAAGAAACAATTTTGTATAAAAATATACACACAACCAGTTTAAAATCTAAAAGCAAGTTTTTATAGCTTTTAATTTTGAAACATTGATGTACAATATATATACATAAAAAGACTAACTTTATTTATGTTAGTCTTTTTATGGATAAAACTGGATAATATAATAAAAGAAAAGTCAAAATTTAAGTTAAAAAAATTATAATCTAAATATATTATAACAGATCAAATGAATTATTATTAATAGATCAGGATTATCAATAGATCAAATGAAATATAATGAAAATAAGTCAACAGTAAACAAAAAATCAAAATTATGTAAGTTATATAATAACAACACATTCTTTAAATTTTAACAACACTTTAATTTTGTAATATGTATACATATTAATATGTTCATTTTTATTGGTTAAAATGGCTTTTTTCATTAAGTTGAATCTACTAATGCTGTGAGTCAAATTTTGTCATTTATTTAAATCAATTCTGAAAAGCAGAAATTCTGAAAAGCAAAAGCAGAAATGTATTTACTACCATTATCATTGTAATATCATCATCAGTTTTGAAATCTCAAAACTATTTTGCTTCACTATATTCTTTTGGACAATCTTCTACCTCAAACTAGCTTCTTAATAAATACACTTAAGAAAAATGAGCTCAATCATCTGACTATGTTACAAATATTTATTTTCAGTCCACATTTTCTCTTTTCTCAGGCAAAAAATATATTTCTGATTGATCGAGAATCAATTCAGTTCAATTTAAATAATTTCTGTTTTTGCTAGACTCTACAGCAAGTTAATTTCTAGACAGTTTTTTTTGCCATATTGTCATAACTGTTAATTTTCTAAAAGATTCAAACTTTAGTGCTAATTTTAAGCTTCAATAAAAACTGATGTATATTCTCTGTTTAAGTTAAGGGTAACAGTACACATTAAAGGTAAATAAGAAAGTTTTTCAATTTTCACATTGCCATTGAATGAAGTAAGAATAAGTATGCAAATTAGTGTATGACATGGTTGAGCACCAATCAATTGATAGTAGAAGTATCAGACATTATAAAAGCAGGTCCACCATGGAAATTCATCAATCGTAACTCATACAGTGGTGAAGAGAAATGGACGTGTCAAAGGAGTTTGTTTGGTGTCGCTTGTTTTATGACTTAAAAGTGGGTTTATCAGCTGCTGCATCAAGTCGCTGGTGATGTTAAGCATTTGAGAATAGCATTGTGAATGAATTTAATGTAAGGCATTGGTTTCACAAATTCAGGTCAGGAGATTTTCTCTCTATGATGGTCACAGGGACAACCAAAACCCTTGAATGATAAATCCCTGCAGGCAACCATTGAGGGAGACAGTAGTTAAATTATGTGATGAATTTGCCAGACAATTTAATGTTTCCAATGAAGTGGAAGACTTCATTTGCCCCACTTAAATAAGTTGTGCAAGTTAAGCCAGTGGGTTATTCCCATTGTTTGAAGTTCATAAACGAGTAGAAGCCTGTTTATTGTTGCTTTCTTGCCACCATAATGCAACCATATTAAATCGAGAGCTGATAAGTGATGAAAAGTGGCTTCTGTATGATGCCTCCTAGCATTCGAATTATTGGCATACAATCCCCACAGCACAAGATTACTTATGCACCCATGCAAGAATATGCTTTTTATCTGAAGGAGTAGTCGCCAAGTGGGTCACTGTGAGCTGCTATCAACTAACAAATGGTCACTGTGGGCATGTTAACAGAAAAGTTAAAATGCATTTTTCACATTAATACCATAAACATTATGATTCTTTTAAGCAAAAACTAAATAAGTAGTTGATAATTTCATAATCTTTAAATCTTTGATTCAAGAGATTACAATTTGTTATAGAGAATTAAGAGAATACTAACATTTAAATTTTGGTTTTTCCCATAAAAAAATAACCAAGCTTCACTAATAAAAAGGGAATTTCTAGCTTTAAAATAGCAAAAATTTTCATTATGATCATCAAGTTTAATCTTGCATGTGATATATTTGTTTGTTTGTTTATAATAATCAATATATTGATAGTTTTTCAGTCTATCTTCAGAAAATAAATTTTGATTCTGTTTACTTTGTTCTTGAGACATTCTAATTTACTTGCACAAATTATTTCCTATAAATTTATTACAAAGTTTTTAAAAGCTTTAATCTGTACCTTCTTTATATCTAATTATGTTAGATTAATTAAAAATTTAAGGTTCAGTTGATTTTCATGCACTTATGAACAACAGTATATTCTTCAGTAATAAAAATACTTTTGCAAATAAGCATATAATTAATTGATTTTCAAGTATAATTAATTTATTATCTATTTGTGATGAAACTATTAGAATATCTATAATTAAAGGATTCTTTTAACAGTGTTAAGAAACGAATTGCAATACATTTCTTTGAAAATGAAAAGAATCAAATGCAAAATACTCTATTATATAAGTTATCTCTTATTAAATATAAATTTTTCTTATTTGTATTGTATTATTTCTGTGTTGAAGAGACAAAGAATATTTTATCCTATCTCAAAGTAAAATAAAACATTCTATACATAAAAAAAATTCTAGACATAAAATTTAACAACTCTTTTACAATTACATTTCTTGATTGAAAAATTATTGAATCATTTCAATACACACATTTTTTTAAATTCCTATTACGCTTTTTTCCATACAAAAATATCTAGTGAAAATTTTCTAACATAAAATTTAATGTATTTATAGAAATAACTTTCAATATATTTAACTATTTAGAAATTTTACAACAGAACCAAATAAAATGTTTATGATCATTCAGAATATAGAAAATAACTACCTGCTAAGATTCCATGAAATACAACTGCACTGATATTTACAAGGGATTTCATGATGTAAAGACCACTGACTCAAATTCATGATATCTGGCGCTTCATATATACGAACAACACCATCAGCTGAACAAGTAGCTAATTGCAGCCCAAGATGCTTAGGAGCAAATTTTACATCAGTAACAGGAGTTCTACTATCTACTAAACTAATTTTCTTAACCCATTGAGATTGTGATCTCTCTCCCACTGATCCTTCTGGGCCTAATCAAAAATAAAAATATAGTTAAAAGCATATAAAAGTGGAAGTAAATTATCCAAACTTTAATGAAAAAAATGGTAATCAATTTTTCAGTTAACAAACATAAAGACAAAAACATTAATCAACTACAATGTGTTAGTAACAATAAAAAACATTTAGAACTTAATTCCCTGAAAAATGTGAAATTAATTTCCATGTGGCTTACCTTAACTACCTTATACAAAAGTTATTAGTCACTACCATCCCCGCAGCTTGCAACACTTCCTATTTTTATCTTAACCACAAAAATAACAAACTCATAAAATAATACAAAAGCAGTAGATATTGAACTGATTAATAATAATAATGAAATTATTATATCTATTAAAATATAATAAAACAAATAAAAAAAATTATAGATGTCTAAATATCTGAATTTTAGAATTTATATTGAAATAAACAGGAAATTAAATTTAATAATTATAATATTTGATTAAAAAGAATGGAATCAGTTCATTGAGAGAATAATTTTGTAAAGATGCTTTATACAAGTTTTAAATGCTTATGTGTTTAGTTTTCTACATTTTTTTTTTTATTCTAACTTAAATATATTGCTACATTAATTTTTTTTATCTTCTTTAGTTAGGTTTTATATAACATTTCTAATATTATCTTTCACAAAGTTTTAAAAAAATTTGGATATATTTACAACCTTTGATTTAGGGATACCTTTTGCATAATTTCATAACATATGATAAATTGTAATTTGATCTATTTATCACACAATGGTAATTTTTATTTTTTCTGGACATGAGGGCTAATTAGATAAGGGCCTATAGATTAAAATAAATTTTGAACATTTAAACATATTCAAGTTCTTGAGGTAATAATCAAAGGGCAAAGAGCTTAATGTAGCCAGTTTGGCATGATATATATTATGACAATATCAATAGAATTTTCTCTAAGAAATGATTTTCATTTCAGCATTTTTTTTTTTTTTTTTACAAATAAAACCTCTAATTGAAAATCTTTTCACAGCTGCTGCATTTGCATGTGAAAATTTAAGAGATAATTTTACATCATAGCAAAAAAATCTTATTGATTATCATGAATAATAAGAGGAAAAAAGTTATCAAATCTTTGAAATGATATTGCATTCTTTTCAGTAGAATTTTTCCAAATTTTTTTATTATCAGAGTAGAGAAAATTTTTAGCAAATTTAAAACAACATGAAAAGTCATTATAATGTAAATCTAAAAATGAAGATTTGACTAAGGTAATATATACATTATTATAACTAACAGGAATTTTATGAGAGCTGTTAGGATAAATTAAATTTAAAACAAAATCATCAATGATATTAAAGAAATATATAATTAAATATTTGTACTCATATTGTATATGTAGTCATTTATAATAATTAGATGAGTGAAATAAATTTAAATAATATTTTTGAAGTATATAATATTATTAATAGAAAATTAATAAAATGTTTTGCAACCTTTTGGATTGACTAGTAATATAGATTTAATTTTATTATTTTAAGTGAATTAACAAATATTGAAATTGATTAATTAAAAATTAAAATTAAGATTTAGTTGTAAAAATTGAGTAAATTTATATGCTTTACCTCAAGAATTCTGATGTATTGAAAATTAGAATTGATATTTAGATCATTATAAAAAATTATAAATATAATTTATTAGGAAATAAAATTATAAGAGTGTTAAATATAAGATTCATAATCAGGTAATCTAGGATAAGTTATAATTCTGGAGTTAAGATCCTCATCCAATTCTAAAATATTTGGAATCACTTGTTTGTTAATCATAGAATCTAGAACTTTTGGTAAATATTTTTAATGTGATTCTCAATTTATGATTTCCTTTCACATAAAATACAGAAGACATGACATTTTTTACATTTAAAAAAAAAATAATAATTATAGTTATCATGATATAAAAGATTATCATGATTATAATCAAGATCAAGATCAAATCTGAGGTAAGATATGACAAGCCTACCTTGTGTGTGTATATATATACATAAATGTACACACATTTTAGATATTAATGAATACATAGGATATTGTTGATATCAAAGTTTCTGAATGGCTTTATCAACATTACAAACACTTTCACAGGAATGCCACTTTGGATGCACTTTTTAATGAACTCATTATTTCTTACATGATTTACTAAATATAAAATTTTCGGAATAATCTTATTTTTTTCTGAAATATTTAATATTTCCAATAAAAGCTGCTCCTAAAATTACAACTTTTTTAATGGACAATTTTCCATTTTAAGAACTTTTTTGCCATGATAGATATTACAAATATTCAATCCAGAGCATTTCTTAAATTCTTTGATTCACACAGAAAACAAATTGCAACCAGTTTTCAACCAGCAAAACATATTTGTAAATGCTCAAATGAATAAAAAATTCAATATTATCTTTCCACTTAAGTTAATGAATTACACAAAAGATAGAATGGATTCAACAAAGAACTTAATGAATACATTTTAACAAAATTTGGTACACATCC
The DNA here is from genome assembly GCA_037975125.1 of Latrodectus hesperus. Classification (NCBI taxonomy): domain Eukaryota; kingdom Metazoa; phylum Arthropoda; class Arachnida; order Araneae; family Theridiidae; genus Latrodectus; species Latrodectus hesperus. The sequence goes on from CM075853.1 coordinate 67,215,543, forward strand.
GAATTTTTTAGATAGAAAAACATTTTTCAACCAACCGGGATGTTGTTTGAATAAAAATGTTATATTTGAATCTTCTGGTTTTTCTAATCAGTGATCTTCTAATACTACATCAATAAAAATGATTGGAGAGATATTTGCTACTTGACTTTAGTAACTTCATTTTTTTAATAATATTTAAGACACATTTTGTCTTTCTCTTCCATTTAGATAAAAAAAAAATTTCAATAGAAATTTTTAAATACACAATGGGAATTTCTCTTTCTTAAAAATACAATTAGCACAAATCTTGAACAAACAAAATCTGTAAATACTAATAATTTCATAAGTAACTGTTTCATAGTAAATTTTATTAGTACTTATGTTCATAAGTAACTAACAAAACATAAGTAGCTGCAACATGTTGATAAATAAACAACTTAAAATACAAGTTTCTTATGCACATTTTTAATATAATTCTTTTAGATTTTAGCATTCAACAACTGCACATTCTTTCAGGAACCAATTATGTGCAAAAGTTAAAGGCTGCCTGTATAAATGAAAAATATGATTGATAAAATAGAAACAATTATGAATACCTAAGAATTAATTTTACCTAATTCTTCCCAAACTGCAACAGTTCTGTCAAAAGAACAAGTAGCAATTACTTGACCAAATTCAGGATGTGCCCAAGTTACTTTCCATACTGAGCCACTGTGAGTCTATAATAAAAGAACATATTTTTAAAATTATTTAATTTCACAAATTGTAAATATTAAATTTTTTTGTAATGGTTGAGTCAAATTGTAACATGACAATTGAGATGCATATAATAATAAATCAATTTCTTTAAATATTATTTCATATATTCATACAGGGTTTGTTCAAGATAATGGAAAAATCTCACTGAAAATAATGATTTTTAATTGTACATTAAATATATTTATTAAATATGATTTTTGTACTACATTTCACTTAGTCTCAAGGTTGAGTGTACTGTACATTATTGTTTGCTTTAAAAGCTTGAGACCTTATTGCATGATTTGGAATAGGTGCCTTTGTCATATGAAATGGACTGGTTGCTAATCAGCTCAGCTTTTAAAAAAAAAAAAAAAAAAAAGACTGTTAACTAAATCATGCTTTTGACTGTATAACTGCATTTAATGGCACAGACATGATTTCTGTCTGGAAATTCTATCTTTCAAGATAAGTCCCTGATTCACCATAGTCAAACTGCTCAATCATGGTTTTAGAAACATAGGATCCAGTTGCATATCATCTATGACCTGCCCAATACCAGACTTAAAGATCATATAGACAATATAGTCTGTTTTGGAACAATGAGTAAGATCCCATTAGCTTCATCCAGCATTTCTCTAGGACAGAGTATAGAGCAGTTTCTGCATGAGGAATAGTACAATATTTTACAAATCATCATACAAAACTTGTAGATGTCCATTTCAAAGAAGATTCCTGTGGTTTGAACTTTCACAGGTACTCCAACACCATATACTTGGAAGCCATTCTTTTTATGAGTTTTTCATTATTTTAAGCAACCCCTTCAGATTCATTTGCAAGTTAATTTATAATATTTTACAAAAATTAAGTAGAAAAAGGAAAAATTGTAAGGAATAATAACTATAAATTTCTAAATACATAATGTAAAATAAAACTAACCTTCCAGGAAGCAGTACAATGCCAAAGTTTGTCTTCTCCTTTATCCCATATCTGCAACACATCAAATGTTTTATATAAATATTACTACCAAGAAAATTTCTTTTTACAAATAAAATTTTATGGGGAAAATCTAATAATAAAGAAAATATAAAACCATTATCACTCTTATTTTTTGTATACAAAACTAGCACATGTACATATAAACTATATTCTCTATATATATAAACTTAAACATTTTATATGATAATTATTCCATTTTACCTAAAAATTACTATTTTAACTTAAGAAAATGTTTGATTTGATGTTAAGCAAATAAATTTAAATTTAAAATTAAACCAAAATTTTTAGAGATTAATTTATTTATCTTAAGTTAAAAGTCTCCAACAATACAGATTTGATATTAATTGTTGGCAGTGAGAAAACTATCATTTAGATCTTATTTGTTCTAAACACAATAGAACATTTATTGAATATAATATAATATAATGCAGAAATAAACTTATCTTTAAACATATCATAAAATCTAATCAATATATAAGGATTAATGTATATTTTTATAACTATTACTTTTCTTTATTTTTTTAAGGATGACTCGATTGCAAAAAGCATGACTGAAAATTTGTTAAATGAACTTACATTGGTAGAAACATAGATATTTCAATGTAATATGATTTAGGAAATCATAAATATTTAAATTTTTTAAGAACATTTTAAAGTGTTTGAAAAATGTTCTTTTAAAAAACATTTTTTTTAGTTACAAGTCTGAAAAGCATTTTACTGACACTTGCATCAATGGTTAATAATAACTTTTCTGGTGGTCAATTAGCAGATTTCAATTGTTAATCCAAGTTGATAAAAAGATATTTACAGATAGTAAAACCAATTTTTCTTGTTCAATCAATGATTAAAAAATGAAAAAAGGTGATATTATAATAAAAAATCTACAGCAAAAATGTTATCTATTACTAACTAATACTTATTACATCAATCGAATATAATTGAACACAGGATATATATCTTAAAATTAAAGCAAATAACTGAAATTAAAAAAATTAAAGGTTTTTTTGTATGTTGTTCTACTGCTTCTCGATTCCCACTAAAGTTAAATTGACTGGGATCTACAGCTTTAATAGATCCCAAACCATCACAAATTAGGGTTTACACATTATCTTAATCCTCTTAAGTGTAAAATAATTTTTTTTTAATTTTTAATAATATATCAATCTTGAAAATAACACAATGTATTAAAAAATACAATTTTAAAATATCATTATAAAAAATAGTACTTTTCCATTATATCCATGAATGATGATTGTTGTAATGGGAAAGAAAAAATTGTAAATTACAGTCAAATATTCCATTTGCATGCATCATGTATTGTTTAAAAAGGTTTACATTTTTAGAAACTACTATAAGATAATACAAACATTTCATAAACTAAATAATAATTACTGACAAAACTTACTTAAACAACACTGATGGAAACTGTTTAGCAATAGCATTAAGGATAGAGGACATGTCCAGAGCCTTTGGCAGAGTGCGGAAGCAGAAACTGATCACTAAACTACATGACGTTTTCGGTGTTGAGGGCTGATCTATTCTGAAGAAAATCTGAGATCCCTCCCATGTATTTCAGATTTTCTTCAGAACAGATCTATAAGAATTAAATACAAAAATACTCTGTTTGACCCATTTGAACTTAAACATGGGCTTCCTCAGGGATCAGTGCCCGGTGCTGTTCTCCTTATACATTACATGACTTGAGGAATTAATAAATGAATACAGTGATATGGGGCTTTTTTCTGATGTCATTCTTTGGTCTTCTGGGACTGACACAAGAAAATTAGAGCCTTACCTTGATTCTGCTCTTGCTAGCATTCTTAACTTAGCTGAACAGCATAAACTGTCTTTTAACACCTCTAAGTCATCACGAACAGACATCTCTAATTACCAACCGTTTACACGAAAGGCAATCAACTGGCTTATATAAAAAATGCCAAATATCTGGGATACAATTTGGACCAGGAAATCTTGAGCAATAGACACAAAAAGGTACAGATGGCAAAATACAGAGAGCGACTTAACATACTTAAATATTTTTCTGGCTGGGATTGGGATGCAGATATCCTGAAAACTTCTTAAAGCTCACATCTTTTTTCTTGCTTGTTCCAGACTGAACTGTTGATGAGGGTGTATAAAAAATCAGGTAATTCTGAAGTCACTACACAGATGGATCTTGAGTCAATACATGGCATTCCTCTCTCGGCATTGAAAATGTACACTGATGGTAGCAAAGGCACCGGTGATGTATTTGGAAGTGGAGTGCATATTGAGACACATTATAACACAATTCATTTTAGGTTTATAAATACTGATGGTTGTTACATCTTCAGGTCTAAACTTCTGGCAATTTATAAGGGACTACATTTTATATACATGACCTCTAAACTCAAGGATATTTGGATTTTATTGGATAGTCGTACCTCTATACAGCACCTCTCTCGTTGGACAACTGTTGGGTATATGACAAGCCTAGATATACTAGAATTTTTTAATCAGCTAGCTAACAGACAGTCTATACTATTTCAGTGGGTCCCTACCCATGTTGAATTGAATGGTAATGAGATTGACGATAATTTGGCCAAGGCTGCCACTGCTGATAACCTGCATGACGTTAAATTAACCTATTCTGAAATTTCCTCAATCGAAAGGAAGGAATTAAGCACACTTTTTAGAGTTTCCCTAGCTCACCTGTGGCACTTTGGCGAAAGACTTCGTTGGTGCCTCAATGTATCGAGAAAACAGCAGACGCCTCTGACACTTTTTAAGTGGCCATATTAAATCACTTACCTTTCACTAGGGCAAGAGGCTCTTTTCAGAGTGTCATTGGTGTGGGTTTGTTTAAGCCTACCCCAATCATATTTTCATTCGTCTAAATTTTACAGTTTTTGAGATTTTAAGGGATCTGATTTTATTTTTGGACCTTCTGAATATTTTTGGTTTTATGGAGATGGTGTAGCTTAGCTAATCATCTGGGAGTAGAAATAATAACATCAGTGATAGATTGTGTAAGTATAATGTAATAGTCTCTTTTTTCAATAAAACAAAATTAAATTTTGCTGTATTTGGCTGTTTTTTCTCCTAGGTGATTTCTAACCGTAATGCTTCTTTTAATTGACAAAATTATCACAAAGGAATCTTTTGCACCAACTTTAGCTTTTTTCAGTATTTAGCTATTTTACCATTGTTTATAACTTTTTAGTCAATTTTTGCATAAAAATTTTTTTTGATTGGTATATATTAGATTTAAAATAAAGTTTTGAGCCAACAAAATGCTTGTATCCATATTATATTATTTTCCCTTCTCCATAAGAAATATGTTATTCCTTTAGAATCATAAGCGGGGGTATAATGGAAAAGCACCAAATATATATAAACTTATATTTAAGTAAACGCAACTTTTATAAATACAAGAAAAAATAAGAAAACATTTCAAATGTATTATCACATGTTTTTATTACATAAAAGAATGGTGCTTCCCTTTGTATATGAAGCACAAATTACAATTTATTATATGTAAAAACAATAGTCATTGAAATAATATGTTCATATAATGGATTATTTAAAATATATTTATATTATCATAAAATGTTAGTTTATCATAATGTGCTAAAAATATCACATTATAAGATACAAATGAGTTATTTTGAAATGAAATTTCATAACATAACATTCTCTTCCTCTAAAATCAAATATTTTTACAGCACAATGCTATCATTGCTACTGTATAATATTAATATGCAACATTTAGAATTTTTTGCTGCATAATGGCATACTTTTAAAAACATTTAATAATACTGAATATAATGGCATATTTAAAAATCTAATATTTGAATTCTCAAGAAAACTTTAAATTTTCTTTATATAGATAAACATTTAAAAACTCTAACGTTTCCTCAGAACAGTTTTATTTTTAAAAAATGCAAGTAATCAAAAAATTTGTAAGTTTTCAGAATAGACAATAAAATAAAATTTATTTCAATATTATCAGAATCTCTGTAGGGTCGTGATCCAGGGACAGCTCTCTAGAGACTTTCTTGTTGATAAGGGAGTAAAAATGGGGGATGTTCTTTCTTGCCTTTTGTTTAAAATTGTTCTTGAAAGAGTCATCAGGAAATCTGGTATCAATACCAGGGGCAGTATCTTTGGAAAATCTGTTCAAGTGTTGGTGTTTGCAGATGACATTGCACTGGTAGCCAGAAGTAAAAAATACTTAATAGAAGCCTTTGAGGCTATTGAGAGGGATGCCAGACTGGCAGGGCTTGTTGTTAATCAAGTTAAAACTAAATATTTCTCTGTAACTAGAACCCAATGAGCTCCAGTGGTTCAGTAGCTTAACGCCGCTTCCCGTAAGCTCAGCAAAGTGAAGCATCATTTGCCGCTGGCAGTGGTTGGGAGGGTAACCACGGTGTACTCTCCTACACTGGGTTGCTGGAACTCTGTGGGTTAGGGACATGTCCACGTTAATCTGTGAAGTCCAAAGTCCTTCCGCTGGTGTGGCGAGGATGTGGAGAGAAGGATGCCAGCTCAGGTGTGGCCTCGTCACCTGACTGTGGTTCAAAATTACGAGGCACCTTAAATAGAGCATAGTCCTACTTTCACCTTCGTTGTGCTCTGATCAAAATAAAAGATGCTCTCTATTGACTTAATTCGCACAGCCAAAGGCATAGCGAGCTTGGCTTGTCCAAGTGTCATAAACAACAACAACAGAACACAATTTATCTAAACTCATCAACTCATTGGTGATTATAAATTTGTAACAGTTGATGAATTTATCTATCTTGGCTCAATGGTTAACAAAAATAATGAAATTCTCCCAGAGGTAAGAAGATGTTTAACTGTAGCTAACAAAGCCTTTTTTGGCCTAAGACATGTGTTAAAACTAAATTTTTATCACGAAAAACTAAGTTACAGATCTATAGAACCCTTATCCGTCCTGTTTTGACCTATGCCTAGGAAACTTGGACTTTGACTATAAGAGAGGAGAGGCTGTTGGGCCTATTTGAACGCAGGATTTTAAGAAGTATCTTTGGAGGTATGAAGGAAAACGGTGTCTGGCGCAGAAGATACAATACAGAAATCTATCGAATGTACAAGGAGCCAGATGTTGTACATCATATTAAAGTAAGCCGTCTCAATTGGGTTGGACATGTTATTAGAATGAAGGACAATAAAACACTAAGGGAAATTTTTTTGTAAAACCCGTCAGTGTAAGAAGAAGAGGAAGACCAAAGCTAAGATGGGTGGATGCAGTTGAAGAAGACTGTAGGGTCCTTGGAACAAAAATTGGAGGAGTTTGGCTGCCAGTAGAAGAAACTTGTTCAGAAGGACTAGGCCCATCCTGGGCTGGTGCACCATGAATGATGATGATGATTATCAGAATCTATAGATCTAATATTTAAAACAAGTTTAACTACTTCATATCTTAGGGCTTGAAAGGCTATCATGCACATTGGCAGATGGATAGCTGTGAATGTCCTTTCTTTTCCTTTGAAAAAACATTTCATGAGAAGTCATGAGACATTTCTTATAACCTTGGTATAATACTATCTGTGCCTAAAGTAAATGGCAATGTACTTAAATGAGTGCCTTAATGCACTCAATGTAAACTTAAAATAATGCCTACATGGAGTCTCTAGTATGCTTGGAAAGCTGCTAAAGAACATGCCATATCCAGTAACTCGGATAAGTATATATATATATTGATGAACTTTCTTATTGAAAATAATATTTTTACTTTATGGATGAAAAATTCGCAAAAATCATAACCTCTGACATAGATCTGCCTACACAAGGTAAAGAAATCCAAAGTAAATCAAATGAAGAAATATAAATGACTTCTTTGGTACTAGAGGTAGAAATGACCTCTAGTTTATCCACAACTGCAGTAAAGCAAGCTATTATTGGCTTGAGTGCCTATTTAAATAGGATAAGGATTTAAAAAAGGCTGTTCAGGACATAGAAAAGAAAGATCTGAGTTAAAATTTGCCAAAAGCACTTGGGTTGAAAAAGACAAGGGGAAAGGCAAGAAAAGACAATCTCATTCAATAAAGCATAATATGGGCTCAAAGACTTATAGGAAAGATAGATCTGAAGGTGAAACTCACAGGAAGGCTCTTACAATCAATATGAATGTGCTTCTGAATGAACACTCTGAGAAATGTCTACTGGAGGAACAAAATTTAAGCTTAAAACTCTTTATAACCAACATTTTAGGTAATGACATGAGTTACGCCCTCACTTTTTTTTATCTTGTAAACTAGAAAGTAGAGCTTTTAACAATTGTGTAGACCTGGAGAGCTCGAAATGGCTGGAACAGATTTTAGGTGATATTAACCTATGGTAGGAGCAACGATTGTTGGTAAGACACCTTGTCAAAAGACATCAAAATTATTGCAAAAGTATCTAGGATTTCTTGCAAATTTGACTTTAAAGAGGAACTGGATAAAATACAGACAAGGAATGGTGGGTTGACATCAAGTGAATGAATAACACATCCTTCACTTGAAAGACCCAGCAGGACAGACCATCTTTAATGTACCTGAAATGGACATAGTTAACACTTGGTAGAAGAAAATATAAATTCTACATCGGACTTCACCAAGTGCAGGCTAAAGTTCTTAATGAATCATCTAAAGATGATAGCAGTGAAGGGTATTCAGGCTAACATCCATCATCATGTGAGACCACCAACATCATCAGGAAAGTCTAGGCTGAGAATATACATTTAGCCTCAACTCAAGAACCATGGCCTATTAGAGGTAGAATGCAATCATAAAGAGAGGTGAACAAAAAAAATTTTTTTTGAATAGGGCTACTTTCCCTATGAAGAGAAAATTTCCTCTGAACCTATTTTACATAAGCTGATTAAAGTTTTGCTTAGAAAGCAACTTACAGGCTATCCTCAAAACAGACTACAACACTCATTACATGGACTAGAGAAGCAAACACTAATAAAAGAGGTGAAAGCCTTTAGAATGTATTATTAAACATAATAATAATTAGAAGTTTTAATTACTATTAGTAATATTTCTCTCAAATATGGCCACCAAATCATGAGACTTTTATTATTAGCTTTAATGTCCCGTAATAAGCACGAACATCTTAAGACTTATTTATTTTATATAACTGCCATCTAATAGTCTGATATCTTGGCGCGATTCCAGTAAGATAATTCAATTTGATACAAAATTGGCTGCAATGTCGCTAATACATAAACTCCGAGTAAATATTAAAGCAGAAAATATAATGGATGTAGACTGACCTTAACAGTTTGATCACTGGAGCAAGTAGCTAATCGTTCTCCATAAAAGTCATAAGCAACATCATGAATGAGATCTTTGTGATCTGCCTGAATACTACGACTCACAAACATTTTTAAAAGTAATTAAGTTATAAAAAGCAGAAAGATATAATTTTATTTCATAAATTTTCATTGAATAAATTTCATAGCTATTTTACTGCTGTAAAACCAATGTAGATATTAAAACTGCTTGATACCAAAACAAACGAACTTATCCGCCACGATATAAGCTATTGCCAAATTTCAAAAATAAATAAAGCTTATTAATAAATAGATATATATTATCCTTTCATTGCACATTTATTCGCATCAATTTTACACATTTACTGATTTCGGTTTTTACTTTTCGTAAACCAACTGAATAAATTACTGTTAAATAGAACACATATTAAAATACTAATCATCAAAAAAGATATAAAATTCATTAACATTTTTAAAAGTTTAACATATTATATCTTATTTCTCTTGAATTAAAATATATTTCATGTGTTTTTTTATCGAAATAACTGAAATCTTTAGAATATCCTAATAGGAATCTTTATATAAATTAAGAAAAATTAATGCAATATATAAGAAGAAAATTGTATAGTAATCTTATTTATTTTTTTATGGTCTTATTGACTTCCTGAAGTAAAATTTATTTACGGTCGCAAAAAATATGTGCTAATCACATTATTATTTAATATATATATAAGTTAAAAATTTCTATATATTTGATGTCCCTATCTCTGTTTCTGACAAATAATGATTTAAGCTGGAGTAAAATGAAAGATAAAGTTATATTGTAACTGTAACTCATAACCTTTTACAAAGACTTGTAAAAAGTAGTGTTGTTGAAATTGTTATTGTTAAACTTTCTCAGTTTATTGATATTTTCTTAAGGTAAAAAAATGCCTTCTAGGAGAGAAAGTCTTTTAACTAAATATTTCTATGAAATTGGTTTTGGTGTAATGTTTGGTGCGATGCCTGCTTGTAAAAATTATTACCTCAGGAGGCCTTTGTATGCTGGAATTCAAAATCATATTGCTTTCGGTATATTCGGAGTTATTCTTGGATATTATGCTAACCGTTTGTTAGAGCGAAAATGGGCTAAACGAGATGCAATAATCAAGCACTATATAGAACTTCATCCAGAAGATTTTGTTGATAACAAAAAGAAGTATAAAGAAATATTTGAAGAATGGTATCCAGTCAGATAAATGAGCAATAAATTCACCATATTATTGTATAAAAAATTAATGGAGTTGAAGTGTCTTCTTTTTGCAAATAAGGAAAATTAGTTTAAATAAAACACTAATTTATATTGGAATGTGCGCTCATTTGTAACATTTTATCTTAGGTAACAATTAAATGCTTAATGATGAGAAAAAGTTCTTACTTAATCAAGGAAATTTTACTGTGTTTCAAAATAGAATTTTCATCTAAACATTGTATGATACTTTATATTTGCCTGTGTATATTGTTATTCTTTTAAATAGATGTAATTGACAACGCCAAATGAAAACTAAACATTGTAAAATAAACAAATTTTGTCACCATATTGACTTATTGTTTTATTAAACATACAATGTTTCCTGCCCTTTATTTTAAAATTTACATTTCTTTAAATGTATTGCATATATGCTGTATAATCATTTATTAAATAAAATTAAGTTAAATACATGCATAACATTTATTTTTAGATTATGTTTAAATTTGTAAAAACAAAAAGCTATTAAAAGTTGATTAATTTCTAAGTTTTGATTAAAATAAACTTTCAATGCTAAATAACTTCCTAAATTATTACTAAAACACACTATAAACTATAGTCCTATTTATAGATTATTTTACACATTTATTGAAATATTTTCTGTAACTAATACTTGTTGATATAATTTCAGTGTAATTACTTCAGCTAAAAAATGACATAACCTAAAACAATGAATGTAGTGTATATTATAAAAGTAATATAACTGTATTAAAAAAACTTTAATTTTGCATTTCCTTGTAACCTTACTAAAAATTTAATAAGTTTTTATTTTCTCAAAATGATTGTTGTGTAATATATAATTCCGTTTACCTATATATTGTAACATTTTAAAACCTGAATCTGACCGGCATCTGAAAATTAAAATCTTCATGTTTTTCTGGAGGTAATTGTATATGTGGGGAAAAAAGTTACATTAAAGTATTCAAAAAATAAAATTTAGCATTTTTATGACTATATTTCTAGTCTCTTGCCCATAAAGCAAGACGTTATCTTGATGTAAAGTTTTTAAAATGTAAATATAATATAACATGAATTTTGTATTCAGAATTCTTATATTAAAAATTTTATTTATAGTTGACTTAATGTTACATTTCAGCATTTAATCTCTACCTGAAATTATGGTGCAATACTTTGAAATATGCAAATGAAAAAAAAGTTTGTTTCACTTTTGGTTATTCATTTTGATAAGTATCTAGCCATATTTAATTTCTTATGTAGTCACTCAAAGAAACATTCAATCAACAACACAAGTCAGAGTTCGGAATTCATAAGAAACACTTATGAATTCCTAACTTGTGCTGCTGATAATGGAAAAATTCTGAAAAGTTTAATTGGGTAAACATTTGCCAACTGTTGAAATCCCATTTAACATATTGAATGTTATAGATAAATATGTGCTAGTGAATCAACATTGAGGAAATTTCTAAATATTATATAATTTAATTTTTTTAAAAAAACAGCTAAAATAAAATTGCAAATTTTAACTTAAGTGGTAAAGAGGTTTTTGTAACTAATGATTTTCTATAAGGTTATCCTATATTTTGTTTTTGAGTTAATAAAAGTATTTGTGTTGTTTAAATGAGAATACTAGAAACTTCACTCAGGAGATAAAAAATTTATTCATTAAGTGAATATAACTGTAAAAACTTAAAGTAATTATATTATACATGTATTGACTATCATCTCGATCAAAGATGCACCCTATTGACTTAAATTCGCATAACCAAGGCATTGTGAGCTTGACTTGTTTGTCATTAGTAACAACGCTATCATCTCCATCTAATATCCAAGTGTTGAGTAGACTAAACTTGCTAATAACCACATTTTGAAGCAAATAAAATGCACATCAATATCCCTCCTATGTCCTAAAAATTAAAATCTTGACCCATAAATAGCATCTTTTCTGTACTTGAATTTTATTTTAAAAAAGAAATTGTAATTTTTCTTATAAGCTGTAATGATTTTAAAACTTTTTACAGCTAGTAAGAATTTGCAAATGCTATTAAAAATACACTAGTGCATAATAAAAATATCAGAAGAAATATTCAGGAAAGTTCTTTGTATTTGATCGTTATATAAACATGGTTGAAAATGAATTTTTAAATATCTATTTTGTTGTACTTGAGATCTTCAGAAATTAAAATACTTAGTGTATTTTTGGTTTTAATTAAATATTTAAAATTTTAAGCTCTAATAAAAAATGTCAAGGAAGTTTTATCTAAAACACCTATTTTGATCATAAATTCTTGATTATTAATTCTATTAACACTAATTCTTGAATAAAATTAATCTAAATGTTTATAATCTAGTATAATTAAGATAATGTGGAAATATTTATTTTTAAGATAGTTTTAGTGACATAGTCTTTAAACATTTCTACTTCAAATATTGAAATTTTTTTAATTGTTGCTACTTTTTATTTTGATATATTATATTCTATACCCATATTTCTAAATTTTATATTTTATTAAGTATTTATTTTTGATTTAATATTTAACTTACTAAAAATGTATTCATATCTTGACATGTCACCAGTAGAGTCAAAACAGAAGGCAATGATTTGCCCCTAGCTGCACATATTCCTTTTTCACTACTTGGCACAGAATTGGAATAGCAGTTTCATAGTATTTTCTGAGTGTAATAAAACTATGTCTCACAATATAACTCCCACTGACAATTATCTTTTCAGTCTACATTTAGATTTAGCTGAATGATTTACCACAAACAGAAATGTACTGAATTTTGAAATTATATTAAATTTATTGAGAAATCTGTGGAAAAGTATATCATATTCATAGTAAAATTTAAATATTCACTAACTTTGAATGACTATTTTATTTTTCAATATATAACTCACACACACATAATGACTACTAGTTATATTGATCTGAAAATAAAATAAACTGCATTTTTATAAATAAAAGTCTATCTACTAATTAGCTTTATTGACACTTTATGGGCAGCAAAAAATATAAAAATGTATTAGTTACTGCTGAGGTTTATAAGGTAATATAGTTGTCAAAACTTTATATTACTGATTACTTTCACATCATTTTTACTACAAGTGATTAATTTATATTTTACATTAGACAAATGATTAAATTAATGATTCTTTAATGTTAAAAATCAAGGAAGGAATGCTTGTCATTATTTTTCTATGTTTGTTGCTTATAGTTTAATTAACTTTTTAATTTTAATTGAAAATTAAAGAAATATAATTTTTCTCTTGAAAGCAAAATAAAGAAAGAAAATGAACATAAATTTTTAATATTAAGTATCATTATCAAAGAATTATTTCTAATAAGAGTTATAGAAAGATTTCTCATAAAATAGAATTAATTTTGGATGTGTGTGTGTATATATTTTTTAAAATAAAAATAATTTGAGTCACACAATTTTTTTTTTCATTTTACATGGTTACCATACTTTTTCTCTAAATTTAATTATGAAATAAATGTTGCAATATTTCTTTGCATTTTTCATATTTCAAAAAAATTTAGAACTTAACAAGGAATGAAAATTATTTTCATAAATGTCTCCTACTCTATTCAAAATATATTCCATTAAATTATTTAAAAAATCGAATTTTTTCAGCAAATACCTATATTATGTTTCTCTTGATGTTGAATTTACATAATTCAACCTTCTTATTACAATTCTGGTAAATGATGTAGTTTTAATTATATGCATAATACAATTTTTTAAAAAAAGCAATTTTTTACATTAAAAACTTAATGTAATATTAATAAGAGTGGACAGTTTATTTTTATTGTTTAACAAATCATTGAAATTCAAACCGAAAATGTTTTTGTGAAGTATACTTTTTATTGCAGATATACATAAAAATAGATAGTGGTCAAAATTGTGATTATTAACTGATTACAGTGAATAAATATAGCATTTAAATTTCTCAATGATCACAGAGTATTTCCATGTAATCACGGAGGGTAGTTTAAAAATAATATATAATTTCAACATAAAATTGTTACACAAATATTGCACATATTATTTAAAATATCAATGAGGATATAAAGAGCACAAAGCAATATCGTGAAAATGACTAGGTACAATTAAAATTACATTTAAAATACATTTGTAAATTTTATTCAAACTCAAACCTAAATATTACATTTTAAAATACAAATTTCATATAACAATAAAATTTATACATGAAAATTCAAAATATTCATGAAGTAATAGAAGTATAATATGTATATTTCAATGTCAAAAGTATGTGCAATTGAAATGACTAAAATTATAGTTCATGAACAAAAAAATATTATTTTTCAACAAATCAAAATTTTTAAATAGTTATTACAATTTAATTAAGGAGTAATACAGTTAGAAGAGTGCAAGTTGTATAATTATCTGATTGTGTAAAGTATGTTATGTAATAATCCTTTTAGTTATGATGAACTATCAGTGTCAATCCTTGAATTTGTTTATTATGCATTGATAATTTATACAAGAGAGATTCAATATTATAATTTGGGAGCGAATAAAATGATTAAGTTTGTATTAACTATATTGAAAACAAATTTCAGTCAAAAACAAAAAAGAATTTTCACTTAATTTTTCCAAAAATGATATTTATTTGATTATTAACAGATTATAAGTAGTAATTAGTAGAAAATTAGTTACCAGCTAAAAATCAGATAACAAATATTGAATGAGCTCTCCATCATTCAGCAAAACAGCTGTGAAACGAGAGAATACCATACACGTCACTATGCAATACATCGTGTGATGTTATAGATACATGTAGTGAAACAATAGTTGGTTCCAATATACTATAGAAACCCACTGTCAAAATTCTTAAATTTTAATAATGTATGTAAATAATTACATATAGCATACTTGTTTAACTTCAAATATTTTGATCAATGTATTCCTTTGACACTATGATAGTTTACTAGAATTGTCTGCTTATTTATTTGGCCAATAATATAAGCTATGCTGTAAAATAGATGCCTTTAAATTTGTCCCATTATGTACTCTATTTAGAACATTTCATTGTTCTTAGAAAATTTCCCACATTGTATAAACAACTATATGTTCAGACCATTAGGGATGCCTTCCTTACATTTTTAATTTAATTATAAGAATTTGCTTTTATTTAATTTTAGGAATCTTTTTAATGGTCACTATTTTATGCATACACCTTCAACTATCAATATTTCATTCAAGTGATTCTTTTATATTCTACTGCTTTATGAAATCTAATATCAAAAACCTGACAATACCATCCTTTTGTCATCTACAAAACTATATGAATATTTTTTTTTATTTTTATCACATAGAATTCAGTTGATACCTCTTAGAGAGGCAAATTAAATACTAAGGAGTCTTTTACTTAGTCCCTGCTCTAAATTATGAACACTCCTTTACAACTACTTTCACTTAACTACTAGAGTCCAACTCTGGACTGATGATTTTTATGAAATTTATTGGTGCAAAATCCAATATTGGACATTTCTGCATAATAATTAAAACTAAAAGTAAAAATTCTATGATAAAAGACTAGTCAAATGATGAATACATTAAAAATTCTAGAAAAGCTTATATAAAAGATTAAAATAGATAAAAATTTAAATAGAGTTCGAGAAACCAATTGCATACAAAAATGCAAATGAATTTCTAAATTCAATGCCAATTAAATTTGATAAAAATAAATTAGTATTATAAAAAAAACACTAAGTGTAAATCACTGAAATCAGGATAGACAATTGAAATGTGATGTACTATATATGGTACATTACACATGTCAAAAATTGGAGCACTCCAAGACAAAAATAAATGCTTGTATGTAAATCTAGTATGTCCGATGCGAAAGCGTGTAAGTTCAATATCCTCTCTGCATGAGAGCAACTGGAAATGGAAGAATGCGAAGGGATACCAATTCTAGGCTAAGTGTTGTATGTATATGTATACTGTTGCAACAAATAATCTAGTTTATTTCTGAATTCCAAAATGTATCTTGCTATATACTTCATAACAAAACTCGATTCTTGCTTTATTGTCTTTAAACTATTAACTTAAGAAATTTTCACAATTTTGGACCTCTATGTACTTTTATAGAAGTTTCATTGTATGCTTTTCAAGGGGGAGAGCAATTTTTTTTTAATAATTATTTTTCTACAAATGTTATATGCAGTCATTACTTTCTAATGACATTTCTTCCACAAACTCATAAGTCAAGGGTCCTGTATTTTTTACACAATTTTATTTGATTTACACAGGAGCAAATTTTTTATGATAATGTGTTCCAACATATGTTATATACAAACATTCTCTTCCAATATTATTTCTTCAGTAAACTCATTATTTTAAATAATGACAACTGAAGCAAAAAAGAGCATAAAGTCTGCCCTTTTATTCCATACATTTTGATGAACCTATGTAGAACTAAAATTGATACATCAAACATGCGCCTAAAATTTCACAGATTCTATGACATTACTAATGTAACGAATATTGTTTTTGTTACACCTAACTATATGCAAAATGAATTGTAATAACGAAAACAATTAGACAGTGTTGTTTCACTAGCGATAACCAATAAATAAAAGTGAAAAGTGAACAGCTTATGTTTTTCATTTAAAAATCAACCAAAATATAATGTTACCAATATGCAATGAAAAAATACAAGCAATACATAAGAATTACTTGTAAAAATATGCCATAAATTTATAAAAAGTACCTTTTTAAAAATGAAATATAGCAAAAATACATTTTTACCATCGACATTACAAAATTTATCTATCAATAAAATTTTATAATATTTAACTATTATTAAGAAAATAACACTTGGTAGGGATATTATTTAGTTTTACATTAAGAAAATTTGATCAAAAGTAGACATATTTCTATATTATTGGTCTCTTATTTCTAATGATTCTTCCATTCTTGTAGAATGGCGTACAATATTTTGCAGATAAAAAGTGTGAATGCAATATAAAAAACTTATTTATAAAGAAAACGTTTTTTTCTTAATTTTACTACCAACATTATGTATTTTAATAACTTAATATAAATTTGATGAGTAAAGGAAAAGATTTTTATAATTTAGTAAAACAATTAGACAATATAAATAAAATTACAGAAACATATAAATAAAATAATTTACTGTCTTATTTATTTCACATTATAAATTGTATTAAATTTTTGTAAGTATTTTTTATAATTTTCAGTAAAATAGCATTCACACATTCATAATTTTAAAATACTCTAAATCTTTTCAATATGGTTGTTTTAAGAAAAAATATATGATAATCCATAAATTGTGATGAAATAATTATTTCAGATAAAATTTTGTCATCAGTCTATCTTTGTTTGAGAGATAAATTGCATTTATAATAATATATGCTTTCATGTGAATACTAAAATTCCCAAATTCAAATTAAATTAGTTCATTATTGATGAGCTCCAGTGGCTCAGTAGCTTCATGTTGCTTCCCATTAAGACCAGCAAAGTGAAGCATCATTTGCCATGGGCAGTCATTGGGATGGTAACCACATAGTACTCTCCCTCACTGGGTTGATGGAGCTCGGTGGGTTGGAGACTTGTCTACGTTCATAAATGACATTCAAAGTCTTTCCACTAGTGTGATGCGGATGTGGAGTGGTGGGTGTCAGCTCAGTTGTGACTTTACCTGACCGTGGTTCAAAATTACAAGGCACTTGGTGATGGGCGAGTATTCCAAACTCATTAACCTAAGGGTACAGTCTTGAGCTCACCTACACAACTATGTATGCATGCTCATTATCGATAACATAAAACATCACATAATTTATTTAATAACTACAAAGAAATGCCTCTCATAATTTGACATAAACAAAAGCATTAGATTAAAAATGAAATATAAACAAAAACTTTCACATAAAGTTGTCTTAACTTACTTTTAACTTTTACAAAGATGAAATACATTCTAAATTTAGATTAAATATTAAACTTAATAAAAATTAATAAGTCAAAAAGGAATATAAGAATATATTTTCCAAAATATCTTTTATTTAAAAAAAACCTATCTTTATAACTTCAAATAAACAGAACTGATGAATACTGATGCAATGTAATTTGAAATTTCTTTACTATATTGATAAAAGTTCCATAACAGAAAAGAAATGCAAATTTCATAGAATAATAAAATAAAAAGTATATTTAAAAAAATTAAAATTTATGTTAAAATTAACTTTATTATCATCATTAAAGATGTCCATATTTGAGCTCTCTTTTTGGTTATTTTTCTATTCAATTTATTAATCCTTTTCAGGCTACATATTTTAAAAATACATATTTAATTTAGTACAGATAATAGATTTAGAATGTAATCCTGGTAGTCAAAATTTCATTAACTTATTTTACTTTCTAAGCAAAATAATTTTTTGACTAAAAAAAGAAAGATGTATCATGAGTGAAAAACTGTTGCATTAATATATAATGTGTGAAATTTTTGCCAATTATTTAACTTTCAGGATAACATGTTTATAAAATATAAGTTATATATAATATAGTACTAAATATAATTTAATATGAAAACATTTGTACTTTATTACACACATTTTTAAGAATTATGTATATCAAATTCACATGATACACTGATAATCAGATAAACTTATGACTTCGTATTTTTTGTTGTAGAGAATTTAATCGCACCATCCAAGCATTGTAATCAGAAGCAGGATCAGATTCTAAAATTAAAGAATTCATTTAAAATGTATCCTTATTTAATGAAAAATAAAACTCATGTAAAATGAATGGTTCACATTATATGTGAAATTCAGTTTTTCTCAAAAAATTCCAAGTATTAATTGAAGGTAAAACATTAATATAAAATTTTAAAACATTAAATATAAGTGTAAAATGCTTTACACAAACAACATTATCTATAAATAATTACAATGCACTATAAAAACATAAAAATAATAAAATATATATATAATCTGTGTTCGGACAGATTTCCAAGGATCAAATGTTATGAGTTTTCTAGGAGTTGAATAAAGATTTTCCAGGACGTATAGACATTCATGTTAAATAATTTTTTATTTTATTGTAAAAATTGTTCTTAACCAAATATATTTATAAATAATAGAAATAAATATTTGAAAAAATTAATGAGAATATTTTTTATTTAAGTTATAATTATATTTAATGTTTACTTCAAAAGCCTTCATGAATTTACAGCTATAATAGCAAAATTTTTATTTAAATAATCAATGTTTTTATATTATTGGATAATACATTGTATAAAATAAATGGTAATTTTAGAGTTTTAAACATTTTCAAGATTTTTATTTATTAATTTATTTAGTATGTCAAGTGTAAAACAATATCTTTTCAAATGTAAATATACTTACACAAAACAAATACAGCTATTAGATAAAGTTTCAAGGAGGACTTAATTATTTAATAAAAGCAATTCCAAATTTTTCTTCTGTTTACTTTCGAACTCTTTTAAAACTATTCAATCAATCAATCAATCTCTCTCTCTCTCTCTCACACACACATATATATATTTTTCTATTTTTTAATCATTCCAACATTTTTTTCCATTTCTTGGTTATTTACATATACAAAATTTTGCTGATGATCATTTAAACTTTTATCAAAGAGCGTATAATTAATAGCATTCTTCACTTTTCTTTCAATAAGTTGTAAAAATAAGGTGAAATTCCAAAAACTGTTAAATAAGCACATATTTTTTATCACAACTGAATTGCTTTGCATTAGCATAGCTTGAATAAGCTAATTGATATTGCTACAATAACTGCAGAAAACTTCAGCCTTTAAAATATCTTTTGAAGATTCAAATGAATCAAAAATTTCATGAATGTTTTGGAATTTTTGATGATGCCTTGGAATTCACAAATGCCTTGTATTCACAATTTTTAATATGAACACCTACAGTGAAAAAATCTTTTAAAGAATTAGATTTTTTGGAAGTAGATTTCTTGCTTTAATAAACATGTTTCCCCCCTTTCATATGGGATTTGATTGCCGATTAGCTCTTATTTAAAATAAAGAACTCTTTCTTGCAAAACATAGGATAGGAATGTGTTTTTTCTAAATCATGAAAAACCAATAATTGTATGGCTTTTCCAGAGCCTACTGGTCACTGAAAAAACTTTTTCTACCAGGCATAATAATTTATTTATTTTATCATTTATTTCATTGATAAACAAATTCATTCTGATTCACTGAAATTGTATGCAATTTTCACCAAGGGAGACATGGAAAGTATATTTGAACTCAAAAACTTTATATGTAAATATTAATATTCAGTGAGTTTATTACAATATAAAAAATCAGACAGTTAAAATTGTCTATCTGATTGTACATCATGTCGATCTTGTTTGGTATCTGCTTCGATCTTAACACACACACCTTCCCTTCACACACATAAATTTAAATACAAATAATCATAAAATTTAATAATTTAAATCATAAAATTTTTATAGCTGAACTAGATCTTTAAACAGTTAAGAATACAGCAATCTGATATGGATCGTGCTGCCATCTAGTGGTAACATTAAAAGCTAATACTCAATTTAATTTTCTGAATTTCATTGAAAATATTAAAATAAAAAACTTAAATAAACTATAGTTTTTGTAAAAAAAATAAATGCATTAAGTAAAAATTCCAAGAGTAATTCCTGATTTTCAAGGAGTTATGTCAAAATTCTAAGATTTTCAAGGGCCCTTAAAATTTTTTTGAATTTATGGAGATTCCAAGAGTTGTACGAGCCCCGAAGAATGTAAAAACAAAAAAACATTAATGAATATTTAAATTATTAATTTAAGTTACCTTTTTATTTTGTCTTAATTTTATGCCATTTAAAAAAAATTTATATACAATGTTAACTATGAAAACTGAATATCATTTTGCTGATTTTATTATTATAAAAATATTATTAATAAAAAATAACATTTAAAAATACTACTGTATGTAAAAGAAATATTAATATATTTGATTACTGTTATTTACTATACTTAAATATAAAAATTCTAAGTACAGAAGTGCATCATTAAGAATACTATATAAAAATATATTATTTCAATATAAAAGCATGTAGGTGTATGTATACAAAATAGTGATGCAATGTATTTAATGTTCATTATTAAATATGTTAAGTAAATATGTTAAACATAATGTATTTACCAAAATTAAGAAATGGGTGTTGATTACTAGGAACTATTTCACTCGGCCCTGGAGATGTTCTGGATGAAGCAGAATGAGAAATATTATCAGAAATCGAAAAATGATTTTCCTGAAAAAATTCAATAGAATTATTAAAACATTCAAAAACCCATAATCAATACAAATGTTTTTATGCTTCAAAAAAAATTCTATTTATGAACAATAAATTTAATATGAAGTAAATAAATGAAATATGTAATATAAGTGTTAGAATAAACTCTAGGAAATAAGGTAATTATAACAAGATTTTAAATATGCTTTCACATTAATAAATAAGAATGAAAAATATTAATGAATAATGAAAAACAAATTTGATGTAATAGGAAAAAATATACTAATATATATATACATATATATATATATATATATATATATATATATATATATATATATATATATATATATATAATTCCACCCTGTAATAACTTAGTATTAATATAGTTGTATGTATTACTTAGTATTAATATAGTTTCATGAAAGCATAATAACAAGAAATGTTATTAAAGTAAATATTAGCATGTTCCTTTCTTTGTGAAGTAGAAAAAAATACTATTTTGAAACAAATCATGAGTATCTACATAACTTTTTCTATAAACAAATTAAAACAAAGCTATTGATAAAATAAAAATTATTTAGTTAAAATTATATACAAAATTTTATATATGATTTCTAAAACTATTCATCAAATAGATTAGAATTATTTATCAAAAGTATATTAAAACTAGTTACACAAAGGAATCATGTGATACTTCAAAATTTTTTAGTTCATTTCATCATCATTAATCAGCAATTAAATATTTATATACACATGTTAATGAAACAAATATCATTAACTAAAATAAATTTTGTTCCTACTTTTATTTATTATAAAACTTTTAGACACCAATACTGAACATAAAATATTGCAAGTTTCATAGAAAATGGAAAAAAAATAGTTTTAAAAATTGTGTTTAAAAATAATAAAACTAAATTACATAATTATTATGTTTGATTTAGATTTGCTTTTAGTAAGCCACATGATTAATTCCTATAAGTGGGAACAAGAGTTCTCGATTTAATTAACAAACAAAAATACCTAAAATTATATAAATAAGCTTTATTTGATAACAGAAACACAATAATAACACTTCTTCAAACTACAATTCAAGTCCATAAAAAGTTTTCATTTTCTAAATTTACAGAAATAAATTTAAGTGATTAGTATAGGAAGACACTTTTTAGGAAAATGATTAAAATACTCTATAATCATAATAATCAGTTTTTTAAATTTAATTTTAAACCCTATTTATCAATACATAAAAATAAAATTATGTTAATAGCAAATCAAATCAGAGTGAATAAATTGAAAATTATAATTTTAATAAGAATATGTATAATTAATCACATTTAATTAAATCACTAATTTATATTATACCTTGTAAAGATTCTATTTTATTGTATTAATAAAATAGAATCTTTACAAGGTATAATATAAATTAGTGATTTAATTAAATAGAACTTGTAAAGATTCTATTTTATTTTATTGTATTTAAGTATTTTCAAAAATTTAGTGAAAATCTCAATGACAAAATGATACTGATATATTATCTCATACACATAGGTTTCCTGTGGTGAATAAATGTTGTTTCTAGCATTTTTAAAATTATACTTGCTAGTTTTCTTTCTCTAGCTTTTGGCTTGATACTTAACATTAGCTGTTTTAAATGAGAGTTAATTCCTTATGAGAGCAATTAAGCTTTACAGCTTAAAGGATTATAAACCACCAATAATCATATCTAATTTTAAAAAAAAAGTCTATAAATCATAAATTTATTATGAAATCAAAGCAATGACTATTCAACTACAACCTTGAGTTAAAATTAGACTTTTGTTTCGAAAATCAATCATCAGGAAATCAACTCTATATAATTTATAATGAATAATATAGAATATTACTATATCACTTGTCAACAATAAAAATAATCATAGGTAGTATTTATAACATTGGAAATTATTTTTAATAATAAACTTTACATTTGTCACTTTAAGAAACAATTATTTTTACTCCATTTTATACTGAAATTTTTTTTCTATACTTTGACATAAAAAAATTCTTTCAAAATAAACCTGATTAAATGTTTAAAAGATATAAAAATCAATATTTAATGAGAGAATTATGAAAAAACACAGAAATTTAACAGGGAAAACTTAATAAAATAAACATCAACTCATACTGATGCAGCTAAAGAGGAAGAAAATGCAGAATTTTGCATTTGAGACTGTTTCCAAGCTCTTGCTTTTTCTTTAAGAACTAAATTTCTTGCTCTAACCAGTGGATCATCAAGATAATCACTGAAATTCATAAAATATATAGCTTTTAATATTAAGAATAGTCCAATGTGTATTCCAAACACTCATTTCTTTAAATATAAAACAGTATAACAACAAATTAACATATAAAAACTATTTATAATTGCTGAGAAAAATATAAATAGAATAAGCTGTGATAATAACTACAACCTATAACATTAGGTAGAAAATTAAGAGAAAAACAGTCATATCTATTAATATTTATTTGAATCACTTTATTAGACAGAAATGGAAGAAATAAAATGTATGACTATAAAGGAAAAAAAAAACTGATGATAGAAAAAAAAACTGATAAAAGTTTTTTAAAAAAATTGTGAAAAGAAATTCCTATATTAAAAATAAAAACAATGATCAAAAAAATTATAGGGCTTTTCAGAAGTTTTTACTGGTTTCAATAGATTTAATAATTTTTAACAAGAGATTTTCAAAATCTATAATAAAGATATTTATGTTTGTGTGTGTGCAAGTTCTCTTAAGGCTCACCATGACTTAGTAATTAGAATACCACTCTGTGGAGCGTAAAGTTCTGGGTTTGATCCCAGCCACTGCCGAACAACGGTACATGGATTTTGTGCTTTTGCCTTAAGCATGCACATCTGTCAGGATGGGTGATTGGGATTTTTCAGAGGTTCCCCCTTTGCAAGACATAAATATGATCTACTATTCATGAAAAGTTCTCACAGAAAGTAATATGCTGTATATATTTAAATATCCACTATATTAATTATGGATATTTAAATATCCATTGCCTTACAAACAGCTTTTGGCTGTTAGGCTATCCACTATATGATCGCAAAATCCTCCTAGAAGGATTCTGCTGATTCCCAAGGAACTGTAGACAAAAGTTAAGAAAGATATATAGTAATGATGAATGTGTAACATAATATACAGGTAATCATTAATTAAAATTTTTCATAAATAAATTTTAAAAAACTTCTTCTTACACAGCAAAAGTTTTTTTTATCATCAATAAATTGTTTTCTATATACCAATTATTTTTTCTGATTGTTCGAAAATGGAAAGATGAAATGTTTCCATGAATTTAATCTAAATTTAGCTTTAATAAACATTTAAAGGTCTAAATACATTGGATAAAATTGTAATCAATATTAAATAATATGTATTAATTTAGGTGTAAAATTGGACAGCAAGTAAATAATTTTAATGGGTTTGTAAGTCTAAATTTTATAGAAAATGCTGATTTGAAAAATCTGTTTAACACTTTGAGGTATAAAACAAATGTCCCATATTAAATTTTATTTTATGCATGAGATTAGAAAAAATCTAAACTATAATCCATGGTGAAAAATTCTGACAAAATATTTAAAAAGCTTTTCTGAATAATTAAACTGATATTAAACATTATCTCATATATAGTTAATAATTTTAAATATAAACAAGATTATATTTTAATTTCTCTTTCACAAACAAAATATTCTCATAGATATTGCATTTCCTGATAACAAGTGGCAGTCTTTAAATTTAAAAAAGCAAATAAATTTAATAAAAATATATTGAAAAAACATTTTTAAATTAAAGTTAATATTGTTTTCTATCATATTAATTATTATGAAAATTATATAAACAGCTAAATAATTTTGAATAGATATGTATAGTTATTTTCAATAATTAATTTACTTTGCATCTATGATAAAGTAAATTTCAAAAGTATCCAAATAAAAAACATCGATCAATTTGAAAAGTTCAAAAAATAAATAATTCAGTATGAAGCCAAAATATTTTAAAAGATTTCAATATTATAAACAAATGTACATAAATTGAGAAATATACTTGAAATTCAATCAAAAAGATTCATGTAAAAATCATTCATTCTTTATTTATTGTTTATATTTAGTTCTTATTACTTTTATTGGTGCAATATACTTACATGGCATATATATTGGCATTTAAATTGTTGTCAGATTTAATGTCTTTGTGAGTAAAAGAACTCTTTAGTTGATTAGTACCTAAAAATAAAATAATACTATAAATTATTTTTATTATTTGAAAATATGAAAGTAAAATAAATTATACCATATTATTCCTCAATTGAAAAATTACAAGTAAACAATAATTATTTTACTTGTGATTACAATGATAGGATATGAAAGTAATTTGTAGTCTGTTGTTTGTATTATAATTTTAATAAAATAACTTCAGCATTTTTACTAATTCAGTAGCCATTAAATTTAACAAGAAATTTTCTTGCATTTTTTGTCAAGGAAATTAGATGAATAATAAAATCTGCAAGAAATTAGTTTCTTTTTTTAAAAAAAAAAGTATAGTAAGTATTTATCCACAAACAACTATCCATTTTTAAATTGAAGAAAGGATTTGTCACTTAATTTTTTTAAACATTATGTGGATTTAGAATTCATAGATAGATCAAAATATTCAATGTTAATTTCTTGCAAATTTGTCATTTTTTTAGAAAAATTTATTCTTGCAAATCTGAACTTTACTTTTAAAAAAAGAATTTTTAATTAATGTTTTTGATTTAAAAAAAGCATAGAGAATACTATATTCAAGGAAATATATTTCATCTGAAAGGAAGTCAGATAAATTACTAAAAAACATGAATTCAACAGATATCCATTTGAATTTTTTTATTGTAAATTTATTCCAAGTATTTGAAATTGCATTAAAACTAACTCATTCAATACAATTTTATAAGTTTATTGTAAATGAAAGATTAATGTATCTCACACATGTATGTTATAATGAAGTCTGAATAAATAATTAAGTAAAAAAATATTACTTCATATAGTGAATTTTTTCATTTTATTAAAAAAAATATTTTATAAAGTATAACTTTTTTCTGACAGTTGTTCTTATTGAAATATATATTTGTTAAAGCTATGAAACAATATATGAAACAATTTTCGTACACTTTGTCATAGTGTTTAAAAACTAAAAAGAAGCAATGAGTATAAAAAATTAAGCATATTAATATATAAAAATAAATAGTTTAATGTAACAGTAATTTATTCACAAATTAAGAGAGTAAGCAGTAATTTAAACTCTATTCTGTATTTACTTTTGGTTAAAAAAGTTTTATCTTTAAAAAACCCTTTTCATATAAATAAAATCCACTAATTTTAGCATTTTTTTAATATTTGAAAGAATAACTAAAACATGTATAAGTGATTTTCTTCAGATAAAAATGAAAAAAATCTTGTAGAAATACCTTAAAATCCATCCTTAACAATAATATTAGATTGAATTATTAAAACAAACAAAATAAAAAATATTTGTAAAAATTTCATATAAAAAATAATGAAACAAAAATATTTATCAGACTGACTGGTATCACTGAAAGCATAAAATTTACAAATACAAAATATATAATTAGTTCAATTTAAATATCATAATGATCAATATATTTGCAGAATCCAAAAACAAATTATTTTACCGAATGAATCCTTAAAATGCCTTTTCACTTCATTTTGGCACTTGTGTTTTAAATTTATCATGCGATGTTTTTCCTGCAATTGACGAAACTTAGAATAGAAAGAATCTATATGACTAGACAGTCCTGGTAAAGATGGATTTAACTGAGGAATCAAATCACTATTATTCATTGTTTGAGCAAAACTTTGACTTAAAATATCATTTAATCTGTATACAGAGTTCTTCACATCTTGCATGACATGACATGAATCTGCATCGCCCTGAACACAACTACAGGTTTTCTGACTAGAAAAGGAAAACTTTCTTTTTGAAGTACCTATCGCAAAATTGTTACTAGCATTTGCACTGTGTGGTAAATGTAAGTCAAAAATAACTGGAGGAGTTTCAACATCTGAATTTAAATTATTTATATTTTGATTGAAAATATCAGAAGTTTTATTTGTTGTAGAATTCTGATTCTGTGACAAAAACCTGAAAAAAAAATAATAGTTAAATATAAAAATAAAATTATGACTACAATATAAAGTGCTTAAACAAGCCAATTTACATTTGCAAGCCTTCATTAGAAATTTCAGTTAAAAAAATGTTTAAATTTTATAAATTTTGATAAAAGTAATTTTAAATTTATTAGATTTTTTTATTACAAATACAGAGTTAACTTTTTATATAATAAATTCTCTAGTGATACTCATCATTACAAATATAAAAAAACTATTGTAGTAATACAGTTGCATAATACAAGACATTAAATAACCAAGTTACTTCTCTACACTTGATAATAAATTTTGTATACTATGCTTCAAAAGCACAATAAAACTTAAAAACAATATCAATTTTAAAAACAGTTTAATGATATAGAATGCAAGAAGAGTCAAGAATCTTTTCATAAGTTTCTTAACTTCTAGTAGATTAAACAACAACTTTTTTCACTAATTCACTATGGCATTTGCATTCTCATTTAATTTTGCTGCAATGCTCATTATAACCTCTATACAGCTCGTTCAATTTTGTGCAGGAAAAGGAGAAAAATAAAGAATCATCTCAAAGTATATAAAATGCATTAAGGCTGTTCCAAATATGAAGTTGGAATTATCCAATTGAGTAACCCAATCCTGAGAAATGAGAGCAATGTGAAAAAAAGCTTGGAAATTTTAAAATATAAAATTAACAGCAAAAAACAAACTTTACATCTTGAGATACATATGTGATTCAAACTGCTTTCTCAGTTATTGTGAATATTAATAATAGAACAAGAGAAATATCCTAAATCATAATGAAGTTTCTTCCTTATTTTACATATAGCTGATATATTTTAAGGCCAATGAAATCAACCAGTTCCTGGAAACAATGTAGTTTGATTATAATACTTTTCATCCTACACCATAATTTATGATTTTGTCATCACTTTCCCATTTTAATGGAATTGTGTTAACTGATTATTGGAAATAGCTGTTCACTGATATAAATTTTGTTTTGAAAACTTGTATTATACTTTGATATGATCATGGCCTGACAGCACATGAATAATCAGTCATCTTTCACTTTCACAGAACTTTTATATAATCTCAATAATCTTTCTCACAGCTCATACTGGTGGTTAACAATATATCATATTTCTGTTCCCTTTTATGTTTATCAAGTCAGCCAGAAGCAGTTTATTAATTCTTCTTGTATGATATAGCCAACTGGAATATTTTAACTGAAGATAAATCACACTTCAGCTGCCTTGGTTATTGAGATATTCAGTATATGGATATCAATAACTTGACACCTTTCATACTCTTTGAGTTCTAACATAATTCATCTATATGATGAACAATGTAGATTTTGAAAATAAGTCTCTATCACACATAAACGATCTTATATAGATAATGGCATTGCATTAATAAAACAATAATACTTTCCGATTTTAATTCAAATTCAACAAGTGATTCAACTGGTATTTTTTTGCAAAACATTTGCTATGCTTAAAATATTTTCTTCAAGTTTTAATTTTAAGAACACTTCATTTTTTGTTTTTCAGTTTGTAAATCATAATATAATAGTAACTAACATATGTAATTTTTCAATGCGCAAAGTATGGTACATCTGAATGAAACATACTGATTAGCATAAAATAAATTTTATACAACAAGCAATTTATCTTGAAATTCACACAAATACAAACAAAATATAATTTCCTCATATATAAGAAAATTATATTTGTTAATTATTAAAATTTCTAATAAATTGTATTTATATTCTGAAGTCTAATTAAATTCCAGGACAAATTATTATAAATTTTTTAATTACTATTATAAAGTCAATATAGAAAAAATTACATATGCACCATTTATTAGATATTCAATGATATATAATTATTCATAAATTTGAAATAAAATTTTATAATTAATTTGTAAATATTTTTAAACCTTCATACAAATTTGAAAACATGATACTCTAGTCTATTTCATAATGACAGACCAATAAAATGTTTTATATAAACATTAAACTTATTTTTTACTAAATATCAATAAAAAATTTGGAGTGCACAAAAAATAAGAATTTAATTTTTGATTTACACAATTTGGCTGTAGTCAAAATACACTTATTAAAATAATTTGAAAATTTTACCCAGGAAATAACTACAAATAAAAGTTTAAAAAAAATATTGACGATTTTCTTATTTTTCTCAAACTCTCTATAGATATATTGAAACAATTTAAAAATTATTAACAATTTATATAAAATATAGAAAAACTATAAAACACAAATTTAGTCTTAACAATATTCAGATAAAAAAATATTTTTTAGACAGAATGAAATTCAAGCTTTCAAATATCACTAAAGAAAGATATTTTTATAAAGAACAACATTCACCAACAATAATTGAGTAACTTTTGAGTTTTAAACAAGATAGAAAAATATAATTTGCTTCATTTTTAATGGAAATTGGAGAAAAAGACACTAATTTAATTATTTGAAATTATGGTAAAAACTTAAAAACACTCTATATAAAGGAAACATGATAATTTTCATGTTGAACAAAATGACAAAAGTTTAATGGAATAACCTTGACTTTGAATAGAGTATTGCATCTTGAAAGAAGCTAATTGAAAATTCCAAAATAGTTATTTTATAATTACTCTATAATGATTCATATGTATATTCAGTGTTGGGAAAATAGACTTTCAAATGGCATGCATGTCCATTTATTGAGTTAAATTTAGTTCACCTTAAAGTTTCAATTTAAGTTTTTCTTTGAACTGTTTATAATCTCTGTGTTCACAAATTATCTTATAGGATTAATGCAGACAGTTTGAAATCGTTTTATAATTATGAAATTTAAAATTTTTTAATTTTCATTATATTTAATTACATTTTTACAAATAATTTTATTACACCTAATTTTAATTAGGTTTCAGTTTCATTATTACAAAAATTTGGAATAAATTATTTTCTCTTTAAGTATTATATGGGTTTTTGTATGTAATATTTGAAAATAAACAAAGAATATTTACAATGAATTCTTTATAAAAAATAAAAAAAACTATGTTACAACTCTTTTAATGTATTAATAATCAAATATCATTATAGTTACTTTTAATTTAACTGCAATTAGATAAAAATTATTTACTTTCATAAGCACATTTTAGCATAATGTATTTTGAATAAGAAATTAATATAAGCTAAAAATTTATAATCTAAGATTAATTTTACTCATAAATAATGTTATATTTTCAAAAATAATATCACAAACTCTTATTAAAAGACTTCTGTTATATAATAAATCTATTATAAAGTGTCAGATTAAATAAATATTAAATCAGTTACAAAAATTACTTATTAGTATATTTTATAAACTTCTCAATGAATGATTTTGAATAAATATAATCATTTAGATATGCACATAACTACTTTAAAGGAATACATCAATTTAAACAAGAGGAAAATACAATTTACAGCTGCAAAAAATTTATTATTTGCATACCATTCATAACTAGTTAAGTCTTGGAGTGGTTATCTTCCAATAATACTAGATATATACTTAAATTTTATTTAAATTAAAATAATAATACCATCATAATTACCCAATATTTTTTTCAATCTCTTTAAATCTTTCATCTATTTTATTGGTCACACTTGATAAAGCATTTTCGAGACTTTTATTAATAATCAAACTGATGTTTGCACTCTCTGAGACTTCAAAATTAGAATTTTTCATTTGAGCTCCATTTTGATTATTTAAATTTTCCTTTACACTAAATTCATATTGACAGTATTTATCAATTTTATTTATCTTTATTTCAAAAGTCTGAGATGACATATCTCGTTTCTCCATTAATCCATCATTTATCTGACAATAAGCATCCTTAACATCAATGAAAGTTTGGATAGCCTGACATAAAGTTGTAACTGTTATTTCTGTATTGACACTTTTATTTTTATAATTAAGTTCATGGCTTTTATCATTAGACATTTCCCTTTTATCTTTTTCAATATTCAATAAGTTTGATTTCTCAATGTTAACATTTTCTTTTAAAATACTCAGTTCTGAAATTAAGGCCGATTTCTCTTCCCTCAAAAGATCTAGATCATTTTCAGTTTTATCCACTTCGTCTTGAATTTCTTCATAATAAATCTGAGAAGAATTCAACTTTTCTTCAAGCTTTATTAAAGCTTCATTTTTAAACTTCACTTTATTTTCCAAGGAAATAAAATCATTAGTTAGTTTTTGAAATTGCTCATTTTTTTCTTCTAAAAGTTCCTCCACCTTTTTGATTTCCATCTGAATATCTTTTAAATTAGAAATCTTATTTTCTTCCTGAAATCATGAAAAATTTTGTAAATATGGTTATGTGAAATCCATATGGTTATGTAATTAAATACACAAAAAATTACAAAATTTTCATAGCAATTAATGTATACATATACATCCCAAGCTTTAGCAAATTAATCATTATTTAAGACATTAAATTTAAAATATTATTAAAAATAATGTCAGAAATTTAAGAAACAAAACAGGATTAGTAGTAATTTAAAAAATAAAAAAGGTGCTAGTATAAACAGCAATTTCAATTTTGAAATTAATTTCTTTCTTGTGACTCATATAGTTTAAATTTGTAATTTTTCAAGAGCTTGTAATTAAAAAAATTATAAATTATTTCTGAAATCTCCTTTTCATCATATAATGCTTAGAAAATAATATAACATCAGGCAAAAAATTATTAAAAAACTTTACATTTTTAAAATCCCCACAAAAAATGTGTAATTACACATTTAGATTTTAAATGGAAAATATCATTAAGTACCTTAAATACATAATTAAACATATCTTGCTACATTTGGTATACAATTAACTTAAATAATTATATAAAAATATGAATTTAACATATTTAATTTATTTGTAATAAGCAAACTTGAAGCTTTTGTATATGATGTTAGAAACAAAATGCTATCGAGTTCATACAGATTTCATAGAATCAAATTCCAGGAGTTAAATTGAATATTTCCAGGAGGTATCTGCAGTCATGTTAAATAATTTTTTATTTCATTTTAAAAATTGTTTATTTAACAAATATGCATATAAGTAGGCATAAGCAATTTTATTCATAAACAATAAAAATAAATAATTTGAAGAATTAACAGTTTTCAATTAAGTTAGAATTATATTAAGTGGTTACTTTAAAAACCTACAATGAATTTACAGAGAAAACAGAAAGAAATGTATTTAAATAATCAATATTACTTACATTACTGAATTATACATTATATAAAATAATGGATAATTTTAGAGTTTTTAAACATCTTCAATAGATTCCTATTAATTTATTGAGTATTTAGTTTAAAATTATACAATTTTGCATCCGCATTCTAGACTTTTCAATTTCTTTAATCATTCAATAGATTTTATCATTTCCTGTTTATTTATATATGGACAATATTGCTTTTAAAAAATGCTAACTTCCCATCTTTAAAGCTTTTACTTTGAATTTATTATTAATACTGAATAATTACTGTTGCTTCTCTAAAGCATCACAGTGACACATGTTTGATTTTACAATTAATGTTAATAATTATTTCAGCTTCCACAGCAATTCCCATTGTCGATTTTTTCAAGTTCATATGTGTCGTCTTCTAAATGCTTTTTTTTTGATTTTCAGTTCATCAATTTCTTCAAGAAGTGTTTTTCACATTCTTTTGGTAATTGGCTACTTTTTTGATATTTTAAATATAATTTATATCTTTGCCTGTCACCAGCAACAAAATTAAATAGCCCTTTGCTAATTATTTTACTGTTGACACCTCTTATATTTCAGATATGATCATCTATAATGCACTCAGAGAGAGAGAGATCTACAATTGATTTATTACTTAAATTTCCTACCATAAAATTTTTGTTCACAGAAAACCCATGTTCAACAAATGCTTGACTATGAGAAAGTAATAAAAGCAAATTAACTACTTTTTTTAAATGGCAATAATTTTGTCTCTCTACTTGAGAGAAAATTAATATAAAAAGTATCTATATGTATATTCTACCTTTAATAGGATCAAATTTCTCATTAATACAATCTTGAAACTATATAGTCAGTTGTAATAATTTAAACTCTTCCACAAAATTAATTATTTTTCTTTTTAACCATGGATGCATGGCTTTTTCCAGATTGGTCATTGGCCTAAGTAAATAACCTGCCTAGTCACCTGGCCCAGTAAATAACTTACTTTGGGCTAGATTTCTATGATAAACTAACAAATTCATTCCAATTCAATGAAATTATAATCAATTTTCACCACAGAAGATATGGAAAGTATATTTTAAACTCAAAAATTTTATACTTAAATATTAATATTCAACAAATTTTATACAATATATAAGACAGAAACAAATTGGAAAAAATCAATTAAAATCCCCCCCTAATTGCACTAGATGACAATCTTATATATATAGGATTACTCTTCTCATTTCACATACATAAATCTAAATACTACATTTAGTCCTGAGTGAACTGGGCCATCATGAAGTTATTGCTGCTGGACTGGATTTTTATTTTAGTCAACAGCTATGAATACAACAATCTAATATTGATTGTGCCACAATCTATTGGTGACATTAAAATCAAATGCTCAATTAAGTTTTAAGACACAATTTCATTAAAAAGATTAAAATATTAAAACAAAAAACTCAAAAAAAATTATATTTTCTTACAAAAAAATAAATGCTTCAAGGTAAGGAAAAATTCCAGGAGTAATTCATGATATTCAAAGAGTCACTTCAAAATTCCAGGAGCTTCCAGGGCCCTTAAAAAATTTTCTTAAATTCTCAGAGTTCCAAGGAATTTCCATGCGCTGTATGAACTCTTATGCTAAGTATTTCAGAAAATTTAACAATCATTTCTGAAACTTCTTTTAATATAAAATTAATTTTTACTGTTATTAAGTACAATAGTTCCTCAGGTCCTGCATGATGTCTCAAAGTGTGCTCATATCTGATTAAAATGTGTGAAGTACGTTGGAAGAACAATCTCTTGGAAGTATCACCAAAAGTGAGAAGATTGTTCCATTATTCTCAGCTAACACACATATGTAAAGGAGTAAAGAAAGACTTCTACCTTTAAAGTTTTTCTGGGTGGCTCCAGCCTTTTTGTCTAACAGAAGCTCTTCAGTACCTCTTTATGATTTTGTTGACTATTGAAAATTATGATACTTCAACTAAATCCACG
The DNA here is from genome assembly GCA_037975125.1 of Latrodectus hesperus. NCBI lineage: Eukaryota > Metazoa > Arthropoda > Arachnida > Araneae > Theridiidae > Latrodectus > Latrodectus hesperus. The sequence continues at coordinate 67,250,468 of CM075853.1, forward strand.
GTAAACAAACTCATCATGAAGATCATCTTAGACAGCTGGCTCTAAAAATTATTATATGCATTCCAAAAGATGCAGTATAGGTCTATACTAATAGTAGTAGGACAGAAGATCATATTAGGATCAGTGTTTTTAATATGACCTTGAGATTACCTTGAGAGCATAATAAAGCAACACAATCCTGATATTTTCTGTTTTCAAGAATGAGTCATTTACTATTAGTAGAGGGTTTAATACGATCAGGCCTTATGATTCTGATTTTGAAGAATTATGGATTTTATCAGACAACTGCAGCGCATTGCAACATCTTTATGACTGGAACTCAGCAAATGATAAAAGAGGTAATGAGATTGCTAAAAGATTGACCAAAAAGGGTAGTGAGAATGAAACAGCAATAAGTTTCATTTTTAATGACTGCTTCTGTAATTTAACATTGTCATTCTACTATTTCCACTTACAATAAGTTCCAAATTAACTAACTTATTTTATGAATTCACAGAAAATGTATCTTCAATTAATTTCAAATGAATTTCGTTCATTAAAGGAATATTTTTTTCAAATTATGCTATTTAAAAATTAATTTCATAAGCATTCTTTTTTCTATGTGGAATTATCAGAAGACTATAAGAAAATAGATCATTTTAAATTTCAATAAGTTTTTTTAGAAAGCTTATCCTGAAAACCTAAGCTATTTCAAACATTTCAAATATAAATGGAAGCTTTGCTTGAAATTAAACATTAAAGTAATTCAGATATATTAATATATCATAAAAAAGATGACTGTAATTCCAACACTTGTCTTTAAGTTCCTTAAAATCTTTCCGTTCATTTTATAGAAATTTTATCATTCCCTCTTTTGAAACAATAAAATGCTCACTTCCAGAGCCTATTTCACTTCTTCAATGCAAAATATGTCAATAGCTGGCAGCTCTTTCTCTGAGGAAAACTTGAGAGGCCTTTTATTTCAATATTTAGGTTTTATTTAATAAAATCAATGAAAACTAAAATAACATGTTCTAATTGCAATTAAAATCCTGCTTAAATAAAATGAAGTGATGTTTATTTATTTTCCATAAGATTTTTCACTAGACTTTTAATTTTACTATATTATTTATCTCAGTTATATGTTCAATATCATAAACATGAATAATTAAGTTTTCAAAATAGCAAGAAAATTTATCTTTCCAACAACTAATTACCTCAGAAATAACTTTAGAGAACTGAGATACTAAGTAGATATATCTTTCCATCCATTTTGATGTGAAAAATGAGTAATTTTTAACTGCACATTGGATACATTTTTTCCTTCCTAAAGCATTTGCACATGCTTTACTTTCACCTTTATATACATTATCAAGTTTGTTGCCATTTTTTATTTGCCTTCTCTTTATAGTTTTTAGTTTAAAATCTGCTATGTAACTAATATTATTTCATTTCCATATAACAATATACAAATTTGAATATTCTTAGAGCTAAACAGGGCAGATCAAGACAATAGGCAATAGCAACCATTATATCTTTCAGATGAACCGAATTCATTGTTGAACATAATTGGACAAAATTAATAACTTAAGTAAGGTTGAGTAGTGGCACCATCTGTTATTTATTATATAAAACATAAACAACATTTCTTTCAAAATTTTTTTTAAGTTTTTCTGATGGAGAATGTTTTCTATCAGATTATCCATGGTGAGACATAACAAACAAAATGAAATTCAAAACTTTAACACATGATCTGCAGATCATATACAGGGAAATATGGTAGCAATAACATTCTCAGAAAAAATTCAGCTCCTAGTTATATTTTTGAGCTAGATAGTTCTTGACATTTGCTGACTCAATCAATAGAAGGCCTGAACTGATGTTACTATGGATTAATTCGCACACGATGTAAATTCTTTCGTATTTCTACTTCTTCAGTGGCATGACAGCCCCAGGTGGGCACTGGCCTTTTAAAAAATCAGATTGTTGAATTCTATTCATTATAAAATGTATTGAAATATATAGATTTATAACAAAAAAGAAAGAATTATGGGACATAAAAGAAATACTGATTGCATTTGATACAGATTTGAAGTGTATAAAATGGTTCTTTTAAGGATATAGTGACATAAAAAAATTTCAGAATAAAAATGACAAAGATTTCTGAATAATGAATTATGAAAAATAAAAACATCTCACAATTCTTTTTCTTCTACTTTTAAGATTCAATTAGAATAAAAAAATTAATCATTTAATTTTTAGTACCATAGGAGTAATTATAAAATAAAATATAAAACACATTACTGTACTTACCATATGTGAATGATTGTCCTCATTGTTTAGTTCCTTTATTTTTTCATTGTGAGCACTCTTTAGTTGTTCTAATTCAGCAGAGTGAGACTCCATTAATTCTTTCAACATATTTTCTTGGGATTTTTTAAGAGATTCAATTTCATTCTTCATTTCTTCTTCCAATAAAATTTTCTGTTCTTTGATTTCTTTCATATTCTATAAGATTAAAGTAAATATATGAGAAATATATAAGATAAGGAACAATTGCAACATAAAAAGACAACAAATACTGTGATAATGACATAAAAGAAAACTCTTGAAATAATTATATATATAAAGCTCCTTTTTTTTTTAAATAACTTTAAAAACAAAATTTCACTTGAATAGAAAATAAATCAGTATAAAATACAGAAAAAATGTTTAGTTTTTAGAAAAAACTAGAGATGTTTAAAAAATACCTCATGTTGAAATTTTCAAAACTAACACATTGTCTAGTTAAAAATAGTAATATTTCTAAATTACATTTTGTTGAAGTCACTAGTAGAATAACAAGAAAACACTATGAATTAATTTTTATATTATTAATTTTCTATTTTCTAACGATTTGGAAGAGCAAACTATATTAATTTATAAGAGTTTGCAGAACCAATATATCAAATTGACTAAAGAAAGTTTTGTAAAGCAAATGCAACTGATAAAGTGGTATTTAAATAAAGCAATCTTCAAAAGATAATTTTATAAAGCACTGTACTATATTTATTCAACAACCTACAACGTATGATAAGCACTTAAGTAATTTTCTAATAAAACATGTTCAATATTCATTTTATTTTTAATTATTAAAACATAGTTAATATATATCTTCCTAAATAGAGTCTCTTTTAATAGAAAAAATAGGGATATTGTTTATATATATAACACAAATTTCAAAAAGCATTCACATTAGAATTCATAATTATACTTAAATATTAAAAGAATTGGACGAATTTAAAAATGCAAACTAAATTGAATTTAAGACATATTTAATACAAAAATTGAGCATTACATTTTATTTCTACATAAAACCAAATCAATTTTAAATATTTCAAAATAAAGTAACATAAATTAGAAAACTCAAATGATACATAAAACTGCTTTGAATTTTTAAAAACATATCTTTTAACATATTTAACACAATTTTAATCATTCTGAAAAACTCTGATATTCCTATATAATTCCCTATTCATTTTAAGAGCTAGGATTTACAAAAAATTTAAATTTAAAGACATTTTGATAAAAAAATATTTGTACTCATCATTATTTATATTTGCAATCATTCATTTTCTCTAAAATGGAAAACTTTTTATGTTATTCAAGTCTTTTTAATTTTTTTGTATTGATAAATGATTTATAAGAGAATGAAGCTTCAAAAAAATAATTTGATATATAAAAAAGATTTAAACTGTTAAAGAAGCTAAAATAAGAGAATTGAGAAAAGAAAACATAGTTTAGTATAACTAAATGTATTATAAAATGTTATGAACATCATGATAAAATACTTATGAAAATGTTATATGAAATTACTTTACTGTGTGGCATTATATAAAACTCAATGCCACAACAGCCCATTTGGGGGCACAAGGTCTACAGCATCGATTTCTGTTTTTATGGACAAGAGCCAGGGGTGTATGTATGTCTCAATTAGATGGTAAGCCTAATGTAAAACCTCTGGTTTGTTCTTAAGCTAGCTTGGTCCTCAGTTTTATAAACACATTGAAAGGATGAGTCGTTGACCTTTTCCAACCCAAGGATAGAACCTCAGACCTGTGCTTTAGGAGCACAAAGTGATACAGCTATAGCACTGGGCTTTATTTAATCACTTTGATTTAATCACTGCTTAATATAATTGGAAATCTTTTCAATGTTATTCAGAAAGCTAAAAATCCCTTAAAAAAGGAAATTACTTTCCTTTCTTCACAAAAATCTGAGATATATACATATCTTGTCAAAAACAATTAAAAAGTTTATTTTTCCAAAATATTTACAGAAACTGAAGTAAATATGCACAGAAACAGTTAGAATTACATACATTTTCTTTCAGATCATTGATTTCTTTATCTCTTTCCTTTAACACAGCTTCAAGATTTTCTTGAAATTTTTGCTCTTCTGCATTATATTTTAACTCATTTGATTTCTTAATATCAGATATTGTTTTTTCAGCAACAGTTTTCTCCTCTTCAATTTGTTTCTCTAGCTCTTTCTTCAGTTCAGAAATTTGATCTGAGAGTTGTTTCCTAATGTATAAGTAATTTTAAGTTACTTGTAAATAATTATATTAAATAATAAAACAAAAAATCAATATATAATAATTAAATAAAACATGAACAGGAAAATATGAAACTATGAAAGAAGTTAAGCATTTTTTTCATTATTATAGAAAGTAAAAATCAAGATTTCTCAGAATAAATATTGTTATATAAAAATGGCTATTGAAAGTCATGAAATTAAGTTAGATAAATTGGATTAAAGTTTGACAAACAGATTGTCAAGACCTTGAATCGAATTCTTTATTATGCCAATTTTTATGGCATGAAGAATTGTCCAAATGAAATATTACATTTTGAGTTAGAAACAGATGTTATATGAAGATGTAAATATTCTAAAATAATGTTATGACAGATGGCAGTTTTCTCATTTGACACAACCGTAAGTCATTTATATATATACAATCAAGAAGTCTCCCAAAGAATAAAATACTACATGCCTTTCAATTAATTTATGCACATAGTTGAGGTAATATTTGCTTGAATATCAGCATACACTAATATAATTATCAATATGATGAATGGAGAATTAGGATTCATAGAACTGGGAATTATTCCTTCTCACTAACTATAAATCAATCGCAATGTTCCCAAGAACAATATACACATAATTAACAGTGGTACTAATAAGATAACAATGACATAGGGGAGAGAGATATCTACTGTATAACCACAAATTCAACATCAGAACTGTGGCTTTAAAACAGTTCTACTTGGACTTGGGTTATCAACTAACCACAGACCGATTTTATTTCACAGGACAGCCTAGTCTTTAATGTCATTTTTATTTGATACAGCTTTGACATCCAACATAATGATGTGTACTGTTATTTTTATAATTATTAATTTAAATTTTGGAAATACAAATCACTAGGCCATTACTTTTTACCCTCTTACAAAGTCACTCAAATCAGCAGCCTTACTCTTAACAAGCAAATAAGTGCAAAAGAATTAATTCCTTAGTCACTATAGAAGCAGTTAAATATTATTCCTACCTTAACACATATTCAGCAAATAATTCAAGCCAGTTTATAATGAATACACAGCCGTACATTAGAGATCCTAATTTAAAATTTTGAAAGGAACTGAAATGTATATAAAAATAAATCTATAAAAAAGTTACTCTTTTCAACTTCCTTATTTTTCTAAAATTATAATAAAGTAAATTTTTTCATACACAAATTAAATTTTTTGAAATGCAGCTCAGCATTAACACTTATTGACAATAATTTATTTTTTGATTGCTATTGAATAAAATTTTATCAGCAACAGCAACATATTAGTATCATTATTAAATCATACTATAAATGATCTAAAATGATTCTTAGTTCAAAAATGGCTTTGAAACTGAGACATTGATCAAGAAGTTGCCAGAAGAGACTAACTCAGCTGTTTCAACCTTTGAGACTAAGAATAATTTATAATGTTTGCCTTCTATATACATACCCACAAATACAGCCATTCTTACTCATGTGCTTGTAACTTATTAAATGTAAATACAAACACACATGCATTCAATAAGTTATAATTTACACCAATAATACAGAAACAAGAATATGGATAAGTTGTATCATAGTAAATACGAATGAATTTACAAAAAATAAAAATCAAATACAACTTAAAATTAAAAATTATTGAAAAAACTCAATAAAAAATATTTTTATGTAAAAAAAGATATTAACCCCAGATTGCTATTAAAAACATTTGAGTGGAAAAATCCAGAAATGAAAATTTGGATAAACACACGCATATATATTAATATGACAAAATACAATAATTACAATATTTAAAAAATTAAAGAATTACATATATTTTACTTAAACTACATACTTTATTATAGATTCTTCTTCATCAAGTCTTTTAGAACTTTCTTTCACCATCAATTCATATTTTTCTTTTTGTTGTTTCTGAAACTCTTCTTGCATTACTATCCATTCTTTTTGAATATTTTCTGACATTAAAGCCTGCTCTTCTTCTATACTAGCTATTTTTGCAGATTGCTCTTCCTCATATTTAAATACTTTTTTATCTTTAGCATTCCCTATCTTTTTAGGTGATGGCTTTTTTTTCGAGGCTGGTTGTAAAGGCTTCCTATAATTAAATCTATGTATTAGTGGTATAATAAAAATTTTTATATAGAAAACATTTTAATATACAAATTCATTTTTAGGTCTTATTTTATTACACTTTTTAATGAATAATAATCAACATCAAAAAAATTATATTTATGTATGTCATTGCAACATTAGTATCTTCCCTTAAAATGACCCTTCCCTTAAAATAAATCTAGAAATGAACTTCAGCACCATCTAGCACAGTTGTTTGGGAGCAGTCCCTCTTACAGAGACTAAAGGATTTGATTGATGAATTCAAACTTATAAGCCCCACCAAAGCACCTATTTACAAAGAAACAATAGTTCCCAACTCAATCGGGACGAATTTAAGTGGAGAATGAGTCTGAGGCTACTTAAGCGCAATAATTACAATACTAACATTATATCCCCCCCCCGCATCTTAATTTTCTTCAGCATGTTCAGAGGCAGATTTTCTCCGCATATGTGGTCAATTTGTCTTGAAAGCTATTTGTTCCCTCTTGACTTCCCACAATTACTCAGAGTATTTCCACTTGTATGTCTGTAAATCTCAAGGCTGAGGAAAAAGAAGGCCTAGCACAAATGCTTCTCAAATCTGACACCGGAAATGCTCTTTGCTGAATTAGTCAAGCATTGAGGGAGAATAAGCTGTTCTAAGATTTTGAAAAGAAATAATTATTCCATTTACGTTTAGAATTCATCAAATAAGCTATGCAAATGCATAAAAAAAATTGAGCAATTTTGCTATCATAATTCATTAAATGTTCAAAAATAATAATGAATATTCTAATTACATTAAAAGTATAAAATTTATTGAAAATATATTTTATATTTAATTTGAAAATTCATAATTACTTTTGAATAAAATAATAAAGATTTTTTCAATATATATTACATATATACTGAAAATATATATAATGAAAATATATTTATAATTTTATTTTCCTTCACTTAATTTCAATTCAACTTGATTTGATTTTATGAAACTTAATTCTATTTCAATGGGCTTTATGAGAAGACAAAATAATTGCATTTCTCTCCAAGTACTAAATTTTTATAAACATTTTCAACTGGACAAAAATGTTGAATTTCTAATTTGTTTCAATAGAAAAAAATGGAGAAAAAAGTAGTTTATTTGCTTTCCATTAACTTTTCTTTCTCACGATAAAAAAAATTCTGTTACTTTGGCTTATAGTTTCTATTCACAGTCTTTTTTGCATTTCGTCCACATATTCATTCATTTGAATCAAAATGCTAATTTTGTCTCATTATAAATAAATAAATAAATATATATATACATATATATATATATACATATATATATATATATATATATATATATATATATATATATATATATATATATATAGTTTTCAATATGTTGCAAGATCATATCATGCCATGTTTCATATTTTTTTCAGAATACAATTTTAATAAAAATAAAAACATAGTGCAAAGCAAAATTAAATGAGAAAAGAGCAATTCTAGTGAATTCTCAATGTCACATTCCTTCTCTGGGTCAAGGCAACAAAATGTGCATGATGAGCCAGATTTTCTCTTTCCATACTTGTAAGTAAATCCTGTACTCAGAGCTTATTTGTTTTGTAGTTGAATTGTATCTCTGCTCACATCCTGGAAACTAAAAGTCAGTTGAGTCATCAACTTTATATATTTATTTATTTCTAATTTTTGAAAATGTTAAGTATTATTGTTATTATTGTTCTCAATTTAATATTGGAATATTATACATTATTTAAAAAGTAGTTTCACATCCCAGCATACACACACAATTTATTTTTTAATTAATTTCATCATAACTTTTATTTTTGCATCTATGCATTCAAACTTTGTCCTTTGTTTTTCTCTCTTCTATCTGTAACTCATTTTCAACAACTATTCTAAAGAAAGAGCATATTGAACTATTTTGAGCAAAAGAATTGTGGATCTGTCTTCCTATACTATTTACAATTGCTGTAAGTAAAATGAAATAAAAAAACTCCTGTAGAAGTCATTTATGAGAGTCTTGGAATGTAGTTCTGGGGCAGCTGTGGTCCAATGAATTTCTTCTTCCTTTTGAGCACTCCACTTTCTTTCAAACAAGTTTCTTTCGGGCAAGCAGAATCTTCCCCAACTGCTTGAAGGAAGCTTGAATTTGTGTCTGAAAGTCACAACATTTAAAAGTAGCTATTATTTACATTTCAATAGAATATTTTTCATATTTAAATGAATTTTTTCCCAACCAATCGAATTTTTTTATCATTGGTTCAATGGAAATCAGGGCACAATAAGGTGATTCAGAAAAAATTAAATGTGCTGAATCCTAAGACGATTTTAAATTAAATGATATTTTTCTGGATGTGTATACAAATATAATGATTCATCAAAGTTATTCAATTTTGTTTAGTTACAAGCTTCATTTTTTAATTTACAATAAAATCAAGTATAGTATGTATAAAGTACTGCGTTAAATTTTTTAATTTGTTTTTATAGTTGATGTTCCATACTTCATTGCTAAAGAAAAAGATATGCTTTATAAATATTCAATTTAAAATGAGGATTTAAAAAATAAATCAAAATGGACTGGTTTAGATAGATTAGAATTAAAGCAATTTTTTACACCTATTCTTGTAATTGAGCAGATTATTAGAAACAATATATAATAGCAATGAATAATCAATAATGAATAGAAACTCCTGTTTTGTAAAAGAAAATGTAAAGTGACAAATTTTATAAAATTATAAAACTTTTGGAAAATAAATTTATCAAAAATTACTAGAATTGTGATAGATATAAGATTTTATTAGCAAAAAATAGGGTAAATCTTGAGAGAAATTATTTTAGAATACAGAGAATTCAAAAAATACTTCACTTATCAGAAGTCAATTTTAAAGCTTTTATTAAAAAAAAATAATAAATCTTCCAAAATCCTATTGATCCAACATATAATATTTTTCAAATTTATTGAAGTCTGCATTATAAAATTCACTGAAAGCGTGATATATTCTTACAAAGAAGAAACAAGGAAGGATAAATTTTTACAAATGTATTATATTAATGTAATACATGTAAAAATATTTACGTTCAATATATTTAAAATGCATGCGTGACTCTTGAATAGATTTTTTATATACTTGAATATATTTTGTACTTGTAAATCAAGATTTAATTTAGGTGCACTGATGTCATATTCGAATTGACAAAAGTGATATTAGCAATAGTCTGAGAATCTTCTTCAACACAATTGTTATCGGTTCAATTCTATTTGTCAGAAGAAGAGTCAGTAGCTTAGGTGGAGAAGGAAGAAATTCTTATAAATTTACTAATATTTAAAGATTTATTTACAAAATTGGATTCTTTACAGATATCTTTAAAGTAGCTCCTTCACAGTGAGCTCCTTCATGCAATCTCCTCTCTCAATTACTTGTACTTCTCTCTTAACATAACATATTAAGCACTACCATCTAGTGGCCACTCATTTTCTTAAGTAATATTACAGCTTGATGCTAACATTCGGCCAGACTGACCTTGCAATTGTCCTCAATTGATGTAATAATAATAATCAATTACTAATACACATCTTCCATTAAAAGTAGAAAAATTATGTTAGATTGCAAAATAAAAACTATAATAATATATAGTACACTTTTTCCACAAGTAATTCTTGATACAATTCTAATAAAACTACTTATAGCAAAAGTTTACTAGAAAATAAATGAACTTAGGAATATTAAATCATTCACAGAATAAATTTAACAAATTTTCATATTATTTGATGAATATTTCAGTATACAGTAAATGATCTTTAAAGTTATTTATTTTTAGAGTCAATAGTTTATCATAAGTTCATTGCCTTTTAATTGCAACTTTTTCTTTAAATAAAAGTGGAAAGATCTCACCATTTAGGATCCCTCATTCAGCTTTAGTCCTTGTGAATGGATCTATGTGGATTGTGTCTAGGGCTTTTCAGAGAATAGTCATCATCATCACTATTGGCACTATCTGTATCACTGTCTTCATCCGAGTCTGGTTCATTTAGCCGTGGTTTTAGTTGACTAATGTGAGCTGTTGTTGCGTAGAAGTTGCCTTTCTTTTTTTCTTCCAGCTGAGTCACACGGTAGACATCGTTCGGCAATATCTCGGTAACAATAAGAGGGCCTCGGTACTTAAATTGTGTCTTCGTAGGTTGGCTTGAAGATTTTAAGGCTCTTTTCATTACAACAATTTCTTCTCGTTCAAACGTCATTGCTCTACATCTCTTTTTATCATAATACTGCTTCATTTTTTGTTGACTTTCTTCTGTTTGTCTTCGAGATTCTTCCTGCATTATAGATGAATCTTGCCAACTCTGAGCTTCTTCATCAGCTAACTTTCTCAAAATTCCATCGTTGAATCATGGAGAATAACCATGGAGTAATTCAAATGGTTGTATATTGTTTGTTGACTTGTTTACAAAATTGTTCAAGTTTCTCCCAACCTCATGTATTTTAACATCCCAATCTGATCTTCCATACCAGTTGTTATGGTAGTCAATATTGTTCTGTTAACTCTTTCAACCATTCCATTTGCACATGGTCGCTTCGTACAATTGAGAGTATGATGTATACCATTTTCAGCACAATATTGTTGAAATTGATGCGAAGTGAAACAAGTTCCTCGATCTGTTATTGTTCTCTCAGGTAGACCATAAATATTTACAAACTTTTTCAGAGCCTTCAGCACATGTGACATTGACGTACTCTTTACTGGAGTCAATTGGACAAATCTTGGGAAATTATCTATTATGACCAGAAGTTCTCGATTACCTTTAGACTCTAAACAAAAGATCCTAAATGATCCATATGTATAATTGCAAAAGGTTTACGACCTGCTTTAATTGGATTTAACAAGCCAGGTTGTTTTCCAGATGGCATTTTGTTCATTAAACATTCAAAACATTTCGAAATGTGCCTTCGTACATTAAGTTTCATATAAGGAAACCAATACAATTCTTTTATCTTATTTCCAGTTCTGTCAACAGAAAAATGTCCCATAACATCATGGAATTTCATTACTGTACTTTTTCTCATATTCTTTGGAATAACATAGAGAAATTTTTCTTTCGCATTTTTGTTTATGCATCTAAATAATCTGTTTCTCTTAAAGATGTAATTTCTTATAAGATGTCTTTCTTCATTTGTTCTATCCTGATCTTTTTTCTGAATATTTCTATTAATTTTCATATTTCTGGATGAGCCTGCTGTATCATCAATATTTGCTCATCTTCACTCAAGGTCAAACAAACTTCAAATTTTCACTCAATTATACTGTGCAAAGTATCTTCTGGCTCTTCAGCAGCTGCTCTGCTTGCATGTTTCATTCGTTCACCTGATCTATGCTGGATCTCAAAATAGTATTCTTGCATGAGGTTAAACCATCTTGCTATCTGAGGATTTGATGACTTTTTAGCGTTTAGATACACGAGTACTTGACAGTCTGTAACGATTGTGAACTTTATTCCTATCAGAAACTGCCTTAACCATTCTAATGTCCACACAATTAACATCAACTCTAATTTACTCGAATGGTACTTTTGTTCAGTTTCCATAGTTTTCTTGCTAACGCAATAAACCATCCTCCAATTCTTTTTACGATCTCTTTGAAACAATATTCCGGCCAATCCAATTGAACTTGCATCACAATGTACCTCAGTTTCACTTTGAGGATCATAATGAGATAGGATCGGTGCTTTAATTAGATTACTTTTAAGTTCTTCGAAAGCCTCACTTTGCTCTTTTTCCCAAACAAACCTTGCATCTTTTTTCGAAAATTCAGACAATGGTGCTGCCTTGAGAGAATACTTAGGAACAAATCTTCTAAAGAAACTAGTAAGTCCTAAAAATCTTTTGATGTCATGTGTACTTTTCAAAACAGGAAATTTTTCAATAGCTGCTACTTTATGTGGTCTAGGTTTCAAACCATCTCTGCTAAGTATGAAACCAAGAAATTCAGTCTCTAATTTTTCAAATTCACATTTTGGTAATTGTAAAGTTAAATTGGCTTCTATTAAGTATTCAAATACTTCAGTAAGCTTTTGTATCATTTCGGTCCATGTTTTAGCTGGAATCAATATATCGCCTAAGTAGCAAAGTACTATTTTGTTGAACAATGGGCCCAAAACAAGATTCACGAGTCTTTGGAATTCTGCTGGAGCATTCACCAATCCAAAGATCATTCGTTCAAATTGACCTGTATCGTCTGGAGTTATGAAAGCAGTTTTCAATTTGGCTTCTTCAGTCAATGGTAACTGTAAATAACCACTAGCTAAATCTAAAGTAGTATAAAATTGGCTTCCTCCTAGACATTCTAATATGTCATCAATTTTAGGTAATGGTAATTTATCCTTGATTGTAGGAGAGTTTAATTTTCTGTAATCTATAACCAATCGCTGTTCCCTTGTCTTTTTCTTAACTAATAATACAGGACTAGAATAAAGAGATCTTGTATCTGAAACTGTTCCATACAACTCCATTCAGATACAATTTCTTTTATTTGTTTCCTCTCATCAGAATTGGTTTTATATGGTTTTTGAAAAATGGGCTTACTGCCCTCTATTTCTTTTATGTTCATTTTGCATAAATTCATGCAGCCTAACTCGCTTATGTTTAAAGCAAAACAGTCACGATATTTACTTAATAAATTCAAAAGTTCCAATTTTTTATCACTTTCTAAAGATTTGTCGAAATTAATATCTTTCATTAAAATAGGAGACTTCTCTTTGTTAATTGTTATAACTTCAACTTTTTCATTATTACTTTTAACTTTATTAGATAGGGTTAAGCTTTCCTCACTTACTTTCATTCCTTTATCTAAGCGCTGTCCTTTCCTAATTTTTAAGTTAAATTCTTCTTTATATATTACTGGTACAACTGTTTCACCGTTAACTACTTCAAGAATAGAATCGAATTTCGGTACTATACTTTTGACTGAAATTGTTCCATTAACTATCGAATTTTCGGTTTCTTCAATTTTCACTCTAATTAAATTAATTGATTTACTTTCGATTTCTGTTTCACTTAATGTTTTCAATTTAACTGTTTTTCCTTTATATCTACTTGAATTTCTGAAAAAACATCGTCATTTGCGCATCCAAATTTTATATTACTCCCAATACACGGAAAAGCAATGTATGGTAAATCTAACCATGTTCTACCTAAAATTAAATCGCATGGTTGGGAATTATCTTCGACAATTAATAGAGGAATAAATTTTCCAACTACATCATCTACGCAAATATTTACTACAGATTTTCCAAGAGCTTTAGTTACTGGGTTATTTTGATTTCCCAAACCGAATAAATTACTGCCATCTGGGGTCATATTCAGATTCATTTTTATTGCGATACTTTCTTTTAAGAGGCAACAGCTGCTTCCTGTATCAATCAATGCAACTATTTCATTTCCATAAATATAAGAATCTTTCAAGTAATTTGTAGGCGCCAATGACGCACCTGAATCCACAAATTGTTTTGACTGACAGATAAATTATTTCCCTCGCACTTTTGATCAGTTTCAAACTTACACATTCTCTGAGAATGACCTAGTATTTTGCATTTCTTACAGTAAGCTGAAATCTTCGGTTGCCGGGCATTCAGAAGCTATATGACCATAATCATGACAGTTAAAACATTTAAATTCCCCTTTTTCATTTCGAATATCCGAACTGACTACCTTTTTCGATTAACACCTTTATTTTCACTAAACGGAAATGATTTCTTTTCTACCTGAAATTTATCATTACGAGAATTATAATTCGACGAGTTTCTTATTTTAAAACTGTTACTAGATCGAACATTATCATAATTATCCAATTTATCGGCTAACTGGTATGGAGAATTAATTTTAGGCCATTCATCTACAAAATGTTCCCGAGTTGTTGAATTTACTTGTTTCTTTAATTGTTCAGTAATAATTAAATTTTTTAAACTATTAAAATCTGAAATCTCGAGTCCTGTTATCCATTCCTCAAAATAGTTTTGTAATTCGAATGGATATTCCTTTCATGTACTTTCTGGATTTTTAACATGATTTAAAAATTTAAATCTAAACTTATCAGCACTTAACTTATATTTCTTAAGCAATAACGATTTTATATATTTATAACTATTTGCATTATCTTCGTTTTCACCCGCTATTACTTGCATAATTTCATATGGGAGCAGTCCCAATAATTGTGACACCCAATACTCTTCATTTAACCCAATTCATCTTGCCTGCCTTTCAAATAAAATTAAATAAATGTTTTTATCCCCATCTTTGATTTTATATTCGTGCATTAACTTTCGAAAGTCTGTATGTACATTTCTACTTTCATCGTTGGTACTTAAATCTGAAATATTTACATTTTGAACTATATTTTCAATATGTAAGCGTTCAAGTTCATGCTCAAGGTCAGCCAACGTTTTGGCGGCTATTTTTGATGCAATTCGATCTACAGAAATCCTACTTAATAAGCTCTTACTAAACTCTTCATCATACGTCTCTAGTTCCGTTATAATATGTTTTAAAACAATTATTTTAGCGTCTTCAGGTACGGAGAGACCCAATTCTGTTGCTAATTCTATTAAATCTATTTTTTTAGCCTAACCTCAAAAACCCATACTTTACAAATTATAATACTTAATTACTTTATACATAAAAATACTATATCAATAACGAAATTATTACTTTTACTTCACTCAAAACAAAAATAATTGTTTCTTTAAAAACGAAATTACTTTTTGCAAACGAAATTAAGAAAATACTTTATACTTATTCAGTAAATTCTTAAATCTTGTTCACGACTTTAGAATAGGTTACTTAATACCTTAATATACATTTCGAAACGAAACAATTAAAATTCGACTACCTCAATTCCGAAAGCTTCGCGATTTATATCCCTCTTCTGATTTGTTATCAGTTCCATTCTATTTGTCAGATGATGAGTCAGAAACTTAGGTGGGGAAGGAAGAAGTTTTTATAAATTTACTAATATTTAAAGATTTATTTACAAAATTGGAATATTTACAAATATCTTTAAAGTAGCTCCTTCATATAATCTCCTCTCTCAATTACTTGTACATCTCTCTTAACATGACATACTAAGCACTGCCATCTAGTGGCCACTCATTTTCTTAAGTAATATTACAGCTTGATGCTAACACAACTGTTCTAGAGTGTTTTTATTTCCTACACTTTTTAAATCCCTAATAATAATCAATAAGAAGGATATTCTTCCTAAAATTTTAAATTGTGTAGGGCCAATGAATATATTTATTACTGTCCCAAACATCATCGAAACCGACATGTATTCCAATTACTTACCAAGCAACTGAAACTTACCAAGCCGAAATAACCTCAAAATTGGAAGAAATTATGTATGAAAAAAAATTTTATTTATTATCTATTTATGCCTATCATATATATGTATATATGATACGCATAAATAGATAATAAATTACATTTTTTCATGATTACATTTTAATATATATATATATATATATATATATATATATATATATATATATATATATAAACAGTATAAATAATATTTCAATATCAGATATATTATATTAATCACATAAAAAAAATAAGAAAAGAATGCACAAAGTATTTTCTTTCATTTATTTATCATTAGTGTTTTATTCACATTTACCATTCATTATGATATATAATTTATATTTAATAATAAACAATTTTCATATTTTTCAGGGACAAATAAATAAATATGCCATATATTAGTTTCGTTGAAATATTCAAGTTAATTCGTCATCCAAACTCAACAAGCAATAAGCTTAAAATCAAGCATGAACTTAAAAAAAAACCAACTAATTTTAAGAAGTTTTTATAAAACAGAGATTTAAAATTATGGAATTAGTGAACAATGCAATATCTATAGATATATAGTAAAGTATCATATCATATAGATATACTTCTTGAAAAATTAGATAAAAAATATAGACTAAAAAAAGTTCACTACATAAGAAATGTAAATGCTAAAAGTATATATATATATATATATATATATATATATATATATATATATATATATATATATATATATATATATATATATATAATAATATATAAGTCCATCTACTTTTTTGAGAAAATTAGGGCAGAATTTACTCAGAGCCACTATGTTCCAAAAATTCATCATGGGGAAATCCTCAGACCTTTTCCTTTTTGTAAAGGAAGAAAGATATTTACCTTCTCATGCCAATTTAGAAGCATATTTTTGATAAAAACATACAAAAGATAACTTCAAAAACTAGGGACACTTGTATTGTTTATTGGGGATGAAAGAAGAGAACACACAAATTATCTTCTGGAACTGCGAAAAACCAGAATTCCAAACTTAAGTGAGTGAATAGGAGCTTGTTAACTAAAGTATACAAGTGATTGGATTGATTACTCAAACAACCAAGTGTTCCTCTGCCACATGGTCATTACTAATTTTCGAGAAAAATTCTAAGTTTTATTTTTACAAATAAAAAACATCTATCATAGATAAAGTAACAAAAAAAAATTATGGTATTTATAAACATAATTACAGCTTTCACTATTTTTTAAAATTTTCAAATTCTTTCTTTCTTTATTTATTAATGTTTTAAACATCTCTTCAAAACACTGATACAGTTTAAAAATAGTTCAAATAACTTTAAAAATAAATTTCAAAAGACTAAGTTATTATTTTTGAGCATCATCCAAACTTGCAAAAAAGTGAAGGACTAGTTATAACAGAACTTGAGAAATATTTATTTAAATTTCTCTATAAACTAAACATTACAGCTTGTTTTAGGTATGTTGCGGAATGAATCCCCTTAATACTATTGTATTAAAACTCATAGGGAAAAAGCAAATTTGTAAGAAATCGAGAAATTTAGAATTACATAAATAAAAAATATTAATAATGGAAAAAATAACATTTTAATCTTAAATACTTTTTTAATACAAAATTTAATGAGCAGTCAGACTTTATGAAACAAAAATTACATTGCATATCAAAACTATGGCAATTGGCATTGATCTAGCTATTCATTTTCCAGGCAAAAAACACATATTAGCATTATATTTACTTTATCTTATTGCATAATGATGTACTACATATTCCAACCTATAATGCACATTGATACATTTAATCAATGTGCATTATAGGTTGGCATTATAGGTGTATTTTTTAATTTTTATGTATATTCATCATATTATATGCACCTCTCTTTTATGAAGAAAATTGAAATATTTTTGTGTAGTGCTCTAACTTTTGAAGCCATAAGACAGATTAATCCAGGCTTTTACATCCTTACAAGAAAGCATGGATAGACGAATAGTGTGAAAAACTGTGAATATGAAATACAGTATTTTCCTGTATATAGTCTGCAGTGGGGTATTATCTGCAAAATCTTTTTTCGTATTATCTGCAGCAAATTTTTTGGTGAAAAATCAAAAACTGCTGATAAGGTAGGTGTCACATAAAATAAAAAATGCACAGTGTGATTAAAATATAATTTGGACAGAAAAAACAATTATTTGAAAATAATCAGTTTGAATCCACCTCATCACAAAGAGCAAAAAACTGAGATGAAAGCTCAATCAGATCAAGAGTGATAATTCTGAAAAGCTAATAAAGCTTGTTGATATCTATTTTTGAAAAACTTATAAAACAATGTTAGATATATATTTTTTAAAAATGAAACTAGTTTTATTTACAGTTAAATGAATGAAATGAATTTTATTTGAATTACGAATTGTATAGAGTTCTTTTCTACAGCACATGCTTTTTTATTTCACTTTAACATGTTTGTTAACATTTATTTATTAGCCTTCTCTATAGCTTTTAGTTTAAAATCTACAGTATAATTTAAAAGATTTTGCTTCCACATGACTTTATATAAATCTGATAATTTCCAGAACGGAATTGTTGATTAATTATTTCAGTTTCTATGTCCCAACATTAGCAGAGAAACATAAAGTAGTGCAATACAAAGTCTTAAAAATTGTAAATGTCTAAAAAGATTACTTCTGAGATTTGGTGGCTTAAAATGAGAAATGAAAAATAACTAGGAACTTTAACTATATTGGTGATTTATTACACTTCATTAAATATCTATACATAACAGCATCTCCACAATTCAACAGATGACAATGAGTATTTATTAACATGAAAATTTAATATTAAAGAAGCATGTGACTAGTAAAGCTATTTGGCACAAGTCATCTAGCAAAAACAAATTCTTTTCTTGCCAATGTTCAACAAATACCTACCTCCAATCACAACCTTAAATACACAGTTTAAGCACCGTCCACTTCTAAAACTTGTTTATTAGCCAAACCCAAAACCTAGAAAGTAAATATTTCTGAAAACAGCCACTTAACAGCACAAAATCTTGACTTTATGAAAGACCAACAAAACACAAGTTTTGCAGAAAGCAGAAAAAGATCTAAACATTCTCCTCTGTAACTGGAAATGGAGAAAACATAAATTCAAGTTTTATTTTTTACACAGCAGTCTGTACATAATTTCAGTGTAACCTCTGAAATTATTTCTGCTTTTGGACATTGCTGAACAAGTGGAGGTTGACCATACAAAACTATTTTTTAATTAAATATGAAAAGTAATATAAACTTTAAGAAATACTTAATTTGACAACAAAAACAATTCAGGTCAAGAGAAAGTGTAAACTGATGATAGCCATTAGCAGCTGTAATTTTTTTCCAAGTAAACAAATTTGTTCTTGAATGAAGTTGAACAAATTTGATAACAGATGAAATAGGTTAGTCGAGTCAGGGCACCATCTATCATTTATTTTATAAAACATAAACAACATTTTTTTTCAAAAATTTATTGTAAGTTTTTACTGACGGAGAATGTTTTCTATCAGATTATCTGCTGTGGCATACAATACGCACAGCAAAAATTCAAACTTTTTAACACATAATCGGCGGATTGTATACGCAAAATACTGTATTTGGAAAAAGTATTCAAGGTGCTATAAAGAATCAGAAAGCACTTTAATTTAGGAGATTTTTAAATGGTATTTAATGGATAATATGAAGCAGTTGTAGCCAGAATACAATACAGACATCATAGCAGCATTCTAGATGGCTTAACATCATTTGTTCAGTATTTAACTATGTATCAATAAATCTTTTAAAATATGGTATCGGTATTAATGTGAGATCTGATCAATAAAGCTAGCAAGGTAATTTTAGCAGTTAACCCCTCATATAATTAATAATTTAAAATATTTAATAACATTAAAAATTATATACATATATACAATTCATAATATTTGTATAGACACTAAACATTCACAGACAAACCACATATAATTACGAGGGTTACTCAGAAAGTGAGGAACGTTTTGTAATAAAACAAAAATTAGGTACAGGAAAAAAATTTTATTATATATATCTGAAAGAGTGAATATAATGCTACTTTTCTACATAGTCACCAAACAAATTAAGGCACTTATCGTAGCGGTGGACAAGCTTCAAAATTCCTTCGTCATAGAAATCCGCCGCCTGCGATCTCGGATACTCAGTGACGCACGACCGGAGCTCGTCATCAACAAAACGCTGTGTCGCTAGCCAGTTCTTCATCTTCGGGAACAAGTGAAAATCACTCGGTGCTAGGTTGGGACTGTAGGGTGGATGTGGAAAATCTCCCATTTGAATGTGTCAAGAATCATTGTTGTGAAAAAACAAACATTTTGACAATAACTTTCCTCGGTGCTTGTTTTGCACTACTCTTCTAAATTTGCGCAATGTTTGGCAGTATTGATCAGAGTTGATTGTTGCACGCTCGAGAAAGACAATAAGCAGCAAAACTTGCCTATCCCAAAAAACAGTAGTCATAATCTTCCTCGCTGACAAGGTTTGCAAAAAATGTTTTGGTTTTTTGGGGGAACCTGTGTGCTCTCACTCCATGGATTGCAATTATGTCTCGCTATTGACGTGCTTCACCCCAACGTCTCAACACCCTTTATGATTTGATCCAGTAAAGAATCACTATGTGTGTGGTAGGGGTCAACAAATGTTAAGGCTGCTCCCATTCGCTGACCTTTATGGAGGTCTGTAAGCATTTTTGGCACCCATCTTGCACAAAATTTATGGTAGCCAAGCTTGTGAGTCACAATTTCAAACAACAAAGTCAGTGAAACTTATGAGAGCAAAGCAAAAGCTCCGTTATTCTGAAGCGACAGTTTTCACGAATCTTCTTATCAACTTTGGCGACCAGATCGTCTGTCACTATGCTCAGGCGTCCATTCCTCTCTTCATCATGCACATTGGTTTGGCCATTTTTAAAAAGGATACACCATTTTTGCACTGAACTTTCATTCATCACGTTGTTGCCATACACTTCGCACAGTTGCCAATGAATTTCTATTGGTTTTATGTTTTATGCTAACAAAAACCATATTACGAACCACACTTCACAACTGGCAGGATTTGAAATTGCAGCACACATTTTAAATTGGAATATTGGGAAAACGGGCAGCACGGAGATGTTCTCATTCTGACGGCTGGATGCCAACTGAAGCTCTGAGCATGTGCACACCAAAACATACGTGATCGCTGTGCGCCTAGCAGCATCAGACAGAAACGTTCCCTACTTTCTGAATAGCCCTTGTACAACTCACAGAATGAAATATTTTGATTTTTTAAGAAATAAAAAAGGTAATTTATATACTCTATATAAATAAAAACCATGCTTATCTTGCAGTTAGAGAAAAATTAGCATTTGACTAAAATTACTAGATATTAATAAATTGATATGTATCAACATATTTCATAAATGAGCATTTAAAAGTTTTAGAATATAAAACGTTAAAATAGTATATTTAATGATTTTTAATTCATAAGTTGTTTATAATAATAAAATTATTAAAAATCATTAATAAAAATAACAGCTTAATTTTGTTCATAAATCATTTTAAGTAATAATTTGAAATAGAAATTAATTGAATTCTATTATTCAATTTTAACATAAATATGTGAGTTAATTCTTAAATTTAAAATATATATATAAAAAAATATTAAAAAAATTGGAATTTGATTTTGTTTTTGATATGTGGAATAACATAAGAAAACATTTAATTAAATTAGAGTGATTAATATGATTGAAAAATGGAATTGCAATACAAATGTATTAAGTATTTTAAGTACACATTTTGAATCAAATTTACATTTCCATATCAAGAAAAAATTAATAAAAAAAGTTTTCCAATTCTTATGTACCTTATAATTTTTATTGAATAGTTTAAAGTTCTTATACTATTATTATTTAAGTTTTCAATTTGATTATAAAAAATTTTTCATTCTCTTTTTTCATGTTTAAAAATAAAATCCAAAGGAAAGTGCATATAATTATTTTACTTTTTAAGTTGTTTATTTTTTAATTATAATAAGTTTTTATTCATGCATTTATTTTCAATAAATATAAATTTATTTTAAGAATTATATTAAATATAGTTTTTAAAAAAATCAAGGACTATAGTTCTAATACATTTTTAAGATAAATAATTTCATCAAAATTTATGTGATTTTAAGAATTTTCAAGGATTGAAAACTATCTTGTAAAAAAAACACAAATAAAATTATGATAAAGAAAATTGTGAAGTTAATAAAGGAGTTAAAGTTTAAATAGGCTATTTATGTAATAAGACACTGACTTAAAACAGTAAATAACAAATATAATACATATACTTATTGACACTCTTAAAGCTAAAATTTTCTACCAACAATTTTTTAAAACTTATTGAAACAGAATGTGAATAAATGTGAAATCTATAAACTATGTGAATAAAAATATGAGTTCTATTTAGATATTTAGGACTAGATTAGTATTTTTTTTAATTCATTAAAATCTGCATTTCTTAGCATGTGTATACTCCTTACATTTACAAGGTAATCTAACTTTTGTATTGAAATACTAGTTACAAATTTAATAACATTGGTAAAACATATAATTCTTAATGTATTAAAAAATTAACATGCAATATGACCCAAAATCTAATGTAAATTATTTCAAATATATTATCATTTTAGCACAACCGTTATATTAATATTTCTCATAACTATTTTGCATTATAATTAATATATCAGAAAATATACTATTTATATACAAAATATATATTATACAAAAGTATGAAATAAAATGTTGTTATTCATTAAAAAGAATTTTTTGTTAATTATTTTAAAGAACTATTACAGGTTTAATAATTAAACTTACAAAGACGTTGGCTGTCCAATCTTTCGCAAGCTAAGTGTAGGTGGCCCTTCTCTCTCACTCAAGTTATGCAAAGGGGAGCTTTTAACAGGCAAATCAAATTTTTGTAACAAATTTGAGTTCAATTGAACAAGAGAATTGATTTCTAAAGCCTATAAAAATTAAATTTTGAATATGAAATTTATATAAAGTCTTGTAAAGAAATAGGCTATATTTCAACATTTATAATTTGTTGATATATTTATCAAATACTAAACTTAATTTTCACATGATCTTAAATCCATATCATATCAAATAAAAAAATTGCTTTACCACATATATAATTGCAAACTTTGATTATTGTGCAAAAAAAATTGATGCAGATGTATATCATTCTGATTTGATATCATTTTTCATGTCTGTTAAAAAATAATAAAACTTATATCATGCTATCTTTTGAAGACAGTTTTAATGTTTCATATTGCTTATTAATTCAATGATGTTATGAAATCTATTATTTTTGAATATTATTGAATAATCAATGTTTTTTAACTAGGATATAAAATAACATACAAGATATCTCATAAGTATACAGCATTTATATTTAAAATATTAGCAGGATTTTTCAAAATAAAAAATTAAATTTATGATAAAATTAATTTTTAAAATAAAGTAAAATTAAATTTATCAAGATATATGCATTTACAAATCAAGTAGCAAAATATAACTAAATTTAGAAGTAATTCCAACCAAAAAAGACTATGAGCAATAAGTTTTAATTTAAAATATTTAAAATCAAAATGCAGAATAAATTCAAATAAAATTCTTTGAATATCTTTATTGGGAGAAATTTCACAGCTTAAACATAATCATAAGAATTAGGATTGAAAAAATAATTTTGTAAATTTTCTGATCATTTGAATCATGGAAATTAAAAGTTCAGATTCAGTAAGCAAGTAAATCTAATAAAAATTTGTCAAAACACCAGAAAAAAAAATAAATAAATAATTTAAAATTGTACTTAATTAAACTTAAAAAATGTATGGAACATATATTCACTATTTTTAGAAATAAATTTAATAGCATGTGTGAATTAATGTAAATTTTAAATTTATGATGGATATTCAACATTCTTTTCCTTTTGATAATGTTGAATTATAACAAAAGATTCTTGATAAATAAATGATAATCAAAATTTCTTATTCCAAGCAAAAATTATTGATAAAATATAGACCTCTCTTTTAATTCTTCTAAGACCTTTTTAAGGTGCTCTCTCAGAATAGAGAGGAGGTGGAAAGAGTCTTTGTATTAGAGGTAGAATTTGCACTGCTAAACCAAACTTTAAAAAATATCACAAAAAAAACTAAGTTTTAACAACAATAATTTTTGGCAATATTTAGATGATATAAATTAATACCAAAATATCATCTAAGTCCTGATAAGCATTAAACCCAGCATTTAATATTTCCACTTAATTTTTATATAATACAAATATATATTCTTAATAAATTTTAAAGCCATATTCAAATAATTATTTTAAAATTTTCATTGATAAAAAAAATCTGAAATCAAAACTACTTTGTAAATAAGGAAGTACATAAAATATACCAGAAAACAATATAAAATATAACTGATGGCAAAACCCTTTCTTTAAGATTTCATAGGGTAGTGAAAAAAATAAAAAGAGATATTTAAAGTCATCAAAAATGTGATTGCTTGAAAGACAATTAGTTAAAGTTCTATGAGCATAAAATGTCACTTGATGATCATTTAAAATTACTATTTAACCTATTTAGCATGCATATATGCAATGTCTGACTAATATTTTTAAGCATAGAATATTTAACATACTTGGCCATGAAACATGTTGGGGGGAGATGGATATGTTATTCATCAATCATAAAAAAATTTAACAAGAACCTTATAAAATTTATTCTTCAGCCTCTTTATATCAGTAATTAACAAAAAAATGTTACTAGAAATTTAATTTTTTCCACTTTTTTTAAACTGCATTTCATATTAAAAACTAAGAAAGGGAGAGAGAAATATGCTATTTTTATTTAAATAAGAATAAATTTAATTTTTTATTATGTGTCTTATTTTTTTTTTATTTCTTAACAAAAAGAAAACTCATAAAAGTAAAAATTCATCAGTCAAATTTTCTTATACCTTTGTTTAATAGAAAAATAATATAATCTTTTAAATCAATTTAAAAGGTGCTAATATGTTTGCATAAACTATCATAAATAACTAAACAGCATAGAAACATTTGTATAATAGCTTCAAAAAGAAAATTCAAAAATAAAAGAAAATCACATACATCAGGAGATTCATATGCAGAATGTGAAGGAGATATTGCAAGACCAACACCATCATACAGATTCCTATCATTAAAACCTTTGTCTAAATCATCACCACTATCCTAGAAAATTAACACATGAATTTCTCTAAATAAACATTATTCATAAAAAATTACTTAGCAGAAAAAGCATACAAAAATTTACTCACTTAGAATTTACCTAAAATTATTAAGATTTAAATCTTTCTAAAGCTATAATTCCAGTTTATATTAAAGTTTATATTTTATAATACTATAACTTCATGAATAAGTAGATACCTAAACTTATTGTAAGTAAATTCAGACACTGTAAATTCTTTTGATGAATTGGTATACCTTAATTAATCAGATTTTATATTACTTAAAAAAATTGCTTAAATCTGTTTTTGAATAAACAGTTGTTTTTTTTTTTCCACTAGACAAAGTTGTTTTAAAATTCATTTAAATTTTTTAAAGAATTCAAATATTACATAATTTATTAAAATTTAATCATATCACATTCAACCAATCTTTAATAGTTCTTGTTCAATTACACTTATACTGTAATAGAAGAAAAATTTAAATTTTTATTTCATATGTAGCAAGTATTTCTTTCTGAATCTCATATTCAATTAATTAATTTGTATTCCTACTGGTTCATCAAATTTAAGAAAACTGAATTTAGTTAAATGCAAAAAGAAAAAAATAATTATATATATATATATATATATATATATATATATAACTAATAATTTAGTCATAAAAGTTTTAAAATAATTATATGAGATAGTAGATCCTTTAAAAAAAATTTTTTTGGCGTGTGTTTTCCAATTAATTTCAATATTGTGATTCAATAATAAAAATACTGTTATATAATAAAAAAATATCTATAAACATTACGAAATTTTTAACCTCATATGAATATTTGGAATCTTCATCAGAATTTGGACTGTCACTAAAATCTTCACGCGATACCTAAAAAATCAAATATGAAAATTAATTTTGATCAAAACATTCAAAAAATTTAATACTATAACTCAACAAAATACTTTCATATAAAAAAACATAAATGATCTTAGAAAAAGTCATATCTCACTGAATATAATATATAATTAAAATGAAATACTTTACAACTAAAAATTTACATGAGGATGGTAAGATAGATAAACAAAGCTCTCTTTATAGATATTTTTCTCATAAGTATCAACAAAAGTATTTTATTTAAAAGAAATCTGCACCTTTAGATACATATATTTAAATTTTTAAAAGTGCCAAGAAAAAATATTAAATGTATGAAATTTATACATTATGTTACATTAAACTAATCAAATTAAGGAAATTTTGCTATGCAAATTACTTTACAATTTAAAACAATGAATACACTTTTATATACAATGTCAAACGAGAAACAGAAAATGCAAAAATTATCATAAAGTCACAATAACAGCAAAGTAATATGAAAAGCGTTTTTAAAAATAAAATTAAGAACAATCAGAAAATAGGAAATGTACATTTTCACAACAGAACACATTGCAAAAAATTTAAAAGTATTTTTTAACAGCAATATTTAATGTTTTAGATTTTAGATAAAATTCTTATATTCCTTATCCTTATTAATGAACTGAAAAATAATTTGTTTACAATTTTCATTTTTTTCATTAAAAATAATTGATCAGCATAAATAAATATTAAAACATTTGTTATTTACACAAACTACTGATTATAATTATTTAAAATATGAATGAAAAATTCCCAAACCGATTTTCTTTCTTCAAGAATGTGACGTTCAAATTTATTATCTTCTTCTTTTGTGTGTCGCATATTTTTTGATAAAGAAGAACCTTTAGGCATAAAAGACAGACTAGATGACTTTTTTGATGCAGGTGGCATCTTTAAAGCATTTAATTTGACAGATGCTAGTTGGGTGCCTCTTCTATTTTCAAAACGTGCCAACTCCAAAGGCTTGTTTTCAAAAACATTATCTTTATTTGCAAGTTTAGATGATGGCTAAGAAGAAAATAAAAAAAATATTGCAAAAATATTTTAAAATTGCTAAAAAACTGATTATATAATTAATTATGTTATATCAATAATGTACAGTAACTATATTTTGATGTTCTAATATTAAATAAAGACTTAAATATAATCCATAAAATCAATTGTTGATCTCTCTTTGAAAAAATAGATAATTGTTTATGAAAACAAAATTAAATCAAATAAGTCTAATTTTTTTTTCATTTTAAAACTTTAAAATAAGTTTTTACTGTTAATCCTCCTAAAAATATTGAACAGATCAAAGTGTGCTATTATAGAGAATTATTGAACAGAAAACCCTGTTAATATGGAGAAATTTAAAAAAATTCAAATGATCACATATTTAAATAAATTTTTAAGGGTCAAATCATTATATTTTGCTATTTTTTATGATAAAATAAAAATATTTTTAATAGACATTTTGAAAATATAAAATAATTGTATGCATAATTAAAACTGAAAAGGAAAAATGTGAATAATTGTAAAATTAAATTCTAATAGCATAAAAAATTATTTTTAAGAATATAGCAAATTTAAAATTTTGAACAAAAATCAATGCAAATGGAAATTTTATGAAAAAATTTTTTGATTAAATTATGCATCTTATAATATACTTATTTCCCTAAATAAAGCATTATTTTGATAACAATTTTGTAGAAACTCAAGCACTCGAATCTTAAAACCTAAAAAGAAAACATTCAAACATGTTTAATTGAACTCTTTAAACTAAAAAAACTGATTAAATGCTTGAAGGAAAATTTTTTGCCAGAGCAAACATCATTAAAATAATCAAAAAAAATCTTTAGATAATATTAAATTTAATTTCATTCTGTTTTTTAAAACAATATTTTGATTATGATATCCACTGATTTTTTTTAAGTCAAGGGAAATATCCGTGTCTACAATTTAATGTGTAATGCTAAAAATTAATTATCTTTTTTTTTTACTAATGAACTTACGTTAAATTCACTACATTACATTTAGAACATTTTAAATTTAACAGTTTAGCTGTTTAGATGATTTGGGTACCTAAATTGTTCATTTTTTTATTGCAAAAAACAAATGTTCAGTACAAAATAAGATATATTTAGCAGTATAGTTGAAAATTAATATTTTTAACTATATACATAAAAATTTTTAAGTTTTGTGGTGGCTGCCACTCAGGGTGACAGTGGTAAAGTTTTCTTCCAGTGGAGGATTATTTTCTAAAAATTAAAAAAATTAATTTAATTATTTTTTAAATAAATAAAATAAAAATGAATACCTATTAGTAGTTCAGTGTATTCAGTTTTGTGTGGTATAAATGGAAATACTTTGAACTTTTTCAATGCACTTTGACCTCTAACCTTCGAAACTTCCAGTATAGTGCTACCATCTATTCCATCAAGTGCAAATAAACTCCTCGTAAGATATATTCAGGTATAACAACATGATGCACTCAAAAAAAATTACCCAGAATAATACTCGGGTGTGACATTTTGGAACACCAATGCTCTACCCAAGATTACCTTGGGCATAACAGTTAAATATACAGAGTGATCATAATTAAACTGCAAATTTAAAAACGCTGTAAAAAATAATCACTGGTCAGAAAGACCTGAAATTTCACCAGAATGTACTTCAAGCAGGGGGATTTTGTTTAGCGTGGAAAAAAATTAGGAAAAAAAGTGGTCAATAGATGGCGCTGCACAGGCGGCTGTAGATTAATTACATGAATTCTGACATGAACAATAATCAATTGTGGCTGTAAGCTGAATGTTAAACCAGTTGTGCTATTGTAAGTCAGGCAGATTTGTGGCACTCTTGGTGTAAAGCCTATTCAGAGCGACAAAGTGGTACCACATCCAATAGGAAAAAATCGGTTTTTAATTGCCCTGCGGCTAAAAACCGTAGAAAAACCAACAATAATTCGGTTTTTAATTGTCCTGAGTCTTCTTCAAGAAATTTTCAATATGGTGTCCACCATTTTCTGTTAGGAGGTGTAAACGTAAAACGGTATTTTCCACAGCAGCTTGGAGTGTATCAGTGCTGATGTTGTAAACGTGCTGAGTAATGCGGCATTTCAAATCCGCTAAGGTGTCTAGTGGAGCACTGTACACAAAATTTTTCAGAAATCTCCAGAGCCAAAAGTCACAGGGAGTGATGTCAGGTGATCGTGGCGGCCAGGGAGTTTGAAAATGTCGGCTGATAACACGGTCATTTCCGAAATGGCGTTGCATCAATATTGACAATTAACGAGAATTCAGGCTACTCAGCATTTTATACAAGATTTTAATTTGCATATTACCACCTGTGCAGCACCATCTATAGGCCATTTTTTTTTCCTAATTTTTTTCCCACACAAACAAAATCTCCCTGTTTGAAGTACATTCTGATGAAATTTCAGGTCTTTCTGACCAGTGGTTTTTTTACAGCGTTTTTAAATTTGCAGTTTAATTATGATCACCCTGTATTTTGATGGTCATAAAATAAAGGGGAGTTATTTTTAATCATATACATTTGTTAAGGAACATAAAACCTTAATTTTCAGTTTTATTATAACAGATAGTTGCTATGGATATTCAAGTATTTTACTTCCGGAAATTGTTTCTCAAAAATTTAAAATTTTTAACAACCACACAATTGCCTATTAATCACGCATTAATTAAAATTAAGCTTCCAGATATATGTTGATGAATACAACAAATATTTCGATTTCTAATAAACTGAAGTTTTTTGCATGAATTTGCATTATTTTTTATGCAAGTTCATATTATACATTTACGAATTTCCATGAAAACTTATGCAAAAAACTTTGAAGAAATATGGGCATATATGAAAAATTAAAAAAAATTTCTATTAATTTTTAAATTATTAGTTGAAAATTTCCAACATCATTTGATGATAATATTTTAAAACTCTAGATAAACTCATTTTGAGGTCATCATTAAAGAATAATTAATCTTGTTATTTTTATTTGACAATCCAATTTGAAATCAGGGTCCTGGGGGTATACTGTGCCCATTACTCATCACTCTAACTAAAATTAAAACAATTTCATATGCTTAGCAATGATATAGTAAAAGTTGATGTAATATTTTAAATTCAATAATTATACCCATAATTCAGGAAGAATGCTTAATATATTTTATATTAAGGTTACAGCATAATTGGAGAAATAAAAAAAAAGTTTAAATCAGAATAACCTTTTTAAATGCCTATATTAAATGATCCAATCTAAAACATTTAATAAAAAAGAATATTTTAAAATAGTAAATAAAAAATATGGAAATTATTCAATGGAAATATGATTGGTTTTAATATACAAAGAGTTTAATGCATATTAAAGTTTACTAACTATAGTAGAATTTCCACTTGAAGAAAGAACTGGAGCATGAGCAAGAGATGAAAGCTAATAGAAAGTTAGAAGAAAGTCTGTG
Organism: Latrodectus hesperus; assembly: GCA_037975125.1. Classification (NCBI taxonomy): domain Eukaryota; kingdom Metazoa; phylum Arthropoda; class Arachnida; order Araneae; family Theridiidae; genus Latrodectus; species Latrodectus hesperus. The sequence continues at coordinate 67,281,129 of CM075853.1, forward strand.
AATTCGACAGTATCCATCATTTTGCTCTTATCAATAGACAATACAATATAAAATTAACAATATAGACAAGAATATCATTTATTGATACACATTAAACAAATGAAGTCATAATAAAATAAGAAATGGTTTTTGGCCTGTCATCAGTTATCTGTTTTTAATTGTACAGGCATTATGTATTTACGCACGTACATAATGCCTGTAAGTACGTTCATATGTGTATATATATAATCTATATAAGCCTGATTAATTTCTTGTAAAAAACAATATACATACATATTGAAAGGAAAAAAAAAGTCCTACAAGAAATTAACCCTTTCAAATGCTTGAATATAAAATATATACTACCTATTCTTTATTAATAATAAAAAGTAACGGCTGGACTACATCAAAAAAAAACTAGCACATTCTGAAAAATTAAATAATTAAAGCTAATTAGTGATGATTAAATTTCATCCAATTTGCAATATATACAGCTATTCAAAAAGACTATGTAGGAATGTTAGTGCCATGAGATATTCTAGAATTACTTTAAATCTACTAGCGTAGATTAAAAAAATTATATAATGTAAATATAAAAAAAAGTAAATATTTAAAATTATAATGAGAATAATTTATAATTGCTAATTTGGTACACAAAAATATCATTTTTTCATAAATGAAATTTACATAAAAAGAAAAATTTAAGAATTAGAAAACTAAGTAGGATAAGGCTGGTTTTTTTTTTCCAAAAATATTCACCAAACAAAGGAACTATATGACATTTTAATAGCATGCAATACATAAGCACTAAAGTAAAATGTCAAGTTATCAATTGTTTTTAATAATAACAAAAATAAATCATAGCAGTTATTGATAAATTTAGATGTTATTTTCAAGAGACTTGTAATGTTAAATCATGAAAATTTTGTAAATATTTAAAATAATTTTTGAAGAATTTACAAATTAACTTGATAGAAAATATTTAGAGAAATGCAGGGGAGGTAATTCATATAAATGTGAATAGCAGTCAATCAGGTTATTTTGGGTGACAGCTATAAAAACTTCAAATAAATGTTATTTATATTAATAGATTACTCAGGAGGCACAACCAAGTTTGTCAGTATTCTAAGTTATCCAGTAACATACACTGGTGGAAATGCAATTAAAGACACTCAAAAATTTACTTATTTTTCTTATAAATGCCCATGATATTTTTTTATACTAACTTTATTTGAATTAAATTTTTTGTCTTAAATCATTTTGTGCAAAAAACTTGCACAGAAAAGATAATTTAGTGAGTATTTACATCATTTAGTTTAAAAAATCCAATATTTCGAGTGGAAATGCAATTAAAGACACTTACTTTAAATCTTGAAATTTAGCTATCTAATACTTCATTTTCGTTTCTAAAGTGCTTAAAAGGAGCAGTTTGTTGTCTCTAGTGTGTCTGATACTAAATATTTCAAAACATCTTGGCTCAAATACTTATTACTCAAAGGTAGTTATAGAATGTGATGTAACATCAGGTTTAGATAAAAGAACGATCAAAATTTCGAATTTTAAAAAAAGATGGCTACTTAAATACGTCAATTGCAAAGAAAATTAATCATTCTCCAACTGTTGTGTGCAATTTTTTAAATCTACGTGATATGTATGGAGTTAAGAGGCGTCAGGTATTTGTAGTAAATTAAGTGACCGTCAAAAGTGGCAGATAATTCGTGAGGCAATAAGACCTAACCTAAATTCCACTATAATTAGAAGAGATTAACGCCTATCTGTTACAACTCAATAAATCAAACATATAATTAATCAATCTGGAGTTGTTAAATGAGCAGAAAAACATCGCAAACTTCTATTAAGTATTCAGCATAAGAAGGCTCATTAGGAATTTGCAAAAAACATGCAAATTGGGACTTTGAATGGAACAATGTGAAAATGTTTAATTTAGAGTTAATGAGAAAATGTTTAATTTAGATGGACCAGATCGAAACAAGTATTACTAGCATCGCATATGAACCAAAAAGGAGATTTCAATTAGCCGCAATTTTGATAGAGGCACATTGATCGTGTGTGGAGCTTTCTCGAGCTATGGAACAACCCCCATCTAAATCAATTCCTCCGATTATATTGAACTCCTAGATAACGTTCAGTTGAATTATGCCGAAGATATGGATGAAGATTCCAGGATATTTCTACAGGACAATGCAAGCATTCACAATTCTAAAGCAACAAAAGCCTTTTTTATGGAGCGAAACATCAAGGTTAAAGGCTGGCCAGCTAGAAGTCCCGCGCTGAACCCTATTGAAAACACGTGTGGGGGGGATTGATAACACAAAAAGTTTACGAAAACGGCCACTTTGAGTCAGTAATGGACTTAAGAGACAAAATTCGTTATGTATGGTCAAATTTGCCATTAAATTACCTTCAAAATCTTGTGAAATCAATACCAAATAGAATGCATGAAGTAATTGTAAATAATGGAGGTGTCACTCATTATTAATTAATAGATTTTTTTGAAAAACCACAAGTGTCTTTAATTGCATTTCCACTCAAAATTTCTGATTTTTTGATTAAATAGTCTAAATTCTCACTAAATTAAGTTTCTTTTGCAATTTTTTTTACACTGAATAATTGAAAACTAAAAATGTGATTCAAATAAAGGTAATTCAAAAAATATCATGTACTTTTATATGAAAAATAAGGGAATTTTTGAGTGTCTTTAATTGCATTTCCACCAGTGTACAACAAAAATGAGAGCAAAATTTTAGGCATTTAAATGAGATTAGAAACTAGATTGGATGGAAACTGGTTAATATAATTTCATGACTTATTATGATTACATGTTTTAATACAGAATTATAAGAGACGATTAACAATATTGTTATTTTTTTCTCTAATACATCTCTACCAAGATCTCATTTATTGGTTTGTAATATATTTTTAGTTGTATAAAAAACATTGATACCTTAAAAAATTAATTCCAAAGAGCATCTAGAATGGTGAATAATATTAAATATAAAATGCATAGTTTTGATTTTCAGAAAGTTTGTGAATGTTTGACCATACTGATGTTTAATTACTGAAAATATATTTTTTATAATGGAATATTTTGGTAATAAAATTAACAACAGTTTTATGCACATATCTATCAAGTATAAACTTATTTAATGAAGAGTTAAGTGACAAAATGAATTGATCGTCAAAAACTTCAACAATGTGATTGAGTGCATATGAAGGTCACTTTGAAATGTTTTAGATATTCCCAAGTAATATTTAAAAAATTTTAAGAATAATCAAAGCAGCTTCATCCAGCATCAATGAACTTTTATAGACAAATTTTTCAAAGATTAAATGACACAAGCCTTTCATGTTGCAATTAATGAAAAAAATTTCGTCTGAAATTTATTTTAAGCTGATTGGGCAGTAAAAAATCCTCTTTAGGATAAAATGGTTCTTATTAGTTAATTTTATTTACACTGGAGGCTCTTATCAAACATAAAAATATAGTCAAATTCATCAAGGCACAGATTCTTTTGATTTGGATACACTGAGAGATCACCCAGTAGTTGAGTAGCCAGGATATTGGCAATGGAGACTTACGTGCAATAGTGTAAGAAGTAGATCTAAGAAAAGGTGGTTGATGATAAAAAAATGTATAAAAAAATTTAAAAATTGGAAAATCGAAGTCAGAGACACGATTGTCTGGAAAGATAGGCTAAGTTGCAATAAGGAAGAACTTTTCAACTAATTCTTATTTGTGTACACAGAAAAAATTCAGTGATTTTTTAATTTATTTTTTAGTATAAAGTAGATTTATATACATCAATAGATAAGTAAGCAAAATTATAAGTATTTAGAATTAGCTAAACATGAAGACATCATTTTAAGTTTCTCAGAATCAGTTGAATTGAAACTACAAAAAAGTTAATTTTCTCACAAACATTGGATGTTTAGAAATATTAGCTTCTTGGTGAAAAAAATTCAGAAAGATATATTAAAAGTACAGAAATTAGTTTTAATACATGATTACATATTACAAAAAAGAATATACATCTTTTCTGTAAACATCAAAATTTTGATATAACTTTAATTTTATTTACTTATAACTTTATTTACAGGATTCCCAAAAAACTGTACACTTCATACATTTTAAAAAGAATTTCTATTATTTTAACTTTTTTATTTGGGAAATTTCATGAGCAATTAAAGCTCATTAAAGAAACGTATGATATTGTGAGATATAATTGAAGCTTTTAAAATAAATGTAAGAAACTGAAATAATCATTCATAAATAACATTAGTTTAGTTAAGAATGAATAATTATTTCAGTTTCTTATATTTATTTTAATATTTAATATTGAAAGAAATTAATGAATATAATATAGAAAAAACAATAAATTAAGAAAACACAATGAAAAACTACCACCTATTTTACTAAAAATTAAACTCTAAATTAATTATTAATAGTTAAAATGTGATGATATGAATGCATGCTTTTTACTACAGTTAAAATGCACAAACATACCTGAGGCAGTGGAGCTTTTGGAAATCTTCCAGAAGATTGCGATACATCATTTATTGGATCTAATGTTCTCTTTACATGACAAAGTAGAAAACAAATATTTATACACAACAGTATACATTGAGAATAAGAACACTCTAAGGCACTACTATTTTAAACGTGGATGTATGGTGCAAAATGTGAGCAACAAGCCAAGTGCATTAAAAGTGACGGTGGTGAACAGAGAATCACATCTTTAAGCGAAATTTCAATTCATCATACAACCCCTTATTAGAATGAAATATATATTCTGTTAAATAGATTTTAACACATACATAAAAATTTCTATTTTCAAAAGAAATCCTTTATTGAATATTACTCATTACAGCTGAAAACAAGTAATAAAATTCTAACAGAAAGAAAAGTAGAACATTTCTAACACAAACGAAACATTTTTAAATTTAATAAAAGAGCCAACTCATTATATTCATAAATCATGGATTTCTGGTTTTCGTTTGAAAGCAAAATTTTGATTAATTAGTTAAATACTAATTCCTCAAATTTTTTCTATATTACAGTAAAAAAAAAAAGTAACAGCTAGTATAGATTTTCATGGATATAAAATAAGAAAATAGTTTAAATTAAAAATTGTTAAAGTTTTATTAATAAAATAAAATTGAAAAAGATTTTAAAAAATTTTACTTATGATACTTGAAAAAATTTGTTAAATTTATTCATGTATTTAATACATTCTCAAGTAATTTTATTCTCAATTTTCTATTTTTACATTGCAAAGCAATTAAATAATATGCAATAATTTAGATATGAAATCCAGTCAAATTACAAAGACAATTTTTGGCATGGATGCAAAAAAAAATGTATAAAAAAATTCATTGTCTTTTCCCAGTGTTGTAAATCTAAATCAATTCAGCAGGAAATAAAATGTCATTACAGTGTAACAGTGACTGCATAAAAAAGAAAACATTTGTGCAGAATTTCCTAAAAAGGATTAATTCAAAATTTTCAGCAAACAATCTTAAAAGATTAATTTTTAACAATTGAAAGCTCTCAGAAAAGTAATAAACAACACAGTTTATAGAGTTATTATAATAAAAGTAATCTATACTTCCTTTATAAATCAAAATCTTTCAAGCAAAATGATAAAAACTGCATCTTAAAAATTTGATTTTTTTGTGCAATTAGTGTGTGTGCAATTTTGTGCAGTGTGTCAAAATGATTTCAACAAAACTTCAAACCTTAGATTGTGAAATTCCGTCTTGATTTTTTTTATACTGAGCATACATCTTGAAAGAATAACTATAAAATATTCATTCTATATGCATCTTTAAATGATAAAAATAAAAATATGAAAACATATACTTAAAAATGGCTGATTCTAAGTGATAAATAACAATAGTATTCAAAAATATATTCATGATATTTTAAAAATAATTATTTTTATAATTTCATATGCATATATTTTTGAATAAAAAATAAAATAAAGAATTTCTCTAATAGAAAAATAAAAGAAATTCTCTGAATAACTACATAATTTATTTAAATAAAATACAGTTATATTCCTAATGATAATAATAATCTTTTGTTGCAAGTATAGTAATTTTTGCTGTAAGTTTCTAACAACGAACAATATCAGTTGATTCTAAATAGAATTTGAAACAACCATTGACAGATACATAATTATTTCATGAATAATCGTAATTTATCTACTTGTATCAAATCAGTTTTACTATACACTTATGCAGTGGCAAATAAACTATGATGCTGTTTTTATATTAGAGCAATAGAGGTGGAGTATTAAATACGCAAGTATCAAATACATGCAGAGAATTAGATACGCATGAATGTATAAATATAATGTAATAAATTGATTTGTTAAAATATATGGATATTTCAACTTTGGAGATTTTTTACAAGCAGGTTAGCAAAAAAGTAATCTTAAAATAAAATTGAAAAAGATTTTATTTTGTTAATTTTTATTAAAAAAAATTGTTTTTTGTATGCAAAACAAAAAAAAATATCATTCTTAAATTATTTACATAAAATAATAAATTAGCTTGAGATAGAATCAAAATAAATTTTACATGACATTATGAACATTAATTATTTAATCAATTAAATGTTAAATATTTAATAAAATATTAACTTTGTTTTAAGTGAGAATTACAATCAATTGTCAAGAAGCTTCAGTGGTTTTAGAATAGACAACCTCCTGACCAGTCTCATTGGGCTATAGTTTCCAGTTTCTTCCATATAATTTTAATCTACGTAAATTTTCAATAAACTTCATTAAGTCAGAAAATGCATTGCTTTCTTGTAGCGTTTCTATGAGTATTTTGTTTATTAATATTATCAAAAAGTAAAAGAAAATATACATAATTTAATGGAATTTTATTAATTATAATGTTATTTGGCTATACATTTATATATTACGTTTCAAAAAAAAGATTTGAGCTCTCAAATAACTTAACCCAATTTACCTGTTTACTTAAGATAGTCAAAATTCAAATTTTTACTCCAAATATAATTTGCACTTTGACAGTAAAAAATAATTCAAATACAGCTAAGAATACTGCAGTAAATATATTTTTCCCGTTTTTCATCAATACACAGAACTGTGGATGCATTACATTTCTGAATAAAAACACTGTATTATCGATAACAATTAAACCGTTTCATATTTAATTATTTAAACACAGATTTATCTACATTCAAAAGCTTGCTATTAACAAAATGAAAATTGACTTCAGAACAAATTTTGTATCAATAGGAACAAAATGTTTTCTTCAGATTAAGAAAAGTATCAAAAAAGATTTAAAAAAAGAAGCGTTTAAGTCATAGAAATTCTTTTAATTATTTATTGCTATGCATTTAATATGTACTTACAAAATTTCACCTTGTTGGCTTTGAGATACTTCTGAAATAACGCGTTACAGTATACTAGTTACTTTATAATTCCTCTCTCTGTATTTACAAAACATTCAAATTGTTTATAATAATTTCGTCACGTTACAATTAGTAACACCGGTGACTAGGTAATACATCCTAAAAATACTTTCTTTGATCTATTGCCTTATTTAATTAGTGCTGCCATCTATCGTGAAGAAAACTATTTTTCTTCTTTATTGAAAAATGCTTCAAATGCGTTTTACTTTCTATTTAAAATTAAAATATATTTCCCTTTATTGAAATAAAATATTTCACCAGAAAAATATTTAAGTATGCTTAAAATTAAGTCTAATTAAAAAAATCTAAAAGTTACAGAAAATTAAATTTATTTAACAATTTTTGGAATACAGAATAGTGAAAAGGAATACTATCAATTTGCCCATGAAGATTATAATTTGTATAAAATATTGTAATATAGAATTTGAAAATTCATGTTAGCTAAGAAAATATTTAAAATATCGTAACAATTATGTAAAGCAAGAAAAAGAACAAATTTGATCGCATGATAAAACTTGATAAATATTTATTTCAGAATTATAATTTCAATAAAAACTTTAATTTTAAATATACAATGAAATATATAATGAGAAATGAATTCAATTTTTTCCTGTATAGATTTTTTACTTTTATATTAAGTGAAAATAAATGAAAAAAATATTATGTTGTGAAATTTATTTGAATAAAAGTTTTAAAAATATCACGATGATTCAGCGTTACAATTTTTTACATGAGTATATATTAAATTCAAACAAATATTTTTCTTTAAATTTATTATTTTTGTCGTTATATTTGTAAAAAATATGTACCTCAAAATTTCATGTCTGCAGAAGAAGACATATCATTTAACAATAAAATATTTCCAAATATATTACAAGTATGGTTTTTGTTAAATCGCTATAAATAAAGTTAACAATTATTTCATTTCATATAACATTATATGTTTAACAAAAAAATAACAAGGAATTATTAATCTAAATTGATTTCATTTATCTCAATCTAAACAAAATTGAGAGTGAACAGTTTGAGAGTGAATCCAGAAAATTATATCAATTTTTAAATTATATTTTAAAGTTGTATATTTAAATCATTTTTTCATTAAAATAAATAAAAGGCTTTCAATGAAATTTTTTAAAAGTCATTTCAGCCAAATTCCAGCATTTATAATAATTTTTTATTTTAATTATTTTATTCCAAATATATATTGTTTCACGTATAAAAAATTATTTTGATAAGTGATATATTACAGATGGAGACGATTACAGATTTCAATTAAATTTTTATACATTCATATACAAAATTATATACACAAATGTAAAAAATTAAATTTTAATGATTCTTATTCTTTTTCTTCTTAGAGGTGGGTTTATATGTTTTAGCCACGCGGTTCGGCAATCAAAATGCGCCGACTTGCCGCGTGCTTTTAAGTTTACTTTTAATCATCGGAAGAATGGTTTAACTTAAACGAAATACCAGCTTCTAAATGAAAACATTTAATTACACGTTAACAAATTGATATCATTCAAGACAATAAGGTTGGAAGTTACACAGACAATGCTTCATAGCAGCACGTTGAATTAGCGAGCATTGGCTCGACGGAAGATTCAGTTCCTTCGCATCGCCTCTCTGGGCACGGAGGTCTGGCCGAGGAGAGTCGATCAGTCTCGAGGGGTGTAGGGTTTCCCTACTCCCCGGTTTCGCCAAGTGGCGACTTAGTCCTGCTGACTTGAGCACTTTCTCGCTACTTTGGCGAGTTAGTCCGCCGCACACTCCCCCGCAGTGTCATTGAAAATGCACGAAACGACGTGGAAGTCGGACAAGTCGCCCTGTGCGAGTTGTCTGGACTTTCGCTGACACAGGTTCTGAATGAGTTGCTGAAGGTGATTTACTAGAAAGTTCAGGGGTGATCGCCAAGAAGGCCGGCTTTAAGCGATCCATAGAAATAGTCCGTTTCTCTCCCTTGATGAGTAAATCAAAAGTCTTGTCACCTCTTTGGAGCACTTGGTAAGGTCCATCGTATGGAGCTTGAAGAGGCTTCCTGACTCCATCATGCCGGACGAATACGTGTGTGCATGTTCGAAGTTGTGGATGCACGAAGATGGCTTTTCTCCCGTGGTTAGAAGTTGGAACCGGGCGTATCGTTGAAAAATGAGCTTTCAAGTCCTCTACGAATTGCTTCGGTGAAACGGCTGTAGAAGATGGGTCGAAGAACTCTCCAGGCAGTCGAAGGGTCTTTCCATACACCAGTTCGGCAGTTGTGACTCCGAGATCCTCTTTTAGTGCAGATCGGAATCCCAACAGCAAAGTAGGAAGTGCCGCTGACCACTGGTCTGTGTCGTACGCTTTCAGGGCAGCCTTGAAAGGACGATGGAATTCTTCTACCAAGCCATTGGCTTGTGGATGGTAAGGTGAAGTTCTGACCCTCTTAATGCCCAATAGCTGAGATAGAGCTGCGAAGAGGGTACCTTCGAATTGTCTGCCCTGGTCCGTTGTAATTAGGGTTGGACACCCAAAACGAGCTATCCATTCCGTGAAGAGCTTCCGTGCTACAGTGTCTGCCGTCATGTCTGGTATTGGTACAGCTTCTGGCCACCTTGTATACCTGTCTATTATAGTTAAACAGTAATAATTTCCCTGAGAAGGAGGAAGAGGACCGACTAGGTCGAGGTGTATGTGATCGAACCTCTGTGATTGGTCAGAAAATTTTCCTAATGGAGTTTTTGTATGTCGGTTAATCTTAGATTTTTGGCAAGGAATGCATTGTCTAGCCCAACTACTGCAATCTTTATGGATAGAAGGCCAAATAAATCGCGAGGAAATTAATTTTGAAGTTTTTCGAATACCAGGGTGAGCCAAGTTATGCAACGTTGCGAAAATTTTTCGGCGATATGGTTCGGGTATGAAAGGACGCGCTGTTCCTGTAGATACGTCGCATTGGATAGGAATTTCGCATTCCGGAAAAGTGATTTTTTTAAACTGCAAATTTTTATTTGAATCTAACAGGTGTTTAAGCTCCAAATCATTTGCTTGCGCATCAGCGATTTCCTTGTAATCGATAGGATTTGGAAAATTAATTGCATTTATTCTAGATAGAGCATCTGCAACGACGTTTTCAGAGCCTTTTATGTGATAAATTTCGGTGGTGAATTGGGAGATAAAGTCTAACTGACGAGATTGTCTAGGAGAACATTTATCCGAGCGTTGACGAAAAGCGTATGTCAAAGGCTTATGGTCGGTATACAAGGAGAAATGTCTCGCTTCGAGCATGTGCCTAAAATGTTTAATTGCCGCGTATGCCGCTAATAACTCTCTATCGTATGCGCTATAATTTTTTTCCGTCGGGGATAGCTTCCGAGAGTAGAATGCAAGAGGTTGTAATTCTCCGTCTATTATTTGAGATAATGAGCCTCCTAAGGCGAAATCCGATGCGTCGACTTGTAAAACCAATTGAGCGTCTGGTTTAGGGTGTGCGAGCAGAACTGCGTTGGCAATTAATTTTTTGCAGGTTTGGAATTCGTTTTCCGCGCTATCCGACCATTCCAGTTTAGTTCTATCGTTTTTCCTAGCGCCTTTCAAATACGCGGTTAAAAATGTCTGATGTTGCGCTATGTTAGGCAAAAATCGTCGAAAGAAATTCAGGAATCCTAAAAATCTTTGAAGATCTTTCACTGTTTGTGGCTGAGAATATTTAAGTATTGGTTCTACTTTATCGGGCAGAGGTTTGGTACCGGAGCTACTAATTAAGTGTCCCAGGAAAGAAATTTCTTCAACTCCGAAAATACATTTTGACACATTTATCGTTAATCCATAAGAATTCAGTTTTTCTAGTACAGTTCGGAGATGGATTTTATGCTCCTCTTCCGATTCGCTAAATATCAAAATATCGTCCAAATAGACGTAACAAAATTTAAGTTCGCCTAGGATCTCGTTCATAAATCTCTGAAAAGTCTGGGCTGCTCCACAGAGACCAAAATTTAAAAGTGGAAATTCGTACAGTCCAAAAGGTGTGCATACTGCGGTTTTTTTAATGTGTTCCGGATGCACCGGTATGTGAAAATATGCACGGACAATGTCTAATTTCGAAAATATGGTTTTTCCATAAAGTGCATTTGAAAAATCCTGGATGTGTGGAATCGGGTATCTGTCAGGTACTGTACATGCGTTTAATTTTTTATAATCGCCCACGATACGTATGCTTCCTGAATTCTTTACTACTACGTGAATAGGTGAAGACCAAGGTGATTTAGATGGTCTGCAAATTCCCTGGTTAACCATGAATTCGAACTCTTGTTTAACCGTTTCGTATAACTTCGGGTTTAATCGTCTAGGTTTGCTATGTATGGGAGGACCGTTTGTCTCGATATAATGGACGGTATCGTGTTTAACCTGTTTCGTGCCTAGTGCAACCGCTGTTAAGTCCGGGAAATCTGCCAAAATTTTATGATAAGGTGAGTTATTGGAGATTATCTTCAAAGAAAAGTAATTTTTAGATTTTGAAATACTTCCGTTTTTTGATAATTTAGTTATGTTATCGACTAATCTACGTCTTTTAAGATCGATTAAGAGGTCGAAATGCCTTAAAAAATCTGCCCCCAAAATAGGAACAGGAACCGTAGCGATTAAAAATCTCCAAGTAAAATTGCGTCTAAGGCCTAGGTCAACATTCAGTATTTTCGATCCATAAGTTAAGATTTTGGAATTGTTGGCCGCGAACAATTGTAAAGGATCTGGTTTTTGCCTTTTGAATTTATCCGGTAGCGGAATTACCGAGACGTCTGATCCACTATCTATTAAAAATTTTAAGTTGTTCCTTTTGTCAAAAATGTGCAAACGACACGACAGAGCGACTGCCGACATATTTTGATCGACAGCCGCTAGTTTGAGTTTTCCTGGTCAATGTGAGATGTGTAGGAACAGGGTGCTCTGCACTTCTTAGCCTTCTTACCGTACCGTTCGTGGTAAAAACAGTAGTTTCCCCTGCGGTCCTGTGAGCGATCACGAGAAAAACTACGCTGTCTGTGCGCATTACGAGAATGAAAACCCCTATTCTTATCGCGGGAAAGTCGTTCTACCTGTTTGCTTAAGGCGGAAATTTCGTTACGAAGCGCCGTCAATTCATCTAGTGAGTCAGTCCGTCGAGTATTTTCAACGTTAGGTGTAGCAGTACGGCTGAGTTCAAACACACTATTGTCTGCCGGAGGAATGCGCACCTCAGCTATTTTATCAGCCATGCTGGCTAACCTGTCTAGAGATTCCGAACTAATTGATAGAATTGCCTGCATTTCCGCGGGTAATCTCTGTAGCCATAACGTTTTAAGAAAATCGTCCGTTATCCCTGTATTTCCTGCCAATTCTCGCATCTTTCGTAGTAAATGGGACGGCTTATCGGCACCTAAATGCAGTTCAGAAAGTAATCTTCGAATTTGCTCGTTTTCGGAGACTGAAAATTCAGCAATGAGCCTAGCTTTTAAGGTTGGATACCTGTCTGATGCTGGAGGTGCGAGTAAAATATCGGAGACTGCGGATAATGTCTCGGGATCAATAGACGCAATGAGATGATTATACTTTGTAGCATCATTAGTTACTTTAGCGAGAGCAAAATTACTTTCTACTTGGACAAACCACAATTTAATATTACTTTTCCACAATGGTGGAATTTTCACGGCGAGGTGGGACACGTGGGATCCAACACCCCCTACTGCACCTTCACTCTGCTCATTCGTGTCAGGCATAGTGAATGAAATGTAGAAATTCAGAAAAACAAAAAATATGCGCGGCAATTATATAAATATACAATGATTAAGATGTTTAAATGCACTTTAAATATTCAATATACAACTAAACTCAGAAATAGGAATACGACGATAATCGAGAGAGAACATAAAATTCGGCATTTCGTAAAAAATATATATCTTATCTCATCTTTTAATTTATCGGGGACCAATCACAGAAAAATGATAAAGAAAATTCGATCACATACCTTTTTCATGACGAAATCCAGAGTATCGAGGGAAGTAATCCAATAAACGGGAACCATCCTCATAAAATCATGTTTTTTTAAAAAAATACAGGTAGTTAACGATGGTGTTTAATTAAAAGGTTAAATAATTAATTTAAAAAAAGCTGGATTTTACGTATTTTTTGAAGATTAAAAAAGATTACCGGGTCACCAGTTTAGCCACGCGGTTCGGCAATCAAAATGCGCCGACTTGCCGCGTGCTTTTAAGTTTACTTTTAATCATCGGAAGAATGGTTTAACTAAAACGAAATACCAGCTTCTAAATGAAAACATTTAATTACACGTTAACAAATTGATATCATTCAAGACAATAAGGTTGGAAGTTACACAGACAATGCTTCATAGCAGCACGTTGAATTAGCGAGCATTGGCTCGACGAGAGATTCAGTTCCTTCGCATCGCCTCTCTGGGCACGGAGGTCTGGCCGAGGAGAGTCGATCAGTCTCGAGGGGTGTAGGGTTTCCCTACTCCCCGGTTTCGCCAAATGGCGACTTAGTCCTGCTGACTTGAGCACTTTCTCGCTACTTTGGCGAGTTAGTCCGCCGCAATGTCATTAGGCACCTCTGCTTTTATCAGCATTTTGTACTATTAACTCCAAACCCAATGTTTCCTAGTTCCAGTTACTCGGGTCACTTATTTATTTATAAAGTCCGAGAGAGAGAGATAACTCTTTAATGGAATCTAGATGTAACTCTCTAGTATGAATGATGCCTAAAGAAGTTAATCTAGAAAAAAGCAAGAGCATCGCATTCGTAAATGATGCTTGGCCGTTTCCTCTTGCGTATGACATCTCCTGCAGATAGGGTATTGCTGAAACAGTCCCATTTTATGGAGGTGTTTTCTGAAATAGTAGTGCCCAGTTATGAAGCCTACGATTAAACGTATCTTCTGCCTAGAGCATCTTAGAATTTCAGAGGCAATCCTTGCTGATGATCCACAAATCATACTTTTAGCGTGGGTTTGACCAGGAGTGTTGAGCCAAGCTTCATACATCTTCCGTTTTTCCCATCTAAGAACATTGGTTTTTGCGGTCTTCAAATTGATCAAACAAAAAGCTTCTGCACTAATGGGAGTGTAAGACGATCCTTGTTTAGAAAGTTCATCACCCCTTTCATCACCTTCGATACCTTTGTGCCCTGGAAACCCTGGAAGGATCACCTTGTTTCTAGTTGCCCCTTCTGTAAGAAGGTTTCTACATTCCAAAATCATTTTAGATTTGATTTTGAAAGAACTTAGTGCTTTTAAAGCGGCTTGACGGGACAAAAATGAGAATCCGCTTACCGTGGTAGCCCTTCCTCATATTTAGTCGCAGACAGTGGATAATGGCCAAAACTTCTGCCTGGAAGACCGTAGCGTATAGCGTATCGCCCAAGGTTTACAGATAGGCTGGTTCTTGGTGAAACGCCACATACTCTCAGTCCTGAGAGGCTGTTTTTCAGAGATCCATCTGTGCATCTGTGTAGAGGCTGTTTTTCAGAGATCCATCTGTGTATTAGATTAGATCTCCTATTTTAGTTTTGAACATAATGTAATCCCATTCGTATCTAGTTGGAAAACTATGGACTTTTCCATGATGTCCGAAGGAATCAAGAAAGTAGGATCTTGAAATTTCCTTTAATACCCCTGTGGCCTTTGGCAACTGGTTGGTCGTACCATTGGTTTTGTAGCTTCCTTCTGTATACAGTCATTTTGGCAGTGTTGCAGATGAAGATGTCTAAGGGAGTCAGATCCAACATAACTTCCAATGCTCTGATTGATGCGGTGACGCAGAAAATTGAATTAAAATGGCCCAAATCATACTTGATTTCTAAATTACGCAGCCATTTACTAAACTGGAAAAAAAAACTCTCGACCAATAGCAAGAATTGATAGTGTTTTCGATAAATTAATCCACTTAAATTAATTTTTCTACTTTACATTATGTTTCTCGATATTGACATATTCCTTTAGAAAAAAGAAGAGTCGTTAAAATTAGCATTTACAATAATTATATTTACAAAAGCTACAGCTAATTAAAGCCAACCTGTTGTTGTGGCTATTTTCCAAATGTCTGACGAAGTCAGTCAAGGTCCATCAGACCACTGGCTCTAAGGAAATGAGGATAAGAAGAGGGTATATGAGTATATATCTTCATTGCAAAGTCCTAAACAGTTCAGGATGTGATTAGGAGAAGCATGCTCAGTTTTACATTTAAAACAGACCTCAAAGATTTTAATGCCTTCGAAATATGTGAAACCTCTAGTGTGGTTGCTTGCTCGTCTGGAAATTGCGGTTCTAGAGGCTTTGTCACAAATGAGGGCGAATAAAGAGCTCTTTGCCCGAGTACCAGCGATATCAGAATAGGTTGCCTTTTAGAAACAAAAACGCTTCCGCAATGTTTCAGTTTGCTATTTGGCAAGTTCATAAAAAATAATAATAATAAATAAATCAGGTTTAACATCGCCATTAACAATTTTGATAATTTAATTATTTTTTCCAACTCTGTGGATGAACATACAAATAATCTTAGAACGGTGAGTAGTTATCTTATGGTACATGGAGTTCTATTTAGAAGTTAATTAAAGTTATAAGTGTTCAAGAGTACTTTTATTATTCTAATTACTAAAATAGAATAAAAATATTATTAACATGAATACAGTTTTAATTCTTACGTTTTTTCATTTTTAAATAATTAATAAATTTTATTTTCTTTCATTCAAAAAATTGTGGACCGTATATTTATTAAAAAAAAATAAATAAAAATATAACTTTTGTTTATATAAATTGAGTAAATAATTGTTTTCAATTTAGGTTTACAAATCATTTTTCATAAATATTCACTTTTAAGAATTTGGCTAAAATTAATCTCAAAAATGAAATTTCATAGAAAATAATTAATTTCTTATTTTATTTTTAATTTCTATCTATCTAAATATCAAAATAATATTTACAAATGAACTGCACATTTTTAGATTTATTAATTATTTCGTAACATGAAAACATGTATCATATTATTTTTTTACTATAAGACATTTAAGAATTTAAGAACATTAATTTAAATGCGATATCATTACATAAAATAAAAATTTTAAAATATGAAACAAATATGTGCAACAATGCATATAATTTTGTGTGTGTGTGTGTTAAATTGCTTTCAATAAATTATTTGTGTAGTTATATGTATTGTAAGTGTGTATATTCATATGAACACTTTGCAACTGAATAAGTGAAATTACTTTTTTCTCCTTTTTGCTTTAAAAAAAGTTAGAGTTAATATTTTCTTCAATAAATTCTTCGAATGTCTAACTAGCTTAAAAGAATGAAATAAATATTTTGCAGGGAATATTTTCCCCCAATATTATCCTTATGTCTTATCAACTAAAATTTATATTTAATGTTTACAAAAAAAGGAAAAAAAATTGCAATAAAACAGAATAAAATGATGTTTTTAACAGGATACAGATGATGTCAGAAATGTCGTTATTCCATTCTTTCATTTGCAAAAATTAACAATCGTGTGACATTTAAAACAAATTTTTTTTAGAATTAACATACCAAAAAATAGTTTAATTCATATATAGTACCATAATAAATATTGTTGTTATTGTTTAGTTTTATTATAATATTTGATAAAAACTACTCGAAGGCCACGTGCCTCTCTGCCTTAATTCGTTTTCAAGCAGCCAACAGGAAATTTCAAAAAAATGTTTATGAATTCTTCAAATGACGCGTCATTTTCATCTTCACTCTTGTCTTACTTTTTCTTTTCTTGAGTTCTTCTTCCGTTTTCCTCATATACCTTTTCTTATTTAGTTTAATTTATTTTATGTAAGTTTCAAAACAATTTGGATAATTAAAGCTCTACGGTAGTTAATAATTTATCATTTTAACTGAAACTAAAATTTAATTTTTAATAATAAGTGTATTTATACAGTCTTTAAGACTAACAAACGAACATTTGGAAAAAAAAAACAAATAGTAATATGTGTATTTAAACTAATATGTTAATATACATATTCCAAATATTAAAAAAAATTTCTAGCCTGTTTCATTCCTCCATGATATTTTTTCGGTTGCACTTCCTTGACAATAATAGATTTAATAATTTTAATAAACACCTCTTATTTTATGTAGGCGCTGTCTATAATATCGCAAGGTTCACTGGTTGTATCCCTCCATTATTTGCATACGAACGCTCTATTACGGAATTGGAGAACTTTACCTATTTACTATTTGTTAACTTGAATTCAATATATATGTAAATATATGATTATTGTATAAACCTTGTATACTTAAACGCAATTTACCTCATGTTTAAAAATAATAATAATAATTTTTACGAATGCTAAATCTAGAAAATATATAAAAGATTCTCAAAATAATTTTACATGGATAATATTAAATTCTTATAGATTTGTAACCAGAAAATAATACTTTGTGAAAAAAAAAGAATCATTGAAAATGCATGATTTCTATAGTAGTTAGACGGAAATATTTGTGGAAATGAAATAAATCATACTTTTGATAATTTCGGATTCATACGAAAAATTAAAAGTAAATAAAAGCAAGAACTTGAGAGAAACGTTAAAATACATAATTAAGGAACTAATTAACAGTTCAAAATATCCGCCCGCAAATTGATTTCTAGATAAATTTGCCGCTTTACTTACAAAATTTTCTGTCATTAACTAATTAATAATATATCTGTAGCTGAAATAGAAAACTATTTCCTTAATTTTGCAATAATGTATAATGGTAAGTCTCCATCATCCGGCTTTTGAATCGCTTCATTGGCAATGTTAGAACCACCTAATACCTGAATGAAAAAACTTTATTGTGCATAAAAATAAGAGTTGACAATGGCATTTCTTTTTGAAATGCCAGCACATTCATTATTAACATAGTTGCTGTCATGGTCATTATCCTCATGAGGAATTTCCAAACTCCAAATTGGCGCTCCTAGACATTTCTCCCCAAGATGTGAGCTGCATTATATCTATAAATGAGAAAATAAATATTTACATCAAAGCTTTTTTTGTGTTATATTGACACATTCACAAATAATGAACAAGCAAAACAAAACTTATTTTTAGTTTTGAAGGAAAATGCAGAATACAGCAATTAGAAATGAATCATGAATTGCATAATATTTTAAGAAATTCTTTTGACTAGTATAATATGAACTTTGGTTTTTAAATTATCTTGCCCATTAAAATCTATTAAATGATTAATTTTTCATTAATATTCAAGTCTGATAAATAAAGCCTGATAACATATCATTACTTAAAGTTATCCTGACTACTCTTTCATGAGCACATCTATTTTCTTTTATAAATAATCTTTTTACACATTTTTTCCATCTTTGTGACTAATTTTAGTGAAACATACAGAATCAAAATGTTCAGAAGAAAATTAATCACTTTTATTGAGTGATTTATAAATAGTTAACCGTTTTTGTAATTTAATGTGCAATAATTAATTTTAAAATGTCAACATAAAATGATTTATTAAACTCAATGCAAACTATACTTGACACTTGAAATTTTATAATTTTTTTTATTATTTCAATTAGTAAAAATATATTCAATGGAATACAGAAATTTTACATATAATATTAACTATGAGGCAGTAAAATGCGTCTGTAATATTGCTCATTGCCAGGTTTTTTTATTTAAAAAAATAAAGAAAACAAATTGTAAACAAAAATTACCTCCTTTGCCTATCCGAGTTTGGATGAAGAAAAGGTGTCATCAAGTATGGTCGCAAAGGATATCCATTATCACCTAATACATGATACCTATTAGGCACTTCGGTTTCCAGATGAGCTCTTAAGTAAGAATGGTCAAACACAGTACTATCATGAGTACTGCTTGGCAATCGTACAACGATATTTCTGATGCACAAATCCACGTCACTCATGGTTTGTACAACCTTTGCGGCATCTAAATATCTCACCGATGTCACATCCAGGACTTATAAAAGCTTGAGCTAACCTGTAAAAAAATATTGTTTAAATCCATGTGGAAAATATAATGCATCAGTACTTTGCTATTAATGTGTCAACTTTATATATTCAATAAAGCTAATTTATTTAAAAGAATAGTTCTTTTTATTCGGCTAATAATATGCCTTTAACATTTTAATCAGGATTTCCACATTATTAAAATTGAAAACTTCACTCGATAACATTGTTCAGCACCAGTTTCACTGTTTTTTAACACCCATACTGCATTTTATTTAAAATTTTATAATAACTTTTTCATCCAAAAATGAAAATTTTACAACATAATTTTCCATTAAAAATTTATTAAGTTTAATTTCATCATTAAGTGTTTAAATTGTTACAATGTTCTTTAAATTATTTTTGTGCTGCTTGCTTTAATAACAATCCACAAGTATGAGAGAGATAATATAATTGACAATAAGGGTAAAAACTTGACCTGATGACATGTTTTGACAGCAGTTTCATTGTTTCTTAACATATTTATTATTTCTTAACAAACATATTGAAAATTACATAAACTTATACAATAATTTTATTAATAATTAGTGCTATTTGAGAAAATGAGTGTTTTGCCCAGTTTTCCTTATCAATTTTTTTTAATAATGAATGCATGTGAAACATCTTTATACTTATACCTTTGTGATTGAAAATTTTCTAACATCAATTAATTATTAATTTTCATTATTGAGCAACAAATTACATCACATAAATGACTCATAATTTTTGTGCTTTATTTTCTGTATTGTTACATGCAGGTTCACACATTTATTAACAAACTTAAATAATTGAAAAGTCACATCTGCTCTTGTTACCCAATTCCGACAACAAAAATACAGTAAGACCCCGCTTAACGCGGGGGATACGTTCCATCAAAGTAGAGCGTAATGCGAAACAGAGCTAAACGAGGCTATCTTTACATGTAAATATTGGGGTTAGGGGAAGATGGCTAGGAAATTGGTTAGGTATTAAATTTAAAAAGTATGTCTTTTTTAATAAAAATAAAACCAAACATTTATTTCTTAAAGCCCAAATTAATACCACATTATTATTTCTTGCAAAAATAAAAACAAAATATAAATAACAAAACGAATATTCTTAAAAAAAACAAATAAAATTCTAAGTCAGTCATATTTAGTTAGCCTTCCGCGTTTTCAGTGTTCTGCCTTTTTGTGACAAAAGCATCTAATGTTGTTTGCCTTTTTCTTTTGCGTTGTTCTCTTAAAAGTTCTTCATAAACGGATAGAGCATATCTAACACCACGCCTTACTTTTGAGCTCCTATCAAAATTCGGATCATTTTCAATGAATTGATCCATTATTTCAGTTATGATAGACAAACTCCTTTTTACAAACGCCATCGAAAGTTCTTTTTGCTCTTCTTCTGAATCACTGCTGTCAACATTTTTGTTTTCTTCTTGTTCAGTTAATTCCTTGAGCTCATCATTAGAAAGACTAGCCGCTGCTTCTTGAATTATTTCTTCGACATCTTCCACATTTACCCCTTCAAAACCGGTTTGCTACGTTAATTTCACTATCTCTTCCACTATTTCATCCACATCGACAGAGTGTCCAACGTCATCGTTCTTACTTAAATCTGGCCAAATATTCTTCCATACTCCTTTCAAAGATCTTTCTGTTACCTCATTCCAAGAAAGGCCTGTGTTTTCTACAGCATCCACGATGTTGTAGTTTTTCCAAAATTCTCTTATGGACTGGTTCTCATCTCCGTCTGTTTTTTCAAACATTTGCTTAAAGGTTCGCCGCAAGTATTAAGCCCTAAAATTTGATATAACGCCTTGGTCCATTGGTTGAATTAAGGCAGTTGTGTTAGGCGGCAAGAAAACCACTTCGACTGGAATGCATGTTGTTAAATCTGATAAATTTTTTGGGTGGCTTGGAGCGTTATCAATTAACAGAAGTGCTTTTTGTTCAAGTTTTTTAATTTCGCAATAACGTTTAACAGATGGGCAGAAATGTTCAGTGAACCAATCCAGGAAAATTTTCGCAGTTATCCATGATTTTTTATTAGACTCCCAAATTACAGGTAAAGTTGATTTAGATATGCCTTTCATCGCTCTTGGGTTTTTGGAAGAGTAAATTAGTAATGGGGTTAATTTAAAATCTCCGCTTGCGTTAACACTTAGTAGAAGGGTTAAGCGATCTTTTGCAGCTTTAAATCCTGGTGCCCGTTTCTCTTCACGGGATAGAAATGTTCGTTTCGGCATTCTTTTCCAAAACAAGCCTGTTTCATCAACATTAAAAACCAATTCTGGAGGATAGTTTCCTTCTTCAATTATTTTTTTAATATCGCTGGAAATTCAGCCGCAGCTTTTGTATCACCACTTGCTGATTTTCCTGTAATCTTTATGTTGTGAAGGTTATTTCGATGTTTAAATCTATTTTTCACAATGTTTCACTTGTGTCAATTGTCTCAGCCTGAATGTAATTAAAAATTCTTCTAGCTTTTTCCATTATGATAGATTGGCTTAATGGCATATTGCGGTCAATTTCGTCGTCAATCCATATAGAAAGTCGTTTTTCCATTTCCTCTATGATATTATTTCTAGAACGGGTAATTCTAGTTGCAGAACTTGACGTAGTTGTAGTTGCCGATGACAGTATTTTTTCTTTATTCTTCATGATGGTCTTTATTGTTGAAGTTGGCAAATTCAATGAAGCACTAATTAGAGTTTGACGTTCACCAGAATCTAATCTTCTAATCACTTCCATTTTAGTTTTGAGTGAAATGCTTTTTCTGGTTGCTTTTTTTCTTTTTCATTATCACCCGTAGTAAAAACTAAAGATCAAAATATTTGACACTGTAATATAGTATTAAATATGTAAATTAATACCTACTTACAATAATG
Source organism: Latrodectus hesperus (assembly GCA_037975125.1). Taxonomy (NCBI): domain Eukaryota; kingdom Metazoa; phylum Arthropoda; class Arachnida; order Araneae; family Theridiidae; genus Latrodectus; species Latrodectus hesperus. Next base: position 67,303,441 of record CM075853.1, read on the forward strand.
TCAACAAATGTTTCCAATAATAAAAATATGTCTGTACAATACCACACCAAGCAAGAAACACAAGTACACTCTTTCGGATATGTATTTGAAACCTATCGCTGCATAATATTTCGGGGAATCCCCGCATGCTGCGAGCGATTTCGTGGAATCCCCGGGTTGAAATAAAAGAGCGCTAAACCGAAACAGCGCTAAACGAAACAGCGTTAAGCGGGGTCTTACTGTACTCTTTTTTAACACTTTTGTAAATTATGCAATACTCATTAATAATATCATTTCAAACATATGATTAATAATGGAATAGAATTTTTGTTGCTTAATTAAATTTGTTGCTTAATTATTAAATTTTTTTTATTAAATTGCAGTGTATGAGATAAATAAATAACTTAGATTTTTTCTCATCAGATAAATTAAACTACACACTATATCAAACATTTATTTTGGCATACACCATATTAATTTGTCTAGTTGAATATGCATTTACTTACTTATCTTCGTTCCTCTTCATTTTGAGGTAAACAAATGTATTCGGAATGTAGCTCTGCCAGGCTTCTGGCGACATCGGATGTCTGATGGTTGGCTGCTCTGAATTATATCGCCGATGTTCAGTTGTTGATTTCCTGTAACAAAAAATCTTGGTACTTTTCCATTTCGCCTGCGCAAATCTCGCCAAGCGAAAATTAAGTCGCTCATTGGCGACAACACACAGTATACACATAGAAAATTTTAAGTAATGTTGTTTTACATAAATATTTTTATATTAATTTATTTAACTGTTGTTCTCGTGTTCACGCTATGCGTGGAATGATGGGTGCCAGAGCCTCAATTTATTTACTATATTATATTGGATTACAATTTATCGAGTGATGCATATTTCAAAATCTTATTTTTTTTTAAATATTTTTTATGTGAATTTGTTGCGATTATTATTTTTAAGATATATTTTTAAAATCTGATTTTTTCTAGAGAGATTTTATGAAATTATTAAATTTGTATATATAGCAACTTAGCATAAAATTATGAAATGTTTAAAAAAAAGAAAGAAAGAAAAAGGAGTTGAAATTAAGTCGTTGATAGTAAAAGGTCGTCACATGTTTTGGAAACGTAGCAGTAAAAGGTTACCAGCGGAGATATTCTCTCTAGCACCGGTTGTATCATTTTTGGCGACTTTATCGCCTGCGCCGGCGAAATGGAAATACCAAAATCTTAAACCAAGATTTTTTCTGTAGGTGTCAATGCCTGGTTTCACTTAGTCCGCGATTCCAATTTCGGCGATAGACGCTGAATTGAAATTTCTACTGTACTTTTATTCAATCTATAACGGCTACGAATTGCTTACTTTCCTACACACATCTCGCTCTTCTTTCCATTAATTCAAGATTTTACAAATCTTGAACATCAATGTCAACAAATATATCTCTTAAGTCATTGTTTGCTGACTCGGCGCTAACAATCCGAAATCGTAGGGTTATTCTAGGGATCCATATCGGCGAGTTAATCGCTGTTTTTGTCGTGGTGAATAACGTTTCATGACTTAAATCGCATTTTACCCTGAAACCTCGTTTAACTCTGGTTGGTGAATACGGCCGTAAGTGAATATTTATCTATTACTGATAAACAAATAATGAAAATTGTAATAAGTTAATTCAGTAAAACACTTTCTTCACAAACATAAATGCATCTTCACCTTTATATAATGTAAAATGTACTTATCTAAAATTCAGAAGAGTTTTCTGTAAAATGCTTAAATAATTTATTCAAATGCTTAATAGGTCATTAAGAACTTAAAATTATGATATTCTTTGCCACTAAATAAATGTCTCTTTCCATTGACACGAAAATACTCATGCACTCAGTCAAACTAAAAGTTCATAAAATTGCTGATTGGCTTTTAGAAATTTCTTCCTTAAGTCAGTGTGTCCAAAACTAATCGGAAAACTAAACTTGACCTATAATACTAATAAATAATTTTTTTGTATAATTGCTTAAAAAATGAAATGATTATACATTCATTTAATATACGTTAGTTCCGATGAGGTAATTTTGTGATGTTAAATTTATTTCTATATATAAGGTATCATTTAAAAATAAAAGATGATATAAAATGAGTTAGTATAATTTGCATAAAGTTACTCTCAACAGGAAAATTTTACTTGTAAAAAAAAGTGCAAATTTTAACAGACGAAGATGCATACTATAATTTGATTCCCATTTTACAATTAATATTAAAACTTTAAACTCTTTGTTTAATAAATCTATCCATCATCTTGAAATAGCGCAGCAATAAATATTTTTAAATCTGAAATAAATCTCCCTCAGACTTAATGATTTTAAAATTACACTTCACTTTTAAAATTACACTTAGTGAAACCTACAGTTGGTATCTATTATAATCCAGCTATCATTATCATGGCTAATGAAATAAATCAAAGTTAGTGACAATATTTTAATACCTTTCAAATTTAAATGCATTTTAATTTGAACAAACTATTAAGTGAATTTTAAAGTATTTTAATATTACAATTCTAAATCTTCACAAGCACTCGAATCAACAAAAAAAGTAATTTATAAAAGTTATCAAAACAAAGTTTATAATAGTAAAATAATTTATAAAAGTTATTTGAAGCAATTTAAGAAACCTAGAATATTTTGTGTATTCAGTTTTAGTATTATTTAAATGTGTAAGGTATTTATCACCAAATATGGTGTTGGTTAACTATTTAATTAAAGCATTTACTAAATAGAAAAATTTTAAGCAATCCCGAGAGAAATTTACAAGTCATTAAAGTACCTTATAATGTATATTAGTTTTAGTTCACTATTTTAATGCTTTGCAAGTATTAAACAAACAAATGAGAGATAAATGTTGCAGTTCATCATTACAGATCCTAACATTATTTTATCACCATATAATTTCTTACTATAAATATCGCAATCAATAACAGCATAATAACACATTTTAAAGCTAATTATATGGTAACCAAAACTTTGATATTATATTGATAATATTATTGGAAATTAGTAATGAAAACATACTTATATCAATAAATATGAGTATATGGTGAAATATAAACTAGGCAAACTACCGGAATACTATGAAAACTTAATATTTTTTAAATATTGTATATTTAAGCATTCTTTAATCAATTGGAAAAACTTCTATTTGAAAATATTTAGATTCATTTCTGTTTCTTTGTTAATTCCCATTCTGTAGTTCCATATTTTCGTTCTGAGATATTTGCAGAGCTTATAAAAATCGCATAACCATGCATAACTAATAATAAACATTTCTAATAAATTTAATAAACTCCCAGCATCAAGAAACTTTTATTTTTCCGATTATAAGATAAATATTGGAAAGATTATAATTAAAAATTTGTAATATATGTATACCGCCTACATTGTTCTGATTAGTCGGTTGAAATGATTTTCCCTGTGAGTAGTTCAAATATATATCACGCCTGCTTTCTGTGTGTGTGTGCTACCCAATAAGAGTGAGTAGAATACATTTAGGGATGTTCCTGCTACATGTCACATGCTTATACTTTACTTATTCACAATTTAAAGTACTAATATTTGGAGCACGTTGATTTAAAAATTCTTGTAGTAATATAGGAAAAATACATGTTCTATATTTTATAAAATAGGATAGATACATGTTCTATATTTTAAATCACTGATGAATGTTTAAATACCTAAAAAGGGCTTTCGGATACGCAGGGTCAAATCAGCTATTTTCTATTACTAATATAAATAGCTTAGCTGTAGGATTTTTTAAATTAAATAAAATGTTTTGATAAAACTATTATTAATTTAAATTCAAAATCCTCATTACTCCTTCAATATAATATAAATTTCAATTAGGCATCATTGTTTTCATTATCCTCATAATCTTTTTTTTTATTGTTTATACATAAACTCAGGATCATAAAAGTAATTTTTCTATTGAGATATGCTACATTATGAAAATTTATGTTACATATAAAATCCAAAATCTAAAATATTTGCTGTTAATTTGTAAACAATATTTATGTAACGATTATTATGGCAATTCTATTTAAAGAAACTTCATTTAGCATATATTTATTATAGAAGGAAATACTTTTACTTAATTTAATAATAAATGTTACTTAGCATTTAATGTATAAATTATGGAATTGAATAAAAATGTTTTATTTAATAAATAACTGTGTGTGTGTGATATCACATTTTTTAAAAAAATTGTTACATTAAATTAATGTTAATAATATCTATTATTGATTTATTATTATTCTAATATAATTTTTTTATAATCCAATCTATTAAAAATTATGAAATAAGTTATATCAGTTCTTGGAATTATTTACTTAAAATTAACATGACATGAATTTTCTTAAATTAAACTTTAGATTATCTATTAATTTCAGATATAGATTTAATATAAAATTATTTATATAATAGAAATGAATTATTAATCATCTTAAATATACACCAATCAAATATTAAATGCATAATTTAATTTTTGTGAAAATAATTTTTATTAAGATTTATAAAAAAGGAATATTGTCAAAAATTATAATACTGGATTGCAAGTTTTTTTTTTTTTTTTTTGAAAAATACATAACTTTTATTTACAATTACAAAAAGAAATAGCGTTACATAGTGTTTCTGAGGTTGCTACATATTTTCGATCATTAAAACGTATCCTTCAATTCATATAAGGTCAAATCTTCTCTCAAATGTGTTTTCCATAAAAAAGTCCTTAAAAATAAAGGATTTATTTAAATTTTAAGACATATATTAAAATATATGAAGAACCAATTTTCTCCGTAGTTATAAGAAATCAGAATAATAAGTCTTAAAAATATTGGGTTATAAAATTTTGCATAATATTTGATTTTAAAACAACAATGCAAATTTCTAACTACATATATATATATATATATATATATATATATATATATATATATATATATATATATATATATATATATATATATATATATATATATATATATATTATATATATTCATATATATTCATATATATATATATATATATATATATATATATATATATAACATTTTAAATATATATTATTCCTACTATACTTTTTTAAAGGATTCTTTTACACAATTATATCTAGCATTTTTCTTAACATATTTTAGCAGGTAAAGATTACATAAAAAGCCAGGAATTTAACCAACATCGCAGTAGATCATGTATTTATATGTTTTTACAGATTATAAAGCATGTTTCTATAAATATTTAAGGAAGAAATCAAAGATTAAAAGTGCCTTAATATAAATATTCGAGAATCTTTTATTGTGATTAAATTTTTTTATCTGACAGTAAAATTATCAAAGGGTTGTTTTATAATTAAACATATCTTATAAATCAGTCAAGCATCTTGTAACTAGAATATGTGATATGCAAAAACCTGCCTTCGGACTTATATTCTACATAAGCTTCAAACAGAGTCATCTGCACATCCACCCAAACTTTGTTGAATTTTAAGTACATTTCTTGCTCGCCAGACAGCTCCATTTGCAACCTGAAAGATTTACGCATCAATTATCTCATGAAATTTAGGTAAATTCTCAAAAATATATACTAATATTTAGCCAGAAATTCATGTTTTGTGATATTAACAAAGGTTGCATAGCAAAACCTCAAACTCAATGAACTAATTGTTGATGAGATATTCATCATTAAATTGTGACTTCAGAAATTTGTTCCCTCTCCTCTAACTCAAACTTAATTCCTCCTGCAAACATGATACATAATCTGATGAATTTCTTAATCCTTTCTATCGTTACTAATACTTATTTGTATTTTCAAATACAGGGTCTACCAAAACGACCGCTTAAACTTTGCACAGCTAGATCCTTGTTAAGAGTACATAAAAATTGCTCCAAGAAGCGTTCCTGTACGATCCACAGTTTACGAGAAAAATACGAAAGACAAAGTATGACGTCACTTCCTGTGCAAGCAATTCTACGATTGAGATAAATGCAAGATCTTAAAAATACCCAAATTCGTAAAAAAAAAAAAAAAAAAAAAAAAAACTGAAATTAACGTTTTAATAATTTAACGTAATAACTTAAGCTATAATTGTGTTTCAAATAAATCAAAGAATTTCCATTAATTTTTATTTAGTATTAAACATGATTGTGATAACTTCTTTGATTATCTAAATTACCTAATAACAAAAATCAAAATTGTAGCATTTTCGCTTATCTTACTGAAAAGCATTACACCTTAATATTAGGAGCACTCCTTAAATTTGTTTTACATGAATGGTCACAGATTTGATACTAAGCATAACACTACATTTGAAACAATCAATCAGACATTCTAACAGCTAAAAACTGCTTTAAGGCATTTAAATTTCCCCATTTTGAATATTATAGAAATAAGCAGTATTCATAGAGTGCAAGGGAGAAAACCCCGAAACTATCTGAATTCGATTCCGATAGTTGTGCATGCTAAAACTGTAATTATATATCTCTAGTCTTAACAGTATCGAGCCATGACATTTTAGTCCAAAGACCACAATACTGCTTCTAGGCAAGATTAATATCTATTATATTTACTATATAGATTTTTTAATTAACTCATTGAAGTAGAAATAGGCTCTGGAAATGGTAATATAAAATAATTATTAACTCAAAAATTTCCAGAAAGCTAAGTGACGGCTTAAGCCGTCTCTTAATGCTTCACTTAGCTTAAGCTTAAACTAAGTGACGCAATGGCATAAAGCAAAATATAAGTAGGACTACCAATTTCACTAAGATTGAAGCTATCGAAACACAAAGAAAAAACAAAATATATGCCAAGATACTCGAGATTTAAAGCAATATTGATAATAAAAATTAACGAACTGTAAACTGGACATTTCTTTATTCACTAAATAAAGAAATAATGAAATTGGCTTTAAAAAGTTAACACTGCAATTTTCTGTAAAAAGCAATTACTTTTTTTAATTTACAGTTTTTGTGATCAACAGATTACTTTAGAGAAAGAAAATATATTATAATGCCGGAGAGAGAGAAACTCAACTTACTTTATGAACCATATAAGTTGATACACGGTCAATGTGTGTGGTGCTACGATCTTTGAGCAAACCATCTCGAGCAGTTTCTCTTCTCCAGGACTTTTCTGGAATTTAACCTGATGGAGAAACAAAAGAAAGTGAAAAAAAATATAATTTAATGCTTAAAATAACATAAAAGAAGTCGCAAAACATTAGATATCTGAAGTGTATGTATACATATATCACAAATTTTTTGTTTCAAACATAGATTCAAATTTTACTTGCAAATATTGAATAAATTAAAATGTTTCAGACAGGTGTTACATACTCACTTACTAAAAGAATAAATGTTTTATAAACTCGTATGAGTAAATATTACATTTCAAAGCAGAAATAATTAAGTTAAGTATTTTTATTCGATTGAAATTCCTTCTGGTAACAGCAATTAAGAAATGAATAAAACAATCCAAACTATGATCGAAATTAAGAAAATTATTGTTATATCGAATAAAAAGGTTCATAGAAAAACTCAAATCGAGTTTATTGAAATTTAAGGTTTCTTATATTGCTGTAAAGGCAAAAAATCACACACACATATACATATAAGTATGTATATGTATGTAAGTATCCAATATATAATTTAACTAACAATATATAATATAAACATATAATTAATTATAATATTAAGTTGTCCAATATGTAATTTAACTGATTATACATATTAATTAAAAGCATAATACTTAAAAATAACAAGAATTGATAATATAAAATAAAAGGCAGAATTGAAAATTAATTTAAAAATTATATTTTGTATTGATTTAAAAGTTATTTTTAAGTACGAAATATTATTGAATATTTTCCATTGAAAACATTAATGTATTTCTCGATGAATTAATCACATATTAATTTCTAATACCAGAAAAGTTAATAGAAATTTTGCAATTAAATTTAAAGCTTATTATTTTAACAATTTGTGCAAAAGTACTAATAATTTATCATTATATACACATTTACAAGATTTGTAGTATAAAACAATAGTATCACAAACTTTGAGCACAGTATGAAACTTAAAAAGGAAAGGATTAAAAGAATAAAAAGTGATAATCTATATGTTTTAGAAATGAAAATCGAAAACATGGTTAAAAGAACACAATTTTTAAAAGGAACTAAACTATGCAAAATTATTATATAAGAGTAAGAGTTTCGTTTATAGGAGCTCCTGCAGCTCTTTCTTGTTTTTCATCAGCAACCTCTTCTCTTTTCCAAATCTGATTCTTCCCTAGAGCTTTTCTTATTTTTCTCTGGGCATGACACAATAATTATAAAATGTAAAGTTTATTTCTCGGAATAAAATTTATATGATGATAAAACTAAGATTGAAATTTTCTGAAAAGTTTTGCTTATCTTTGAAATGATTTGGAGCCCCTCTGCAAGCTGCACCCGAGGCATGATAGCCTCCCTTGCCCCCCCCCGTCGCTACGCCTCTGTCTGAAGGAGCTGCGTTTATTGTTTTTAATATATTACTTCAAGGGAACTGTACAGTGTTACAGGTGTATATCTTACAGGGGAGATAAAATTAAATCCATCGAGAATTAAAGGTAAGTCTGAAGAATGGGGTTGCAGGTGTATCTAAAATTCTCATCTAAAGAAGACTCTCGGAATAAAAAACTGAAAAATTTAGTTCTTTTCCAAAAAGCAAATTTAATTTATTTTAAAGCTAAATTTTTTTTAAATATGAACATATATAATAGATTTAAGTTATGAAAATATTTTATTGAGACTTTTATATGTTTAACTAAAATATAAAAACAAATTTTTAAAAAAATAATCTGAGAATTAACAAAAAATAAATTTTATTTATTAAATTTTTAATATCGTTTGTTACTAATTGAACAGAATTGAATGGGGCCTCTATTATATATCGTGATTTTAACTTTCAGAATAATTTTGGATTAATTGACTGAAAGAAAAAAATTGTATATACGAATTAGCAAATATTATTAAATTAAAGTTGGATAGACCGAACGAATAAGTTTATTTCGACAGAGACATTTGTTTCTACTCAGAAAGCTTCTCATTTTGAAGCTCTTATAAGTAGTAAAGACTATAATGTTTTTTTAATGCTTGACGAAATATACATAAAACCTAATTTGGATTATAAAGGAGGAAACTCTTCTGATAATAGAAATTTGGCAACAACTGTTCACGTTTTCACGTTAGGCAGCATATCCTGGTCTTTTAAAGATGTGATTCACATTTTCCCAGTAAATCGTATTATAGCTGATGAGTTATTTGCTTTAACTAAAAAAATAGTTTTGGGCTTAGAGGATATAGGCTTTAAAATTATGGGTATAGTGATTGATAATAATTCAATAAATCGTAAAACTATACCAAATTTCAGTAACCCACCTAATTTTCAAGTTCAATATGAACATCCAGCAGATCCATCGAGGCCATTTTTTATGTAATAGATTCAGTGCATCTTATAAAATCTGTAAGAAACAACTGGATCAATAAAAAACGGGGTTTTTTTTATCTATTATCCTCCATTTGGAAATGAAAAAATTTTTCAATCCGCTTCTTTAACCCTTTTATGAAAGATATATGATATTGAGTCATCGCAATTGTTAAAATTTGGCTTTGGTTTAACACGAAAAGCTCTTTGGCCTACAAATTTAGAGCGCCAGAATGTTTGCCTGGCTTTAAAAATTTTCAATATTAATTTGATCCAGTGTGTGAAAGAATTAGGAAAAAATCATAATTTTTTGCATTATAATGAAACAGCTAATTATATTGAAATATTTTATAAGTGGTGGTATATAGCTAATGTTAAATCAATATCTAAAGAAAAATTTAAGCTAAATCCCATGTGTGAACCAATTACAAATAAATCTGCTGATGTTAGAAAAGAATTTTTGCTTAAATTTATAAATTGATTAAATAATTGGGAAAACATGAACACAGATAATAGCAAATTAACTCGAGAAACACATTCGGCTTTAAGACATACTTCTCAGGCTTTTTTAAACATAATCGAATATTCGCCAATTAATTTAATTATGAATTATTTATTACTAGGTAAAATTCAAACTGAAAAACTTGAATCTCCTTTCGCGGTCAATACAGAAGCATGTCCGGTGATCAATATCATATATCTATAAGGCAGCTTTGTGAAACTGAAAATAAACTTCGCTTAAGTAAGCAATTAAAACTGGTGTCTCATAGGGTCATTTGATACAAATGTGCTTGAAAATCCTGTTTCTGATGAAAGGGAAATGTTACAGCATTATTCTAATGAAATATTTCAGAATATTGAAACAAGAGATTCTGATATAGATGAAATAACAGACTCATTACCTCTCATAACATATCTAGCTGGATATTGTTCTCATATCATTTATAAGAGAATTAATTGTGTAGAGTGTCGCAAAAAATAATAACTGAAAAAACAATGAGTGCTGATGTAGATTTAGATTGTAATTTTATAAAAAAAAAAATGTGATAGAGGTGGTTTACTTTATCCATCAGAATTTGTAACCAATATTGTACTTCATATTTACATTGCAAAATCAAAATTAATTTCTGAAGATTATAAGCATGAATTTTTAAAAGTTTTAAATCAAGGTAACTTAATAATTAATGTTGCAAAAATCCTTCTAGTTTCTTAAGACACGTGGGATTTTTCAGTTTGCAACTGTGGCTATCCGTTTGAGGGAATAATTATTAAAATTATGAGATTATCAACTAATACTTTTCTTAATAATTATTGTAAACTTAAAAATGATGTTTATCTAAGAAAATAAAAAATAAACAAAAGAAAACCTAACAAGCCTGAAAGTAAAAGGAAATTAAAAACACTAACTACCAACAATTTATATTCCAACTCTTCAAAAAAATTTTATTAAAATAAACCTTTCACAAATTGTGCATTGTAAATAACAATACTCTTTTTATTTCATGTGCATAACCTCTTTTACTTTTGATGTATTTAAGTTACATTTAATTTTAAAAAGTGCATATAATTTAGAAAGTTATATAAAGTTATTTTTTAAATTTTTTAATTCTTTTGTGTTTTGTAATGTGATTATTGTACTCGGTAAATTTATTGGGGAAAATATAGCTGTAACAATTTACATATTATCTAAAGAAAAATAATTTGATATTAAAAAAAGGAGCTTATATACATTTTTTTAAAACTTTAATTCCTATGCAAATGTTTTTGAAATATGTTAACTTTGCTGTCTTTGTACTTTAAAATCATAATTGTTTTCTTTTATTACTGTTTAAAATTCTCTATTATTTTAATAAAATTTTCTTTTTCATGTATCTCTTACTAATTTTTTTATTAAAATTTGATGTATTTTATGTGTAATAAATTTATTTTATGTATAAATTGTTTACAGAATAAAAATATTTCAGTGAAAATTTGTGTGTGTTCCTTCCTTATTTAATATAAAATTATTTACAAAAAATTGTTTTGTGAAAAAATTACGTAAAAAATTCGTTTTATTTTTGTTTAAAATTATTCTTTAAAAATGATGAATTTAATGTTTCAGATTGGAAAAATAAAAAAAATGTTTCATTCACAATAGAAAAAAAAAGCTGTATAAAGGAAACACTTTTTGTATCAAATAAGTATTGGAAAATATAATTAATATTTAAAGATTAATAATCATTATAATAAATAAGATAATATAAAAAGTATTTGTAATAAATTACCCTTTTTTAATTACATATATTTAAATAATGAAATTATTAAATGTTTTTACATGCAGTTAAAATCTTTAAAACTACAATTCAAATTTGCATTTTAATGAAATAATTTTGCCTTTTAAACATAGTTTTTTTATCTTAGAAAAAAATTAACTTATTAAAACGAATAAGAAAAAGATCAAAACATTTGAGAGATTTCGAAAATTTTAAATATTTAACAATAATGAAATAATTAAAAAATTTTCTGAATCCGCACTAAATGAGCGCCGAAAGTACTGTATTTCCAATACAGTTCTCTCCTTCTTGTGATGATTCATGATCCCAGTCATCAGGCCTTCTTATTCTCGAAGGTCACGGTCAAACCCGATGTCTAGCAAGTTTATACCCATGTTATAGAATCGACTATAAATGAAAAATACTTGCCCGCTGTTACTCCTTCAATTACGAGATTCAAGACTTTTTAACAAATTAATTCAAGAAATTTATTTGCAAATGTAGATACAAATAATTCTCATTTGCAGAGCCTTAAATTGCTAGCTTTTTCGATGTACTTGCAAGAAATGGGTCAAATTGGACTATCTATTCGAGGCAACTCCAAAAGTAAGTTCCCATTAAAAGTCTAGCCGAACTTTTCATTTTCTCTCTAAAAAAAAGAAACCATAACTCTTTATGATAAAAACTTAACTCTTGATGATAAGTATTTAACTCTTTCAAAAACTCTTTGTAATAGTGTCAGCCGATATTGTTCTTGACTTTGATATTAATTGGTCTTAGAGCAGTATCAATTATTTTTTCAATTTTAAGTCTCTGGATTAACTTAAAATAGATTCCCTGCGCACAGAAGAATTTTATTGTTCTCTCAGTTAAATGACAACATGCTTCCAAACATTGGAACTTGATTTTGAAAGGTAGTTGCATTTTCAAATAATTTTTAAATACAAGGAAATATTTTCTATTGTGATTAAACCAATTATTCACTTACCAATTTTTCTCCAATTTTAATTTTAAAAAATGTGTTTGCTTCCATAGAATATTTTCATAGAGTGTTTTTTTTTTTTTAAACCAGGTCTATATTTTCTGGAGGTGACTTTCTCAGAAAATGATCAGTGATATTTCGCTTCATTTATTGCAAGACCGTTCAATTTATTTTATTATAACTTTAACACAATATAAATAAGAAAGAAGTCAAAAAAATTAATCCCACTAAATTAGCTAATCATATTAAAATGAATACAACATGTAATGCCACACGCAAGAGAAATTAAAAATGAACAGCAAATATTTAAGATACTGGTTGCAGTCATCATTATCAGTTATCATTCAATATTTGAAAGAAAATCAAAGTAGACATTCACAGTCTTGCAAATAAAAATTAATTAATCAAAAGAAAATTTGATATTTTTACAGAATTTCGAGAACATATTATTTATACTTAATTCGATTAGATTCGACTTTCTATTTCGATTTTGTACAAAATTCCATTTCGATTGATTCAACTTTCTATTCAATTTGGAGGCCCCATCTATTGTTGGAGCCTGAGTAACTGCCCCGTATGCCATTGCCTTCGTCAGATACTGCTTGGGTTTTATTCTCATTCGTGTTAGTTTAAATTAATAATATTTAGCGGAAGTAACTAGTTTCTTCTTTCAACTCATAGAAGTAGCCTGGAACATAACGATAATGAAACCAACATCTACTTCTAACATAACAAGGAAGCTCGAAATGATGCCATAAATGCATCCAATTACGCCACAAAAATTGCTACCTGTTCTGTTTCCTTCTATTCCTTAGTTATTTCTTTATGCTGCCTTGTATACTCCTGTAGTTACTGTATTTAATTTTATGTATTTTTAAATGAGAATATATACAATTTTTAAAACATTGTTAAATAAACATCAGTATTTTTGAAAAAAAAAAATAACATGCATATATTAAAATGAAAGAAAGAAACCAGCAAAAAATCAAGCATACGTAAGAAATTTTTTAAAAGTTTGAGCATGAAATATATATTTTCCATTTTATTAATCCTAAAATACTAAATTCAACAAAATACAATAAAACAAATCGATTTTGAAGAAAGGAGATAATTAAAATGTATTACAAAGGATATTAAATTTATCTAATTTACAATATATATAGCAATCCCAAACGTTTATGATGCTATTTTAGAGTCGAATGTATCCTAGAATTATTTTAAATATAATAATGCAGATAGTGAAATGAAATAGTAAAAAACTATTAAATATATTTAAAATTATTAATGATTATTTGAGAGATTGTCAACTTAGTACACAAAAACATTACTTCTTCCTAATTGAAATTTTCATGAAAATTTAAGTATTAGCAGGAAAATTGAGTTGGACGAAAATAATCACTTTCTTTCAGAAATATTGATCAAAAAAACTTAAGAACTTCATGCCATTTAAATTACATTCAATAGATGGTGCATTAAAATAAACTGTCAAATAATAATCAATTTTATTTAAAATGACACATAATAAATCATAATAATAAAGCTTTTCACCTCTTACCAATAGCTACATCATTATACAAGGATGCCTATGATTTTTTAATTTACAATAAGTGATTGTTTTGCAGCTGAAGCTGAGATTATTGTGATGTATTAGTGATGTTACGCAGAGGCAAAGATAGTCGGTTTGGGACATGAGAGATTCTCCTTTAACAAGCCTATCAACCTGCTCAATTCCAAAAATGGTACTATGCTTTAAATTCCCGGGAGGACAATGTTTTCCTCACACTTTTTTAAGTTTAATTCATTTTATTCTACTGAAACGATCTAGATATTATACATTATATCTTAAATATCCAATATTGAAAGTGCTTAAATAGGTTCAGCGTTTTTAATAGTATCTTCTTACAGAACCATCTGTTTACGCATGGAACCATTTGTCAAGAAGATATCTGCATATTGGTAAAAACAATACTTTTTAAAATTCACTCTGTATAGAAAATTTTTTCTAGCATTAAAAACAAGATTCAGATGGTTTTCCATATTACGTAGCTCATAATAGGGTTATATCCTGTTTGACTACTTCGTGATTAGTTGAAGGAATATCGTATGTGTCATGAAGATAATGAACATATAAAAGGACAAACTTAAGGATTATAAATCTTTAATTTGATGGTTTATAATAAATTATAAAGTTGCTTTTCTTTTAAACAATGTTTTGTGCATTTCTTTAGCACCTTTCACTCAACAGTTAAAATAAACGACTTATAGCTTATCCCCTATAAGTCACTTTCATTCATAAAGAAATAAAGTTAAAGAATGTGATAACTTATGTGGATATTTCAAAAAGTAATTAAATGTAGGAATATCATAGGTATCAATTCAAATGTGCATAGGTGCAGTTCAAATGCAAAGATCAGATTATAGCTTATAATAATAATAACCACATTATTTTGCGGCGGGTAGTTTTACGAACCGGTTTCAAAATGAGACCTGTATAGTCGTAGTTAACAGGTATCAAAGCAATATATTAAATGAAAGGGCTTCTGTGATTGGTTTAAAGATACTTTAAAAATGGGATGAGTCTCGATAGTCACAACGTTGTCACATTTTCTACAGGTTAAAAAGGCAATTTTTCTACTCAATAATATTACAAATTTAAAAACTTTGCTTTAATTTTTTAATAAATATGCCCACGGAAACTTTTTCTTATACTATCGTAACATTAATAAACAAAAATGATGGAATTTCATTTCAAGTTTTCAAACATCCCATGAATATTTTTTTGCAATGACAAAATATAGAATGACCAAATATGAAAAGTTTTGTGATAGTTTGAATTAAAAAATCGTTTTTCTCACAAACGGTAATGTACGTTCGCTAATATATAAAGATACATTTTCCAGAAATTCAGATTTGTATTTGTAGAATGCTTAGAAAAGTTAATAAAATCATTATTATGGGATTAATAACTTATAATTATAATATTCTCTGCCCCGAGTTTACAATATTTTTTTCCTTTAGTAAGTCTTAAAAATTATTATGCAAGTTAAAAACATATATTTTTTTCCTTTAGTAAGTCTTAAAAATTATTATGCAAGTTAAAAACATGAATTATAATTGCTGTTCCGTTTAACATTGTTTATGTTTTGTGCAATTAATATAAAATGGATTTTCACATTTTAACTGAATCATTAATATTTACTCATATTTTTCTGTATGTCTCAAACAAAGTTATTCCAATTAAATAATGTTTAGTCTTTTAATTATATCTAATGATAAAAAGAAGTGTTTCAAAATATATAATATTACTTTTATTTAAAAGCAGAATGATATAAGCATACATTTTGAACTTTTGTGGTTTATATATGCATGCACACACACACACACACACACACACACACACACACATACATACATATATATACATAATTAATCAGAGGCACATGAAGTATTACGATTCTCTTACCTTTAGTGTAACTTACACTAAAGATTTTGAGCAAAATGATACTACTTTTAAACACTCAAAGTGAAAGTTTGAGGTTTGAAATCGGTATCAGATTACAATGGACTAAAAATCTTTAATATTAATTTATTTCCCTCTGGCAAAAACAGAACCAACAAATTTATTCATTTATTGAAATGTTTAATAGTCATTATATTATTATAATTTTGAGATATAGAATTTATAACTATTCCAAGTAAGGTTTCCATAATTTTCTTGCAAAATAGCACGTTATCAATTTTAGAACGTATTGCATGAGGGATATTATATATCTTTCATTATAAAAATATTACTGCAATCATTTTCAAATCAAGTACAAGAGGTATATGCTGATTTTTTATTGATTACTAATTTGGAAAGAAGTGTTTCATTAATTATTAAATTCTTAAGAAATATTGATTTCCTCAAACTTTTCTTTCTTAAATCGTTTCTATCTATAGATGAAATGTCATTGTATGAAACTTTTAATTTTAGTTATCCCAACATGTGATAAGAGAAAATACTGTCAAAGTATTTATAGGTTAGTAAGTTAAAAATAATTAAGCAAAATATATCTATTACGTTTACGACCAATGAACAAATTTTTTAAATAATATTTTCTTGGTTAGGTATTTATAGTATATAATTCTTCACACAAGGACTATTTTAAAAATGTCTTCTAACTGTAAGGATTTTATACACTTTAAGCACTTTAAGGGGCGAGTTTCTTTAGTAAGCCAGAATTTGAATAGAAAACTGAGTAATCATTAAAAATGTAGCAAACATTATTGAAGTTGCATATTTCGTACTACATCTTTATATATATATATATATATATATATATATATATATATATATATATATATATATATATATATATATATATATATATATATATATATATATATATATATATATATATATATATATATATATATATATATATATATATATTACAAAATTTAAAAATACAAGTGTATATCATTTATTTAGCAATTAAATTTCGATCTTCATATTTGATGTTGAGTAATCATCTTTTGAAATTTCAAAAAATCCTTACAATCAACTGGATTGTTTCGATTTTCTCCTGCTGAAAAAAATTGGCTCTCTCATGTTAGTTATATTAATGGTAAAAATTTAGTAAGGAAAATTTTTCTTTTTAATTAATATGTTTATTGATTTCGCATCGCTGGGATAGATAGTAATTGCACTCAGCATTCGATAACAATGTTATCAATTGACATTTTAGTCTGGCAACTCTAAAATTTTGTGTTAAAAAAAGAAACTTTAATTAAAAATAAAGGTATAATTTTACACTTGCTTGTTTCGTATATTATAAAAAATACATAGTATAAGCTATGGATAGAGTAGTATTAAAATGCGACTCTTATGTAAGCAAACTTTAGTTGTATATATACATGTATCTATAAAGCGCAGTCTTGTCTTAGCGAACATCTAATGCATGGGACCAATTTCAGACATAAATGTTATAAATGTAGAAAATTTAAGGAAGCACTGATTTTTCATTCAACTTGGGGTTAATTACTAAAAGTAATCGTTATATAAGGTAACTAATATATAACAGTTGTCAATTAAAAACATTTTTAAAGTAAACTAGTACTTTAAAAATGGTATTATTTAACACATTTAAATCACTGGGAGTGTACAGACTTGGCGTTTTATTGCATAGCTGGCTAATTAGTTTTATCCCTCAGTAAGAGCATGTTGCCTGGAAAATATAAGGCAAAGAATTGTAGTCAGAATGTAATTCATTATTCAAAGGAAAGACAATTGTACAAGGAGTAAAGTTATTTAACTGCAGATTATTTTAATAAATAGTTTGTCTTCATTTTTTCAAGAACACGTATTCGTCTGTTGCTTAAAATAATCATTTCGTTATTTTATTTTTTAGATTCTTCAAATCTGTATACATACATACATACATACATATATATATATATATATATATATATATATATATATATATATATATATATATATATATATATATATATATATATATATATATATATATATATATATATATATATATATATATATATATATATATATATATATATATATATATATATATATATATATATATATATATATATATATATATATATATATTTATATTTATATTTATATATATATATATATATATATACATATATATATATATATATATATATATATATATATATATATATATATATATATATATATATATATATATATATATATATATATATATATATATATATATATATATATATATATATATATATATATATATATATATATATATATATTTATATTTTATATATATATATATATATATATATATATATATATATATATACATATATATATATATATATATATATATATATATATATATATATATATATACATATATATATATATATATTTATGTTTATATATATATATATATATATATATATATATATATATATATATATATATATATATATATATATATATATATATACATATATATATATATATATTTATGTTTATATATATATATATATATATATATATATCATATATATATATATATATATATATATCAAATGAATGGAAATAGCTATCTTTTTTAACGATAAATAGATTCTAAAAATGAATAGCCATTTAGTTATTTGAATAATTTTACACAAATGGGAAAAACATATTTCAATTCTAAAATTTAATAATAAATTAAAATTAAAAAATAGATTAAAATCTAAAATTTAATTCAATTCTAGCGTGATAGCATTTAATTAAAGCAAAGCGTTAGTATTTCTAGTTTTACTTACGGTGTGAACAGCGTAAATCAAATAACGCTTAATTATTCGGAATAAAACAGTTAAAGTTTCTACATAAATAAAACATAATTGAAGAAAAATTTTATTTCATGCAAATTGCTTAATATTTAGATGAGAATAAAGTTACACTGTAACATTAAACAATACAAACAGTTTCAAAGAAGCTTCCAAATGCTTCTGTGATTTCTGGTAAATTAATTGAAAGTTCATGACAACAAAAAATTCTATCGATATTAAAATAAAAATTCAATATAGAAAAGTAAAATAAAATGACAAATTAAGGAAATATTTTATGAAACATTATTAAAACATTATTTTTTGTGTACAACGTTTCGTTTATAAAGTTCTTATCAAGCAAAGGTTCAATATTTATTAATTAATTAGAATAAAAATAACAACTTTTAGTGTGCCCATAAAAATTCTGCTGATTGTCACTTGCCGAAATTAAGTAAAATTTATTTAATATAGCAATTAAATTATCTCTCAATTGAATTTTTCATTATAAAACAATTATAAAATTATAAAAAATAAACAATTATAAAATTAGAGAATCTTCGAAAAGGCAACCATCTTAATTATGTCGTCGGTAGTAATTTGGTTACTCTGGTATCAGGCCCAGTAAGAGAACTAAGTCGAACTGATTGTAAAATTTAAGTGCCATAAGTACTATTTTCTATTATTTATTTTATTCACATTAATTTTCAGTTATATAATTTTGCTACTATACAAATAATAATACAACAAATAAAACTTGTTACTATACAAATAATTATTTCCTTAAGGGAACAAAAATCAGAATGTAAAATGATATTGATGGAAACATCATAGTTATAAAAGAGGAAAATTATTAATTTATTACTTTGATCAACATACATAGAATTTTGAATGCTATTATTAACCATAAAGTAGTTGTTTCGTTGATTCCAGTGGAGGTCACGATTAAGTCACTTTATCATACTTCTCTATTGTTTACAATATCCATGACGTCGGAAACTAATTCACAAATAACTAATTATGTCATCATATTAAGATGGGGTCTTAAACCTAAGTTGTCGCTAAATTTGTTGCTTGCTTTCAAATCGCATTCTTCGAAAAGTACTAAAGAAGGCGAATTTTTGAGAATATTGTCGAAGTTCATTTTGTTAATAAAGTGATTTCTTATACCAAAGCATCGGTTTGAAAAACAGTTTTCCATTGATTCAAATCATTAAAACGTTGATAATACAACAGAGAAAAAGAAATGAAAAAGATAAGACAAAACATTCATTTTATAATTATATTAATTCGAAATATACATAAAATAATAACCGAAATAAAATAAGTCATTATTTATAAATATCTCATATATTTTAACTAATAGTAAACTATTTTCATTTACAAACACATTGTGAAAATATTCGATAAAAATACCATTAGCAACTATAAATCTGTATATAACAATTTCATTTTCTTCTCACAGAGCTCCTGTTCAGTCTATGTATTTTGAACCTATTTAAATAGGATAATGTTATATATTTGTGTGTAGATGTATATTCCTGACTATAACAATATTTTTATTCATTTCAAACCATGTTTATGCATACTTTTCCTCTTCTGAAGGGACAGGAAATGGAAAATAATGAATATTCCTTTGTATTAACCTTTTTTTTTCACATTCAGTTGCTTTCTTCTTTTTCCACATTGGGTTGTAATGAATTATGAGAAGCATTTGTGGTTGCCGGCAAAAATCCGGACCGCTGCTGGCCAAGTCGGTTTTCTGTTGGCCACGGCAAGCCGCTCATGATTGTTTGATGGCCCAGCTCCAGCCATTACTGCCACGGATGAGTGCTGGCCAAAATAAACCGGGCCGGTGCTGGATAGTAAGTAGTGGGCCAACAGATTCTGGCCATTGTTGGCCCTGAAGCTGTTGTTGGCCAGCAAAATTAAGACAATTAGTTGTAGCGCTATTTTTTATTTTATCAGCAAAGACTATTTTTTCCAAATAAGAGTTTTTTTGGGATGTTAATTAATTTTCAGATAACTTCTTACTTTTTAAACTCTTTAAAAAAATTTTTAGAAAGAAATTTTATGTTCACATTGATTGTGTATACCGCGTGACAGTATGATGTCAGATAGTGCGAAGTGCTTGTGTCAGCGTCGGCAATGTGAAGTGGCGGAACATTCGATGTTGTGTCTGTGAACCAATAGAATTATAAAATAAATATGCATTTATTATTGTTGTTTTTGTTAGGATAGAATTGTTATGAATGATGCAAGAATGATATATTTATTTTATGTCGAAATATTATTTAATTACTTGTTAAGAAAACTTGATAAACTATTGATAACATAACAACAAGAGAAAGACATTGGAAAATTTTTTTCATGGTATGTTTTAGAATAATTTCATATAAGTGTTAGGAATAGAAAAATGTATCATGCAGAAGAATTTTTTTCATTTCATATATTATTTATATTTAATCAATTTGTATAATAAATTTTTCATTGCTAAATTTTGTGTAATCGAATTTGATTGCTTTAAGGCTTAAACCTATTTATTACATTATTTTGTTTGTTACGAAGCAAGTTTATGAAATAAATGACAGTCTAAAAATATTCTATTTGGAAGAGCTTCGATGTTTATTTTCAATAAATTAATGTAGGATCTTGTAGCACTTATGATCAAAAAATTGTGTGCGAATTCCATATAAACTTTACTTCTTTTATTTTTAAAATGCTTTCTTATTTACTATTATTTTTAAGTCAATTTTTACTGACCGAAATATTTTGTCTTATTAGGATTCATGTTTTTAAATTTTGTATACTCCTCAAAGATCTGTTTTTATTTATGACTGAAAAACTGATATATGAATTAACAATAATTTCAAATAATTTGTTTCAATGAAAATATAAGTTAACTAAAGTATTTGTCCCTTTACATTTTGGAAAAGTGATTAACGTTTCAAACATTTGACGATAATTTTTACTATATTGATATATATATTGATCACGATATTGATATATATATTGATCACTTGATTATTTTATAGTAATGTAAATGGTTTTATTGTTATAGTAAATAGTCAACCGGATAATATATATATGATATATTTAATCTATATATATATATATATATATATATATATATATATATATATATATATATATATATATATATATATATATATATATATATATATATATATATATATATATATATATATATATATATATATATATGTATGTATATATATGTATATATATCACATAAACATGCAATTAATACATATTTTTTTCTTTTCTCCTTTACCGATTTGAAAAGTCTGATTATGATGACAATATTGTTCTAGATGTAATATTGTCAAAATTATTTTTAATAATTTTGGATTTTTCTCTTTAAGGAATTGAAGTTAAATAAAGAACTTAAACATAATTTTAAACAAAGTAAATCTGTAAAGTATGCAAGTAAAATGAGTATGATGTGAGAAATAGTTTACAAAGTTTATCTGTTTCGATTTCAGAGATACTTCTAATTTTGAAATTCACTATACAATTTCAAAATAATAACAAATAATGTTTAAGATGTTGCATTTGTAAACTGCATGTTTATTTTATTGTTTTAATATAGTAAGCATAGTTAGGTTAATCTTCTAAACATATATATGTATATATTGCTAAATTTATTAACTGTTTTTAATTGCACAATTTCTTTTGTTGTGAGTTTTGAGTATTTTACAGAAAATACAGAGGTTAAAGTCAATTTTGATAGTAGACATTGTTTTGTGTTTTTTTTTCTTATTTTAATTTATAACATAAAACGAATAAATTTAAATTCCAGATATTGGTCAAAATTATTCAAAACACCACTTGTTATAAAAGAGGCAAAATTTTGTGATATCCATCTTGAGAATAATTTAATCATTTTATTAGAGAAAAGAATATAATTTAAGTTTAATGTTTATCAGTTAAGCATTTAAAATTGATATTTCATTCATTAACATGTTGGATGTGTTGTTTTACTGCTGTATTACATGTTGGATCAGCTGCTTACTGATTGCAAATGATTAGGAAATCAAAACTTAGAAAAGAAAATAAGAAAATAATATTGCCAAATTACATAAAGGAAATAGTTCAGTCTTCTTTATTTATACATTTTATCCTTTTTCTGGCTTCTTTCAAAACTTGAATTTGTTATGGAAATTTTTTTGTCAATAACATTTGGTATAAATATTTTATACTGTAAAGGGACCTTTATAAATATTTTTTCGTGTAACTAATCAATTTTAAGTTTTAAGACAATTTCTTTTTCCTCTATAACCAACATAGCCCAATTGAGCATATTTTATCTTCTGCATATATAAAGGCAAAAAACCTTTTGTTTAAAATTAACTTTCATTTGGAACTAATAGTTATTTTTCATTTCCTCGTTTTTAGATGTGGTCTCCATCAAAGGCTTATGTCTTCTCGAGAAAGGCAATAATACCGCAGACCCAGATAACTCTTTAAGCGAGTCATTTTTCTCATTGCCAGTGAGTAATACCAATGTTAAAAGAGTAATATGTATCTAAAATATTTAAATGTACAATAAATTTTGAAATATTGCTGAACTTTTTTTTAATCATTAAATTAAGAACAGTGTATAAATCTCTGAAATCTTTTAAGTGCTTCTTTTATTATTTTATATATTCAAAGTGAAATAAATTTTTTTCCATAAGAAATTTTTTTGTAACGGGAAATTTAATTTACAAGTATGAGTGGTTCTGACTATGCAAATTAATCAGTTGTAAAAATTTAAAAAAAATATAATAATGTGATGGCAAATATAGTTTGACTTTAACTCATTTTAGAAAATATTTTTTTTTAAAATGATAAGAATATCCAGGAAACATTTGATAAATAAGTCAATGTTTGTAATGTTTTGATATGCATTTACTGTAAGTCTTGAATGTAAAATCGAACTTATTTAGTCATTTTACTTTCCTTAAGATTATTTTTAAGCAAATTTTTTATAATATGTAAGAATAAAAAAATGAGTTTTATTCATATCATTTTCATTTTTAATAATTCTCATCTGTGTGTTAAATGATATAATTATGGTGAACAATATATATTTTAGTAGGTATTTTTTATGCTTATATGTAGTCTTGAACAATGACAATATCTAACCATAAATACACATTTTTCCATATCATTGGTAATTACAAACCTGATAATTTATTTCCTTGTGTTACAATTTTTTTAATTATTTGTATTAACAAATAATTGTAATTAACATCTGTAAATCATGTAATCCTTGCAAATAATTATAATTGTAAATAATATTAATAAAAAATTTAATTTTAATATAATTAAATGTAGTTAATATAAGATTTCCAAATAATTGTAATTATAGATACCATTAACAAGTAAATATAGGTAATATTTTTAAAATTGGATTAAATATAAATTTAATACTTTGTGTATAATAAGAATTATAAAGTTATATAAACCATTTTTACTTCTAAAAAATTCATAATTATGTTAATTACTTGTGCTGTAAATTTTAGTGGGCAACAACTAGAATGCATAGATTCAAAATTTGTAAATCTTTTGCATTAATTGACGTAATTTATTCATCTATCTTTAATCACTTGTAAAAAAAAAAACTAAATTCCATGTTAATAAGATTCAGCATGGAATATTGTATAAATAATTTGAGATTGTCAATATGTTTTAAAATTCATCAGTATTTATTTTAATTACTATGATTTCATAAACTTTACTTATCTGTAATCGTAGTTGTGTAAAAAATTTGATAATCATTGATGTATATTTTATTAACCATTTTTTATTAGTTCAGAATATGATTTTTTAAAGCATGAAATACAAAGTGTATGTTATAAATTAATTACTTACTTTTATTATCTTGAAAATGTAAGATTCTATTTAAAACATTGCATTGAATTTTTGAAGTCAGATGTTTAGAATTTTTATTAAGTCATTCAGCTGAAAACATTTTCATTTAACCCAATTATTTGTCTCTATTTTTAATCAAAGAATTGTCAAAATTGATGAATATATATATATATATATATATATATATATATATATATATATATATATATATATATATATATATATATATATATATATATATATATATATCAATATGGATATAAAGTAAAACTAAACTCTGCCACAACAGACCAGGTGGGTCAAGACCTACAGGACCTATCTGTTTTCCTGACCGAGAGCCCATGGGCTGCGAAGCCCATGTCCTTATTAGGTGCTCAGCATAACGCAAAACACATAGTGTTTAGTTCCCAAGCATGCTCATTGTGGGCATAATGTTACAAACAACCATTCTCCCTTTTTTAAAGAGATAAAACTGCGATTAAGTAAAAGATTCCATCATAAAAGAAATTGTATTAGTAATATTCATTTTTTATGAGTTCTTAATTCTGAATGAAAATTGACACTATTATAGGCATTCACAACTAAAGTGCGGAATTAAACCCTTGGACTATATATATATGTATATTTGATTATTTTAACTATTCAAGTGCTTGGCTTGTTTTGCTTTGATTGTAAATTTAATTATAAAATATTGTAAGTTTAAAAATAGTTATGTTGGTTTCTACTTATTCAAATAATTAATACCGTGAAATAATACCTAAGTATGTGAAAATAAGTGTTATGCATGAAGTTTCACCTGATTTATGTAAACATATCAACGCAATTTTTTCTGTTTTTTACCTGGGCTGTTATTAACATCCTGTTGTTTCTATTTTTGTAATTTAATTGAATCAGTTTAACAATTCTGTTTTTTTATTTTTATTTTTATTTTCAGAGTATTACAACAAAGTGAATCTTCACAAAAGGAGAAATTTGTTCCAGAGTACTAATTCGGAAGGTGGACCACAAAAATAAAAAGAAAAAACTTGTAAATTAAGAATGTTAAAAAAAATTTTGCGAAAATTATTTTCAAATGTAAATAAAAATAGTAGATACTTTATTTATTTTTGGTATTATCATAAATAAAAAATGTTAATTCCATTAATATTTAGAAATTTCACTTATATATGGCTTTTGTTGTGTTAATTTTTATATGTAATAAAAAATCTTAATCTGTAACCTTTTGTATCATTTTTTTTCAACATCTTGTTGCTTGGAGACATTTCACTTATTTATGGCTTTTGTTTTGTTAATTTTTATAAGTAATGAAAAATGTTAATCTTTATACTTTTTATTATTTTTCTCAACATCTTGTTGCATGGAGTAACTGATTTGGAAAATGAAATATTAATTTATATACAAAGAAAGTATATATGTGTGCGTGCTTTAAAATAATTCTATAAAATTATCATAAAACAACTGGAATTCTTTTATACCTTCAACTTCAGCTTTAGTAATAAAATGATAGTTGCTTACAGAAAAACTTTTTTTAAAAAAATTTTTAAATAATGAAATTTTGTTATAAAAATATTTAAAAACAGAATATAAGTTATTTAAATAAAATTTAGATTATTAAAATCAAATTATAAAATTTAGATAGCATTGTCAAAAAAATTATTTAAAATATGAGTTAGTAATTCACATTTTTTTAATCTTATATAATTAAGAACTAAAAATGTACTTAATGATATTTGACAATTACATGGATAACAATTGCTTTTAGAATCACAAAAATATATTCAATATTAATTTGATGGATTTCCAATACTTCCATATTAACTTTAACAATATATACAATATTAACATAAAAAGAAATTCAATATTTATAGAAATAACCATAACCAGCCCTACGTCGATGAGAGCTGTTATCGTCGGCCAAACGGCAAATGGCCGATGGATAACCGTATATGGGCACGTACTGGCAATTACATGGGCCACACGCGGCCAATATGACATCGATGGCCACGCGGCGTTGGGAAATTGCTGGGAGGATGGTCATTCTCCTGGATTATTGTCAGAAGCGTGATCTTTATGGAAGGCTAAAATGTGTATGATTAAAATGATGCGTCAAAAAATTAAAATTTCTGAAAGGAAGACACAAATTAGTTGCTTTCATTTTCGAGACTCGATCCTGGGTGGGGAAGGGTAGATTTTCACTACTTCTGTGAGTCAATAAAATTAAATACCGTGAGAAACAAACACTTTTGGGGTTTTTAATTGTTCACTTAACCGATATATGCTTCTTATCACAGCAAACTCGATCAAGAAAGAGGGATATGGGAGTTGAAGGACATGGGATTGTTGTGCCACCGCTTCAAACATGCTTTTAATTTAATAAAAATGCATTTTTAATTAAATGAAAAGCGTGTTTGAAACAAGTAACTTTCAAGTATTAATAAGATATGAAATTATTGTTTCCTATTAAAATAACAAGATTAATAATATTAATATTAAATATTTCTTATAACAAAAGCAAATATTTTTCATAAATTAGGTTATCTATGTATTACTTGGAAAACGATAAACTAATAGACAAATGCTTATTAACTAGCAAAATATGGATTTATGATCTACTTTATCGATATACACATAATTTTAAGATTTACTTATTCAATAAATCACTTCTAAATTCTGTGAAATGTATCAAAGACAATTTCATTTTTCCGAATTTTATTTTTGAAGTAATAAAACCGAAAGTAATTTTTCAAACTAATACCATGTTATTTACTAAGAGGTAATTATTTTTATTAAATTTAATAAGACACATCAAATAAAATAAAGTAGTTTCAAGATAATTGAGAACAGGGTAAAATGATTTTGAAACTTCATTTAATCTTTTGCTCAGCTATTTGTCGAATGGTTAGCTCTCTGTATAAAACAGTTTTTGAGTGCATTCCCGCACTGAAAACTGATGCTTCTCATTCGTTCGAAACTGTGTAAGTGCTCTTCTAATTAAGGTTCAAATGTAAAAGTAATTCTAAGCGAAAAACGTGCTCATCAAGTAAACCCAGTGAACTTTAAAATTTACTTATATCAAGTATGATGAATGAAAATAAGTCTTAAAAACTTACTTTCGAATAGATGAATAAGATATGATTTGCATTTCAATTATAATAACGGTGCTACTTTGTTACATGAAAAACTGGATGAAGAATATGTATTATTTTTGCCCATTATAGGAATAATTTACATACTTAATTTATACACTTACACATCATTGACAAGAAGTGGTACATCTTTTTATTCTTGAGAAAGAGTTAAAGGATTTTAAATGCAAGCCATTAAAATTAAATTTTCCGCATCTGTTTCAAAATGAACAATTATTTGGTACTCTTTTAGTGATAAGCTAATGAAGACAAATATACATTTTAATTTAAATTATTAGTAGAGTATATTTTTTTATGCTACGCAATTCATACTATACTACAGTAAATATAAAAGGATAATATCCCTAAGTTAAAAGTTTTTGTTACCTTTCCAGAACAATAATGAGAAATTAAGAGAGTGGCATTATCTTTCTAAATAAGACGTTTTTTGTAAAAATTTCTTGCATTTAAGTGATAGATTCTTATATAAACTTCTATGCTTCTGTTTTGATGATTTCAAAACAATTATTTAAATTAGTGGAGACTCCTATAAGAGACAGTAAATGTTATTTACAAAATGTTTTTCTTAAAAATAGTGACTCTTTAACGTTTTTTTTTTTTTTTTTTTTTTTTGTAATCTCAAATTAGTGTTAAATCTTTGATAAGAGGATATAGGAAATTACTAGTGTTTCCAGTCACAATTTTCAATAGCGTTTAACTACTTCCAGAAGTCTAAACATCTATTTGATGATAAAACTGTAACTGTCATGATTCTAACTGTAGATTTGTCAAATAAAAATATTTATAATATATTGTATAGGTTTCGATTTTAGAGCTTTGTTTGTTGAAGCTTTGTTTGCATAGTTTGTTGAAGAAAATATTTGTAATTACTCTTCGATCTAGCACTTACATTAGATTCTTTGTTCTATTTTAGGAATTAAATTTAAATTTTGTTAAATAAATATTAAGGGATTTTTTGACATTAAACTTTCCTCAAATAAAACTACGTAACATATAATGAAATACAAATGAACAGAGTTAAAAAATTTAAATATTTATAGAAATTTCTCATCAGCATTTTTTTTAAGAATTAATTATTTATAAAAACAACCGATTTAATTTAATAAATATATGTGTTATAGTTTAAGAAATATATTACATTTGTTGCTAGGTTCTGAATATTTAAAAAATGAAAAAGTAATAATACATGATGTATAATGTTATAATACACATCTTTTTTTATATTTTCTGCTTTATATCAAAGTGGAATTTTGTTTAAAGAAAAAAATTCATCATTTCTTATATCTTAAACTCTAATATGATACAATTTGAAGTTTTTATGACATAACTCTTATCATAGAAATTTCCATAGTATAATTATTATGTTATTTTGATATTCACTTAGAGATTACTATTTTTTTAAATTTATGATAAAGAAACTATAATTACCTTACAATAACTGTTAATTTTAATTTCATTTTCTAAATGTATATGGATTTATCATTTATTACTAAATGTAAATTTTCTTTGCAATGAAATTCTAACATTGAAGCTTATTAAAACAGTTTTACAAATAAGATGCATAACATTAGCAAAAGTTACTATAAATATATTTTGAATGATTTAGAGAAGTTTCGTCTACTTTATACTAGAAATTTTTAATTTAATCGAAAATCAGAAAAATAATTTTTCTTGATAAAAAATGAATTTCTTACAAATATTTTTTTAACAATTTTCAAATTGTTATTGGGTAGAAATTTTTGACATTGCTGTTCAAATAAAATTATAATAAATTTCTTCAAGTGAATTTAACTATTTTCTACATTAGAAACTGCATTAAATGTGATAATTATGAAGATAACTGTTAATATTTGAGATAAGTATTGTACAAGATTCATTTAATAAAACAATTTAATTAATGAAAATATAATTCTAATCCAATTTACTCTCTAAACAATATTGAAATGAACTATTATATTTTCCATCTTGTGATTTTAATCACTTGCTGGATTGCATTTTGATGTAATCATGTAAATGATAATGTTCAAATGTAATTTATTAAAAATAACTACTGTATGTAGAATGAATATACAGAAATATTTAGTTTTGACTCTCCTTTGAAATTCTATCAGATATTAATAAGTATTCAGTAATGTATTAAATTATATGAGTTTATGAATAATTCGATATTTATACATTGTATAAGAATTGTTGAATTCTAAAAAGTATCTTTACATATTCATAAAGATCATTTTCAGAGTAATTTCATCTATTAATGCGTTAAGAATAATAAAGGATTTTACCGATATTATCAATAAATATTAAATTTCATGAGATTAAATTTGACACTGTTTTTGATGCGAATATATAATAATAAGTTTAATGTAAAAATAGAAAATTTAAATTTTATAATGAAATGTTTATTTATGCTTATAAGATATATCTGAGATTTAATTTAAAAAAAGTCTGAATCATTATAGAACATGCAAATT
Source organism: Latrodectus hesperus (assembly GCA_037975125.1). Classification (NCBI taxonomy): domain Eukaryota; kingdom Metazoa; phylum Arthropoda; class Arachnida; order Araneae; family Theridiidae; genus Latrodectus; species Latrodectus hesperus. Next base: position 67,333,942 of record CM075853.1, read on the forward strand.
TCAAAAGTGCATATACACACACATATATATATGGTATTATCCATAATAAAATGATATTACATATAAGAGATATTATCTCTAATAAGAATAAAATATATTTCTTATTTTAAAAATTAATACTCTTATAAAATTTTAGCCTGTTTCCACACCACCTTATAATGAGGTAAGGCCATGGCGCGTTTTTTTTATTCACAGGTTTCGCCTGTAGCCCTATTCCTGTGTGTCATACGACAATTATGAAATAAGCCACTTTAAGAAAGTTTTGTCTTGAGAGTTCTTTTTAAGCTTCCAAGTTTAAGTAACTTTTAATAGGATTCGGTAAAGGAAGCTTGGATATTCCTGAAGGTAGGAGGCCGTTGGCATTGATGGATCGCCTGATAGCATTTCTACATAAATGCTTCAAGCTTCTGGGTCCTAAGCTTTCACCCATTACTGTAGTATCCAGTTTCTTTACAGTCTTAATGATATATTGATGATTACTTTCTTCAGTCATTTTTGTCAAAACATCCAACATTTCATTGTTAGTTAGGTAATGATCTGGGATTGAATTCCACAAGACAAAAGTTATTTCCAGTAGTGAAGATTCTTCCTTTGACAATACAAAATACATATGAATTATGTATAACAGTCTTTGAAGGGAAGTTGACACTGGCTTAAGTTCAATAACTTCATAAAAATCTTCATTAAAACAAAGTTTCCAGAAATAAGAAATGATATCCACAAGTTCTGCTTCACTGGAAGGATGCATTACGTAACCAAATTGAAGGAAACACTTGAAATTTAGATAGTTGCCATGTTTTAAGCAACAGGCAGCTGTGAACATATGCTGGAAAACACAATATTCATTTACTCTATTTCTTAAAAAATTTTGAACTGATGACAATATAAACTCACATGTATGGAACTGCAAAGAACAAATTATTTGATCTACTAGATTTTCATGTTTTCTTGCAAGCATCATAAGTGATGCCAGTATTAATCCATTTTTCTCCTCAAATTTCTTAAGAATTTCAACCATTTCAATAAACAAAGTTTCGATGAAGTATTCATTTGAGTCTAAATTTGCCGTTCTGACTACCATAATGCATTTGAAAAGATAAGTTGATAATCCAGAAGGATCTCTGAAAAATTTTTTCTTATATACCTTTAAAATATCAACGAGATAAGAAGAAATACAAATGTTATACTTGACGTAAAAGGCAGTTAAACTTTTCGTTTTTCTACTGCAACGGCACAAATCCAAATAACTTAAAGTACAACAAGTGTCAATATCAATAAAGTTGACAGTGCAACACGTATCCAAGTCCAGGGCAATTATATTTTCACCCGTTTTGTTAAAGTCCTGTACAAAATACGACGCCGGAAACATCTTCAACTATCAAATATTCAATCTTGCAAGGGAATTGAAAATAAACTACCGTTACGCAATCTTAAAAATAAGAGTCTTGAATTGACAGAATTTTCGTAAATTATTTTAAAACAGCTCAGCAAAGTAACATAAATACTGGTGCTTCACAGATTAAATGAGAAATGTGCTGTTAAAGTGATCTCGTAAGCAGAAAACTTGAAACATCTTTCATTGGTTGCGTCCCTTCCTCTCTTCCCTCCGCCTGTGGCAGTCTACCAATAGTTGTTCGACCCATTAGGGGAGTGGAGATCAAGCTCAACCACCTAGAATTCTTATGGGGTTGACGACTCAGCCCCTTTCCCCTTCATAAGATGTGAGAAACCGAACCGCAAAATTCACGTAATAAAAATACTACTTTAGAAAGATGGGTTTTATTTCATTTCATGAAAAAATACAGAATGAAATATTTCAAGATTTTCAATTTTGAAAGTTTTATAAAAGTTTCTTTGTATAATGAATAGTGCAGAAATCCTTTTATTATAATTTTATCAGTTAACTTAATTGATAAAAATTTGAATAAAAAAAAAATAAATTTTTATACCTGGGATCACATAAAAGAACATTATAAACTCTTACAAATAAAACAAAAATAAAAAATGTGAAAAATGCTTTACATTTTTAAGAAAATGATTATGAAAATTAATTTTGCATAATCATCAAATAAGATCAATGGAAAAAATATGCATGCATGAAAAAAAGTGATTTCAATCTTTAACCAAAAAAATCACAGTTTTTGTATATTTGAAAATTTTTCTATAACATTTCGTTAAACATGCGACTTTTGTACGCAAAATCACTATCAAGAACTGTACAAAAATTTAATGTTGTGTATATAAAACAGAAATTTAATTTATGTCTAGATAGCAATTTGCTCAATTTAAAACATTTTGTATCTGTAAATAAAAAAATCTAGACAGACATATTTATTCCAATAAAGTTATAGTAATTTTAATTTGTGACAGATTTTTAATTAAAATAAACTAACAATATTGTCAAAGGATTAATATTATAGTTAATTTCCCATTTATTAGAAAAGTAAAATAAATTATATTATTCTACCTTATTTTTATTTATTATCTAATCACAGATATATATATATATATATATATATATATATATATATATATATATATATATATATATATATATATATATATATATATATATATTTGTTTTCTTAAAAAAACGTCTGCTGACTTTGAATTTGGTTTTGTGTGAAAATTTTTGAAGTAATCAGCATCTGTTTCTCTATTAAAAAATATAATATTTATTTTTTATAAAATAATAATTATTCTATGCTATATTTTTTTATTAAAGCCAAAATATTATCACATAGAAGATAGTACTTTTTTTATTACTCTCTTTTAAAACGAGAACATGTAAAATGTATTAAACATTTTTGTAACCATAAATGAAAGTCTTTAAATCATAATTCTTAAAAAAAAAAAAAATTTCTTTTTTTTTTTTGTATTTTTGAATAAATCAATGGATTTGAAAGCTAAAAATTGCATATTCCAAAATTAAGGAGCATATCTTGGTTGGTGTAAAAATTTTAAGAGCTTCAACATTATATCACAGACAGGATTGTTTGCTGGATAAGTATAAAATTTTTCTACTGGTGATTGTTGTTACATTGATATATTTCTTTTTCTGTTGGTCGTAAAAGACAAATTTTCCTTTTTGCTTAGAAAAAATCATTTTAAGACAAATTTTTTTTTAATTAATATGATTCGGTTTCAGTTTTCATGAATTTCAAACAGTATTCATAAAAAACAACTTTTTGATTAATTACTAAAACATAAATGTTTATTAGTTTTTAGTTTATATATATATATATATATATATATATATATATATATATATATATATATATATATATATATATATATATATATATATATATATATATATATATATATATATATATATATATATATATATATATATATATATATATTTCTGCATGAATTTGTGAACAAAATTAAGTATTGATATATATGTTTATCATAGATCAGTGTATAAGTTCTCATTTCTATGATTTTTCTTTTAAAAACTTTTAATTTGTTTTCATTTTCGGGGGATATGATTTAAGTATTTACAAGTAATTAGTCGAATTCCACGAAAAATTATTATTCTTATATATTCGAAAAATTATAATTCTTTATTTCAAAATATTATATTTAAATAAAAATAATTCTAACATGAATAGGTTCAGTTTGATATTTTAAATGTCTCTTGTGCATATTTACTTAAATTTTATGATGTTTTTTATGTCAATAATATTTTGAAATAAGTGTACATAGTATTTTGGTTTTGCTTATTAAAAATTTTTTTATTTACAATCTTTACCGATACAGCTCTCCCCTTATCTGAACTAAAGTATGCTGAGTTAATGTATAAGGATTTTATTTTTCGTCTACAATAAAAAATATGTAAGTGATGTAATATTAGAATAAATTATTGCTTAGATGTTGAAAATGTTTGCATTTAAAATGAACTTATAAAACAATATTCTGCTTTAATCACTTTCACAAAAAATAATCAATTTTGTTATTAAATAAAATTATTACAAGTATAGTTTGTTCTAATGATTCTGATATTAATAAGTTATCTATTTTGCGAAATGATAAAAGCAGTCGCAAGAATTTTTAAATTAATGCAGGTGTTCAGATAGGTTGAAAAGCAGATAGTCGAAAAAGAATTTAACTGTAAAGATGAGAGAATCACATGACATACGTCGACAGGGTGAGTGATTACTATTAGATGCCATTGTAATATCTGTAGTTTCACATAAAAAGAACGATTTCCACTATTATTCAAAGGTGACACATGAATTACAAAAGATTGAAACAGCTTTGTTGACACAAAATGGGCTGCAAAATAAATACATCAAAAGGAAAAGGGTCAGTTGAGCTTTGAGGACTATAAAGAATGGATTTAAAGTTCACTGGGAACGAATCAATGAAGCATATTAGACACGGCACAAGGGTAATTATTTCCTCTACAAAGAGGAAATGTTTCTCGAAGAATCTTGAAATGCCATTAATCTGCTACGCTTCTTTGTAAATTTTTACATGAAGATATTCAACCGCAAGTTGAATCATGCAAACTGACTTCATCTATATAACGAGAATAATATTTTTATTTGATCTATTTTCAAATATTAATTACTTCGCATTTTTTAAAATTTAAACTAATTATTTTAAATAAAAAACTGCTATTATTTTCGTATCGAAATGATATTTTTATGAAAGTGCTTAAATGATAGTGTAAAGTGTTTATTTCTTGATAATGAACATTTTCATTATCAAAATATTTCTTTTGAATATTTTTATATGAAGGAGAACATAATATTTAGAAAAATTTAATTGAAAATACTAGTTCGAAAATATAAAACCTATTTTAGAATTTTATATTACGAACATTTTCATCTACGTAAGAAATTCTGATTTATAAAAATTCAATTGATTTATACATTAACATTTTTCACTGTATTTATACATAATAATGCTTTATTTTATCATTCCAGATCTCCAATTTCATTTTCGTAAGATTCATAATAAATTATCATAAATATAAGTTTAAAGACTTCGTTTATAATTATAGATTAAAATTAAAGTTTTCTTAAAATTAAAACTTTTTTTCAAATGTTTAGTTGTATGAAAACTTTTACTCCTTTTCAATTTTTAAAAAAATTTTTTTCAACACTTACATTTTAATTTTTACAAAGATTACTTATTTTAACTGTTAATAATATAATACTTTCTTTATATTTTATAACATGCAAATAACTTAAAACACCTTAAGAAAAATTGATTAAAAAATTATTTTTTAAAATACCATAATCAATAAATAATATGTTATTCTTTTTCAATCAATGCCATGGACATTTCTGTAAGATTTACTTAATTACAGAGCATCTAAAATTAACTATACAAAGGAAAAAAAAACTTATTTTTAAATTTTCACAGAAGATAATTTTTTTTGTATTCAGACAATAGATAAAACAGCAGAAAGATTTCCTTTATTTTGAATGAAATAAGAAAGAAAGAAAGAAATTTTTAATTTCTTCTTTTCATCAAATAATGTTCATATAATTATTACTAATTATTTTTAGAGAATAGTTTCTTATTGTTTTATTCTTAATATTCATCTTACACTCTGAATTCCGAGAATTCCTAGCAGACTTCATTATTCATTCTCAGTGGAATAAAATTGTTTACAAAGTTAATAAATGTCAATGTCATCTTCATGCACTGTTTCTGATGTTTCACTAGTAAAATTTAGGTATTCAAATTTTTGACAACTTTTTAAGAATTTAGCTGAAAATATTTTTTCATAAATAACTATTTTTTATTGTATTAATAGTCATTAAAATTTGTGGCAAATAAAAATTTTAAATTTACGGTTCATATATTTTTCACGAATTAAATGCTATCATATATTTACTATACATATATATAAGTTGAAATTAAAATTTTATTATTAATAAAAGTTTTAAACGTAAATTTCTAAATTGTAAATAAACGTAATTTTATTTTATAATGAGTTACCTTAGAAATAAATTATTAAAATGTTTGTTTCATTATTTAGCTTCCCCTCAACAATCACCAGACATATTTCTTTTTATTTGAGATGCTTCCTACTTTCTCAAAAATGTTGTCTTTGTAAACTTATTTGCGGCTTAAATCCTCTGTCCATTTTATTCACAGAAAGTATGAACGGAAATTTGCAAACATGTTTCAGCACTATTGAGGAATCCTCTGCAACTAATTACTTGAACGGTCGTGGGAAGCAGTTTCCATTATATTTATGTCAACAGAGAAGTGAGAAAAACATTAGTTGCAGCTGGAATAAAGCTAAAGTACATAAAAAATAAGCAAAAAAATTTATTGGAAAGTTATAAGTCATAAAATTGTTGAATAAAAAATTACAAACAGAATTATAAGTAAAGACAAAAATGGACAAAAATGAACATTTCTTGAAGTGTTTTTATATTCATTTTCTACATTTATAGCAAAATATGTTAAGTACTAATACTTTAATAACATATTAAATAATTCAATATTTTATAAATAAGTTTCTATATCGAAATTTACACATCATGATTTACATTATACACTGATATATTCGGTAATTCGTTAGTTATAGCAGAAATATTTAGTGCATAAAATTTTACATCAATTTTGAATATAAACATGGTTTTTAAAATTGCTATAAATAAATATAAATATTTTCTGAAAAGATTTGTAAGAGTATTTAATTTTAATTTCTTTTAACAAAATCAGCTTTGGTTGCATCCTTTCAGTAATTTTCATTTTAACTGTTTTACCGTACATAACTTCGCGTAATTTGGCATTTACTCACCCCCCTTTGTCTTACTCAAAGTAATTAATCTTCTGGAATAGAAATCAGATTTTCTAAATTTTTATTTCTCTTACACAGAGCTTAACTAAAGAATTTCTTAAACAATACTGTAAATTACAGTTTTAAATGCTATTTGGCTTAATATTATAACATTGTTAAACAAATATTTTACTAGAGTCATCATCCGTCACTCTAAGCAGTTACAAGCTTAGACTAATTTCAAGAATGAGGTGAAATGCTTTGAGTAGTATTAAAAAGAAAACACATCATCAAGAAAATAAATATGTAGATATATTATCTTTGAAATCCATCTGGCTTTTGAATCGATATTTATAATAAAAGTGTTTCTCAAATTTTTGTATGGTTCCATGATTTTTTAACTTTTCTAAGAATTATTTCTAAAGTTTCATTTCAATCTCTCCTTAATAAACAATATTTTTAATAAAAGGAAGGAAGTTTTAAAGCTTGAATATAAAATTTTAAGAGAAAAACTCAACTGAAATACTTTCAATTTGTAATTAATTTCGCAATGCAAATATGTAGTAAATAAATGCAATGCAATTTAAAAGTGAATAATTTTCATCGCAAATATATATAATTACAAAATCAATAATCCTGCAGTGCAATAATAAATCAATTTTTTAGTACATATTTGATGCATGATTTCTTCATGAAAATTATAAAAAGCACATCATTGACATTTATGTAATAATAATGTCATTTGACAATGGCAATGACATGACAAAATGACAATAATGTCATTTTGACAATAATTGACATTTATGCAATATTAAAATGCAATGCCGTCATTTTAATGCAATGCTGTGTAATTACTTTTAGGTAAACAATTTATGCATTTTTTAGATCAATAATTGTCAGAATCGATTTAAAACCAAAATCTTCATCCTTTTTTTAATGGTGTGAATTTATTTCATTTTTTAAATGACAATTGATTGTAAAATAGTTTTAAAATCTTTTAACTATTCATTACGAGACGGAACGTTTTAATCGAATTTCCATTGAGTGAAAATTTTGACTTGTTGAGCGGAATACCGTTCATAATTTGAAAAATTTTCTACTCAAATTTTTTTAACATTTCAAAAGCTATTTTGTTTAGTTTTTGTGCTTCCTATTATCAAATGGAAAGAGAAATTTCTGCTTCATTAACAAAGAGGGAAGCACATTTTTGTTTTAACATTAATCCAGTGAATGTGTTGGAATCAGTGTATTACGTACATGTCCTTTGAAGTATATGCTTCAAGTCCATGGAGTAATTTCCTCAACCAAATTTGGCTATTAGCTTACAAATCTATAATTCAAAATTGAATGTTACTGAATTCTAAAACTTTTAATCTGAAGTGCTCTGGATTACATTTCAACTACTGTTAGAACCAGCAAGCATAAATGTAAAATAATTTTTTTTCAGGTACACTCCAATTTCTATTGAAAATTAAAGAATTGTATTAAAAAATTGGCCATTACGTTTTTAGGTTAATCATAATTTTAGAATCAGAAACACGTTTTTAGTTAAAACTTAAAGAGCCTTATTTATTAGTATTATAAGAGTATTTATTGTATTTACATAAAATAATAATATAGGAGGGAGTGATATTTTTTTCAAGTATAACAATATCTGAGAATGGGAATAAAATTCAAGAATGTCTCTACAAAATTCGAAACTATTAAAATAAAGACATTTAAAGATACTGAAAGTTATAACAGCGAACATTGAAGTATTTGTTTAAAATGTAAATTAATAATCATATTTTACATTTAAACAATCAAGTATCTAGCACATATTACTTAAAATGGATTTCTCGTGGGTATAAAAACCTGTATGATGAAGTTTGTATTCATGTGTAAATTCTACGAAATATGCTCTCTGAAGATTAGATCATATATCATACAGATATCAGATCTTTGGATTGAAGTATTGAATTCATTTGCATTTGTTTCTCTTCTACAATAATTTACACTAAAGCTTATGTGATTGTTGAAATGCATCAAAGAGATTACTCATTTCATTCTACTTGAAAAACGAAATGAACATATTAAAACACAAATATTTAGCAGTTTGTGCGAAATTGTTACACCGAGTAAAAAATATAAATTTTTAAACCAAAATTTTCTATTCAAAGAGGGTTAAATTCATTTATCGTTCAATATGAGAATTTGTATGAGATCATTATTTTTGCTATACCTTGTTACTTTTTATCTTCACAAAATATATGCATCCTGCTTTCTACAAGTATTTTAATTTAATTCCATTATAATTAAATTTTTCTTTCATTTGGAAGATATAAGTAAAATTTAAAGCTCAAGAAAATTCTTTTACATACTAATTTAACAGGAATTTAACTATTCACATTAACTTAATAATCAAACTAAAATCCCCTTAGAAATAAAAAAAATCCACAGACTCTTACAGAAAAAACAAATATATAATTTTCTGAAAAAAAAAAATTCAAAGTTATGGTTTTAGTCAACAAGACAAGGCAAATGCATTCAAGTTAAAATGAGATTGACTTCTTTTTAAAACTAATTTTGCTTTAAGTTTAAAATATTTACTTGAAAAAATTTTAAATTCTGAGACTAAATCTGCCTTTCAAACCATTGAGTCACTAAGTGATTCCAATTTCTCCATTGTTAACGACTGCTTCAATATTGTTAACTGTTTCTCAAGTACAATAAAAATGACTGTCATTTTAATTGTACTTTTCTTGCCATTGTATTGATCCCTGCCATTGTAGTTTCAGAGAAATGAGAGCTCCGAGTTTTTGGCTAAGAAAGGAGTGCCATCTTTCGAGCATCAAAACCTACCCCCCCCATACAATTCAATCAAGTCAATTGTCAAGAAAGCCTTCAGATTCGACTTTTCCCAGTAACTCACTTCTATAAATAGAAGTAAACTATGGATTAATCGAATTCATGCACTAACCGAATGGCCAAGAAAGAAAGGTGTTGCAATACTCCAGCTCGTTTTTGGCCAGGATGGTCTTCAAATGCACCTGTACCACATGAGTGGCGTATCGGACTCCCTCTGCCCCTTTTGTAACGTCAGGCAGGACAGATTTTCTGCGCCTCTGAAAGTGCCCTGCTGTTACAAGCTTTTCCATCTGGGAGCAATACAAAGCGGTGAGTCACGCATTGAGTTTATATATTTACTAAAATGTTCTTTTCTTTTCTTCTACCCAATTTTTGATGTTTCAGTAGCCTTGTAATTCTCTGGCATTGGAAATAAAAAAGGTTTTTAGTTTTTCAGTTCTTTTTTAATTTTATTTAATCATTATAATCCACATGAATAGAATTAATTTTTTAAATTATAAAAGCATTGCGAAAATTTTAATATTCTTCTTTTAATTCTTTCTATTCTAGTGTTTAAATTAAATCAAATCATTTATTTATTTATATATCTATATCTATCTATCTATATATAATATATATAATATATATATATACATATATATATATATATATATATATATATATATATATATATATATATATATATATATATATATATATATATATATATATATATATATATATATATATATATATATATATATATACTGAAAATGGGTTTTTTTGGAAATTATACATTTTTAAGGCAATTTTCAGATGTTACTTCCATTATTTTACAGGCAAATGGTTTAGATTAACTCACTTAGGTATCCTGATCATGTGATAGGATGAAGCAATTTTCTTTTGAAGATATGCAAAGGGCATCGTTTGCAAGAGAAAAATGTCACACATTGATTACCTGAATCCCAAATTACAACCGGAATAACTACTGTAGATGATGGGAAACAGTTTTCATTATATTTATGTAGGCAGAAAAGTGAAAAAAGCATTAGTTGCAGCAGGAAGAAAGAGATTGCACGTGTTTTGAGCCCACACCTTTATACATTCCACCCCCAAATACTGATTACTCAAGATGATTACTCACAGGAAATATAACTTTTCGCTTGCTATTTTTATATAGTTTTTGGAAAAAATTTGTAATAAAATTTTAAATCATTAGCTTAATATTGCACAGGAGAATCTTTAGATCCAATTTATCACAATATTTAAGCCTTGACAGATTTATCTTATTTCAGTAAAAAGGAATTTTGTAAATGTTTTTAATATAAACATATAAGTTGTAATGGATTAATATAAAGGACTATGTATTCACAAAAAGCATTCTCAATAAATATGAATCTGATATTTCAAGAATCTTACATTATTGTGAATTATCATAAAATGAAAATGTTTTCTTCAATTTGATGCAAATATTCATAAAAATTTTTAACTAAATTTTATTGCTATGATATGACTGTTTGATTGAAAAAAATTAAAAATTCTTCTTCAGACAATTTCTTGCTATTTATTGAATAGGAAAAGGGAGAAGGAAATTTTTTTCCATAAATCATTTATGACTTTATTTTCATTGAAATATGAATATTTTAATATATAAATATATATATATATATTATTATATATATATATATATATATATATATATATATATATATATATATATATATATATATATATATATATATATATATATATATATATATATATATATATATATATATATATATGTATATACATATATGCGTATGTATGTATATGTCTACACAGGTTATAAATTAATGCAATGCTTAAAGAAACTCTTTTATCATTATATGCAAATACAAAAAGAGTAAATTTCCTGTAACATGTATTAAAACAGTTAAATAAAAGATATGATGAAAGAGTAAAATAAGGTAAATATATCAATTTAATTTATTAAATTTACAATTACGCACATTTAGTTTAAGATTACGTACATGGAGTTTTACAACTTGAACACGTAACCAAGAGTTTTAATTGTAAATTATCACTGTACTGTTGTATAAATATGATATTTGCTCTTTTCAGCCAATTTAAAGGAAAATGAAGGAAAATAATAATAATTGCTTATCTTCCTGAGCTATGATACAACTCATATACGAGTGTGATGTAATTTATTTGTTTATGTATTGTTTTGCTTATTATTTAACTTATTGACTTTCTGATATGCTACATAGGATATAAATTAAAAGAATACTTTAAGAAGTTCTTTTATCAGGATATCCAAAGTCGGTAAAAATAAATTTTCAGTAAAATGAATTAAAACAATTGAATATCAGATATGATGAAACAGTTACACGTTAGGTACGCTGAAACAGAAATATGATACTTCTCTTTTCATTTTATTTAAGAGAAAGAACTTCAAAACCAAAACAGCAATTTTAAAATTTACTTAAAAGTATACCACAAAATCAATGAATTACGTTACGCCATTTATTAATTTTGCATGATCTTTCTTATTGATTTTAATTAATGAACATAATAAATGGTAAATGTGAATAAAACGCTAATTATAAATAAATGAAAGAAAACACTTTGTACATTCTTTTCTTATTTTTCAAGTTTTTTTTATGTGACTAATATGATATATCTGATATTGAAATATTATTTATACTGTATATATATATATATATATATATATATATATATATATATATATATATATATATATATATATATATATATATATATATATATATATATATATATATAATAGGCCATGTGTTATGTCATTAAAGCCTTTCATTTATAAATTGAGATGTTTTTTTGTTATTTAATTAATATGGTCTCTGACAAAAATGTTTAGAAAATTTGTGATACTTGCAATTTGGTGCATTTATTTGATTCTGTTTTTAGTAGAGTATATTAACGAAAATGTTATTAGTTGCATTGATGTTTTTAATACTTCGTCCCTTTACACAATCTTTTAACGTTTTCAGAAATATAAATTTAACTATATAATTCCTAATAACATGTAGCAAAATATGTTTGTAAGGAAAATAAATATATAAAGTATATGATTTTATTAAAGCAAAACTGATTAAACAAAGCTATGTTTATTTTCCATTAATATTATTTTTATTATTTCGCATGATTCTTAGTATTATTTATACCTTGTTCCTTAATGTTTACAAATTGCAGTCACAAATATGTTTTGAAATATGCTGAGATATTTTGAAGCATTAACGTTTCTATCTTGAGTAATTACATAAAATTTTTAAGTTATGTGATAAATCACCAGGGAATTCCTTTAAATAATAGAATTCTGACTAACAGATAAATGCTTTCTTTTCATAATTATAAGCATCTATTATTAATTTTCATGTTTTCACACTGAATGGACCATCCACGGATTTCTTCAAGATAATTTATCTAGGGCATATGCTAGAAAAAATTCGTGATTTTTTATCATTATATATATACTTAGAAAATGATGCATTTACATAAAAGCAAAATAAATTTCGAAAATTTAATTGAGTGAATTACTGGAATTTTAACTTCCGTAACAGCGTTTGTTTCAAAAACATAAAATACAAGTTTACCGTTCTAATAGTATTCAATATACTAATTGAAAAAAACTGGAAAATTTATTAATCTTTTCTTATTCCAGTAATGCAATGTAATTAAAATGATAAAACAAGTATTTAATATTTTATGAATATTAGGAGTTTTTTTTAAGTGAAGAATAACAAATATGTATTCATAAATATAAATTATGTTTTGCATTTTTTAAAAATGAAAATGTTTTACCATATTAACTTTCGCATATTTAATTTATCCATTATATTTGTTTGAAACAAATAAAAAATTTTACCAAATGGTGAAATGTAATTTTTTTTCTTGCCAATATATTTTATTTATTTTTTTATTGTTTACTTTTTTTAATGTCATCTTTGTACCTCATTATTTATACTAGCATGCCACAGGGGAACTTTCATAAAAGACCCTGTGTAAATGGGATTTTGTTATGATTGGTTCAAATGTACATCGAAAAAGTAAGCAAAATTATTTATTAGGAAATAATTATAAGCCATAACATTCTTGTCCACTGTACCACTCTGTAAAAAATATAAATTTTTATACCAAAATTTTCTACTCAACGAGGGTTAAATGCAACTCTCTTGAATATTAGAATTTATATGAGTTTATTATTTTTGATATACCTTCTTATTTTTTTCTTCCCAAAAAATATGCATCCTGCTTTGTACTACTATTTTCTGATTCTGTAATTGGTAATGGAGCTATGTGAAAATATGCACGGATAGCATGTTTTCAATTAACTAAATTTCTGAAAAAATTTCACAGGAGCCTTGAGAAAAATGGAAGGTCCTGGGTTCAATTTAAACCTCTGTTGAAAAACAAGAGAAGGATCGTGCACCTCCGATGCTACGTGCGTATTTGTTACGGGGTGTGCTTGAGAATTTTTTGGGTTTTCTCTCCTACGCTACCTAAATGATTTCCATTACTTATGATGACTTTCCAGAGGACAGTATGCGGATGTTGTGGTCAAATGATAGGAGTGCTCTGTTTAGATTTGTGCTTCCTGTTCCAAACATTTCTGTATAAATGATGATGAGTGTTGAGCATAAAATTTTAAATGCATAGCTGTCTGAATGTGGAAATGAGAGCTTTCCAAGTACTTTCGGTTGTGCCATGGGAATACGACCTGGTATTTATTCAGAATTTTTTCTGAACTCACACATTAATCTTTTACTTAAAAACTTTAAATTTTCCACTTATGAAAATTCGGAATAATACATAAAGCTAACTTAGACTGTAGGAATTACATACATAAATGTCAATGGTCTTACAACAGCTTTTGGTTGTAATGATATCTATTGTATCGGGATTTACTTACTTGATGCACAAACATTTAATAAATTTTTTCATATAAATATATGTATAAAATTTCAAAATTAGAGTATATAAATTTCAGTTTTTTATATTTATATGAGGTAGGGGGAAATATTTTTGCTTTGCTGTCACGGTAGCATAAGGTTATATAATTTTAATGAAATACTAATCATATGTTCATTTTATAATAAAATGCAGTACATAAAAATGGTAAATGATCCAAAGTGCTGTAAATAATAAGAATCTCATATTTGTGGTATTTTCAGTTTAAATATATCTATTATATACCCATTTTTTTTATACAAACATGCCTTCTGATATTTACTGTTTATTTCCTTTTGTTGTGGGTATTACCATACGTTATTTTATAGTTATATAACTATCAATACATTTTACTCTCTTTTTTTATATTTAGCCGTATTTAAATGCCTTGGTAAATGTATGACATTTGTTTCTATAAAAATACTCGTTGGAGCAGATTTTTCTCTTTTTATATTGACATTTATTTCCAAATATGAAATAAAAACGATTACAAGACATACTGAAAATGATTGAAAAAAAAACGAATAAGCTTACATTATATTTTGTAAGTCTAGAATTCATTTCATTTGAGTTGTAAGTGTTTTTATTTATACACAAAAACAAAAGTATACAAAAAAAACTATTTTGATATTCTATCGAATACATACACACTTATGAGGAATTGTCTCATGATATCTTATAATCTTTAGAAATAGAATGTGTTCACGTACTGTGTCTGATCAAAAATGATGCTGATTTTAAGGAATTCTTCGCATTTAAAATCCTTTGTATCATTAACTTAAATTAAAGCACGTGTTGTTGGGTTGTGGCTCATCCCTCCTGGTTGACAAGGGACTATGGTTGTCACTTTTACGTGACGGAGTTCACAGTGCCACCTCCAATTTAATTAATTTGCTCTAAAAAGGGTTAAAATGTTTGTATTAACTATTGATTATTATATTTAATTAAGGGGATATGGGATCGGGGAGGATTTGGTGCCGGTCGAACTTGTCGGTTAAGATTACCGCGAAGTAAGCGGTTGTGCCTTAACCGCAAGTGTGTTATAGGCCCAGAGGCCATTCCGTCCTTGTCAAGGCGAGTGCTAACCTTCTTTCCTTTCATATAACACCCTCCTGGTTGACAGCAACATCAAGCCAGGTCCATGAGCCGGAACACTTTCAAACAATGGAGAAATGCCTCAAAGCTAGAGAATAACTGCCATTTATTTAAAGCGATGCAGGCCAAAATGTGAGGAGGAGCAGCTTGAGGTGCATTGTATTCTGGACAAAGGGCATAAACTTTAGGGCCCATACAAGAACGTGTCCACTTCGAATTCTCATGAGAGACGTCTGATCGCAACTGTTATCAACCTCAATCATAACAGCTCCAGAGTTATTTATCGCATACCATTCATGCACAGGGTATCTCCCGGGGACGTCACGAGCTTATTTCACGAGAACAAGTTATCGACGGCCTCGGTTGGATGCTTGTAATGGCATTGAATCCATTATAAATTAAAGAATAGGCGAATAAACTTTCATGCTTGAAGAGTGATTTTAGAGAAAATACAAGTAACATTATTTTCTCTAGGAATAACTTTTTTCTACTACGGTTCGATCTTGAAGAAAATTTTTTATTTTAGATAATTTAAGAGATATACTGACAATAAATTACGATATATGTAAGTATGTAATTTTTTATTTTTTTTAACTGTCCTACTTTACAAAATTAATTCTTCTTTAAATATATTCTAAAAATTTATTAATTAATATTTTTTTGTTTTGATTTTAAATAATTTTTTGTTTTGATTATAAATAAATAAATTATTCTTAATTAATAAATAATTATTTATTAATTAAGAATAATTTATTTATTATTATTCTTAATTAATTAATAAATAATTATTTTCTTTAAAATCAAAATAAATAAATTATTCTTAATAAATAATTATTTATTAATTAAGAATAATTTATTTATTTTATCTTCATAAAATAAATTGTTACTACATCCCCTAAATAAGAAACCAGAAAAATTTCCACATTTCTATCTAAGTATTTGAATACATACATACTTATACACATAGAGTTTGTGCAAAAACTTTTTTGCGAAGTTTTATTTCTCAAACCGTTGGCCGGAAATATAATTTCCATTGCAAAAATGTTTCATAATACGAGATCTTTAATGTAATATCATGTTTAGAATTATAAATCTTATGTGAAAATTGTAAAATCTAA